>VZRW01002990.1:0-25172 GCA_013398125.1 Aegotheles bennettii
ACTTGCCCTTAGTGAAGCCGTGAGGACTCTCTCGAATCACCTTCTTGTTCTCCATGTGCCTCAGTATAGCTTCTAGGAGGATCTGTTCCATGATCTTCCCAGGTGCAGATGTGAGTGTCCCATATATATATATACATATGTCCTATGACTGCTGTTTACTGTGTGCCCCTTTTCTGGTCTAGCATGCATGCCATGGCCAGAAAGAGGTCATAAACTGAGTTGAAAGGAAAGTTGATACAGATCTTTAACATTAAGTTCTCTCATGTGCACATATTCCACTGCCCTGCTGCCCAGTTAATGGGTACAGTTTATCCTATTTTTTTCCCTTCTCTGTGTTTATCTTCTGTATAGATATATTACCTTGAATTATAAGTCAGTGTGCCCAAAATCTTATTCAACAGCAAAGGAGTTGCCTTTGAATAATAATTACTGATTTATAAATTATTCCAAACTACAAAGATCTGATGAAATCACAGTCCCTTTGCAGATATTCTGCTAGCAGAAACACAACCCAACCGGTTGCCCAGCTTGCCCATTTATCTTACAGGCAGCATTAATTTCACTCTTGAATAGGAACACCAGTTAGAAACCAAACAGAAACTCTATTCCTCACTTGTGTTTAGGGAAGTGTTAGATGTGTTTAAAAGAGGAAAAAAAGTCACATGCAACTCTTTTTGTCAAAGTAGATATCCTTCAACAATCTAGTGTGTCAAACAAGGGTGTGCCGAGCTAGGATTAACATGCTGCAGCTGTTATCACTCATATCACTCGGGGGGGGGAAAGTGATATGTGACAGATCACTGGAGATGAACAGAGAAGGATATTGGGTATCGGATATTCAGAGCTTCCTCCTGATTTTCCTTGCAGACCATCAGTGTGGGGAAAGTCAGAGAAATAGGGGGACATAAGTAGCTACTTTTGTAGGCTGCATTTTTCTAATGATAATGTTGTATTTTTCATTAAAATTAATTGAATTATTCCTGATCTACAGCAGAACAAATGAGTGAGTGTTAGGACCAACATCCATCTTTTCATCCTAAGCGTAATCTTGTAATTAAAATGGGAAAGAAAAACAGTATTTACGACAAAAATCCTCTCTTTTTAATCTTGCATTTTAAAATCCTTTTCAGAGAAGAAAAAGTTTATTGCAGGGAGACAGGAGATAACATACAGAACAAGGATGAATGTGTGATGCTAGTTCACATACCTGCAGTTTCTAAAAATGCTGTGTGACTGTAGAGCTTCATGAAGACAATAGGATTCCTAAACACTCCACAAACAGGCAGATCTACAAATTTTCAGGCAGGAAAAAAACAGCCTTCCCTGCCCACACCCAAAGCCACAAATCTATGTAATTTGGATTTTAAAGTTACTTTCCTTGAAGGAAGATCAGAGTCTTACCTTCAATGATACTTCAAAGTCTCAAGCCCTGGCATGAGGTTTGAGTCATTTTGAACACTGCTGCAGAAGAATTAATTCATAAGAGCATACACATTGATAGAATCTTCCTCTTACTGTACTGACAAGATTTCCCTGTGCTTCTCCTGGGACTCATTTTGTCTGTCCCAGTGCTTCTTCTGGGAAATGTGGAAATTAACCTTGTTCAATACTGCGTGTTCTCTAAATACTATGCTTTTGTGATTTCTCTAGGGAAGTTTGACAGTCACTGCAAGCCTACACTTATAGCAAGGACTGCATCTTCTGTCCTGAAAGCATATTTTCCCTAGGAGTCATAGCAGCCCTTACCTCTATGACCTCCTTTACAACCTCTCTCCCTTTTCATTACTTGCAAAATGTTACCCTGAGATCTATAACATCCCTGCTTAACACTGCCATGCAGATTTATTTTTAAAGATCAGAGCAAAAGACAACATTCAAAATGCAAAGACAGGTGATGAATGCAATGTTTCTAAGCATTATTTTTCTTCCAATCTTCGTATAAATATGCATTGCTTCTGAGGTTAACAATTTGCAGCAATAGACAGCATGAAGACTGGGAATGTGTCAAACAGAAAAAATCTGTGTTTACATTGGATATACTACCTTTTAAAGAAGCACATGATTGTGAGGTACTCAGTGACATAGTCTTTTTTGCCAAGTTAGTGAACGCATTGTTTCTCATTTGCAACAGAGGCTAAAGGGTGACTGAATGTAAGGGCTTCAGTTTATGTGATCGGTAATGCAGTATAAAGGGGTCAAAAAGAACATCCAGGTCTGGGAAGTAAATGGAGGTAAAAAGAAAATTATATGCATTATTCTTAGAATCATAGAGTGGTTTGGGTTGGAATGAATCTTTAAAGATCATCTAGTTCCAACCCCACTGTCATGGACAGGGAAAATGCAGCAGGTAACACTGAGCAATGGGAGCAAACTGCAAACTGCTGTTGTTAACAAGGGAACTGATCTGAACAGAACTACTTCAAAAGTAAAGGCCATATAAGCAGTGGCTCAGCAGAGCTTTCTTTCAGTATTATATGTTTTTAGATTATTAATGCAACATCTGTCAGCATTTTTCACAAACCTATTAAAAATACCAATGTGTTAAATAATAACAGTAAGCATAACCCACCTAGAGAGAAAAAAAACTAAACAAAACAAACCTCAAAACACTAAAGATTTATCTAGAAAGAATTAGAGGTTGGATATAATTTGCTAACCAAAGATAAGTACAGTTACTCTTGTCTTAGCTACTCTTGTCCTATTCTTCTGAATATTTATCTTTTCTCCTGTATTCTTGAAGTAAACTTCACTTGTCTTGGTAATGAAGAACAGAAATACCACTAAAACTACTGTCTACAGTCATGTCATCTTAACGTGAAATCACAGTGTTCAAGGATTATATAAATAATGAGCATGATACTTAGTCTTTTATGAAGATACCTTATATTTATGTGCTCACGGAGTCAGAAAAAAAAACAAAACAAACCTAATCTTCCTGTAGTAAATGGGAAAACACTAATTAATAACCTTCTTTTCCAGTAGGGTAAAGTGAGGTGCAGAAAATTCAGGCTAGGGAATGCCAAGTACAACAAGGAATGCCAAGTAATGACACATTGCATCATCCACAAGGCTACACTTCCTGGAAGCTACTGGAAATCTTCCAGGGAAGTCCAATCTAGAGACCTCAGCAGATCCAGGTATATATCAATCTCAGGCAGTTTGAGTCCAGATTGAAAACCTGGGTGGTCCAGTTCTTCAGTCTTGATCCTAGCAAAATCATACTCACCTGCACACACAGAAGAGATTTATGTGTGTAGTGCCTAGACATTAATGACTACACAAGATTCAGGGAAGTGCAGCATCTTTTGAATTGTTTTAGGTTTGCTCATCACTGATTAATAACATGCCCATGTACATTCTGCAAGATGCTAGTTGGAAATTTTTTGCATTGGTATTTAGTGTGAAAAGACTGTAGTGAAATAAGCTATTCAGCTGTCAATGGGGAAGGTCAGCATTACTCACATTATTAAGTAATATGGCTAATAAAAAATAATTGGTCTAATCATGCTCAAAAATCTCCACTCTGTATTGGGTTGTAGAGTTCATTCACAGGGCAAAGAGACAGTCTTTTCTGCAAAACTTAAAGCATTTATGTAAAGGAAAAAGAAGACATCTATTTCTCATCCCCCAGAGCTTGGAACATTTTAAGGATACTCTCAAAAGAAAACTGTGACTTAGACATCCACAAACAGAAATAAACAGAAAGACCAATTACCTAGAAACTATTTTAAATTTTGCATGTTATTGACCTTTAGAAATAGGAAGATGACCTACTTCCCTAGTAATGAAGAAATATTAATATTCATTATATATTATGCAGATTAGGTCATGAGCATAAAAGATATCTTGGTTGCCTTCAATACCTGAATCAACTCAAGGAGTTACTCTCAGTCATTCCATTTCAGGAAGAAATTTTTAAACTTAAGACCCCCCATATCTGATCTAGTTTCAGAAACAGTCCTTTTGGACTGATGTTAAGATGTTTAAAGAATGTGTCAAATATATGGACAATAGTATTACTACTTATTTTCATCCTCTTTTCAAACCACATAGCAAGAAGATGGAACAGCATATGCAAAAGAGTGCATAAATATTTTTATGAGAGAAAAGAGGTGCAGGGCTCTTTATAAAAAAAGTTATCAGCAGAAGAAATAAAGTCCAGTTTTAGGCTACTGAAAACTCTCTTTTGCTTTAACATCATTATGCCTTCACACTAGCAGGACTTAGAAGGGAGAACATCAGAAAACCCTTCATTAGCATTTCCTTTATATACATTGCCACACAACCTACAGTTTGGAACTGAGTCCCAAGAAAACAGATTTTTCCACTAGTTGCAGAATTGGTCATAATTCAATGGCATCCATTGCATAAGATTTTTCTAATCAGCATTACAGAAGTTTATGCCTTTGCTCTACCTCCAACCTCATAACACTTCTTATGAAGGAGGTTTAACCATACTTTCTGAACATAGCCAAGGACCTCTCAATGAGTTCAAATCATAATGAGTTTTCTCAGTGTAGGAATTTTCTTGAATATTTAGAAAGGTCCCAAAATATTGAGGCAGCTGTCAAATAAATTGAAGCAGTAATAACAACAGGCTTCCATTAAATACCATTACTCAAACAATGAATTTTTTGCTTTTGTCTTTTATCTGTCAGAGGAGTATAACTATCACACAGAGAACAACTGATCTGTATCTTACCCATCTCCCATTAAAAGTCTGAGGAATTACTTGCACTTGCCTCACATCAAGTTATGGTCATCTGGACTAATCCCATAAAATCAACACCTCTGAACTTAAACAGACAGATGTCTCAGAGGACAAAATACTGCTCTTCTGAGAAATTGGTGAATACCAGAAGCTGACAAAAGATTATTTATTGGCTTTTTCAATGTCTATCTTGTTGCTAGACATTAGTTTCCAAAGCAGAAGCTCCCTCTTTGCATGAGGGACCAGATCAGCCTTATGTTCCTCCTAAAATAACTTGTCTCTGATCAAAGGAAATTAATTCTATGTTATCTCCCCTGTATAGCAGGAGGCTGGGGGGAATATCAACAAAAAATATGAATTCAGAAAGAAAATTCTACAGGCAGATTTGTAGAATAAAGGAAGCATATAGTTTTCTAGTTTAGTATATGGTTGTTTTCTTGAGCTTATTTATTTTAGCACTTGCTTTTTAGATTTGTTCATATATCCAGATCTCTCTTCCAGCTTATCAAATGCAGAATTCGCAAAGGAGAAATAATCTTTTATATTATGTCTGAAGAGTACATTTGCTATGTATTCACAAGCTACTTTGACTTTGAGAAGTGAATTTTAACACATGGAGAACAGTTATTCTTTGAGCAGCCTTGGAAACCCACAAATATTTCTAGACATAATTCTGTCTTCAGCCACATTCATACAGCAGTAAATCCAGAGCTATTCTAGATTTACAGGGATATAAGGAAAAATAAAAAATTTTAAATTTTATTTTTTTTTCATTACAGAGTCTGTTGTTTTGGCAGTAGAATGTGCCAGAGTGAGCTAACAAATCCATTGATGGAGGAAAGAAAAAGTTTACTCTTTTCATGCATATTGGATAGAAAATATCATTCAATAGTCACATTTGCAGGGGAAAGGAGAACAGATGTAGAAGAGACATTTTATATCTTTGTTACTCTGAAAGCTATGGTGATAACAGTGCCACTTATACGTATATTTATCCCCAATGCTTATAACTATGATTCACTCAAACTTTCCAACTGCTCAGGCATGTGGGTATTTGTTACAATAATGCAAGCCCATTGCCTCTCAGATTCAAGCTACACATTTTTATTTCTTTTCTGGCTAACAGCCCAAATCTACACAGCAGGTGCTGTCCTAGGAATGTCACCATCTAATAAAACTACCGTAATATAACACAGAGCCAATAAAAATTTCTTTGCATAGACTTTGTTTTTCCTGACAGACTGGATTCCTAATCAGACAGCTTCTACAAAATCTAAGATGAAAATATAAGCTTTTTCATTAAGTTGATATTTTTTTCTCCCTTGCTTAGGCAATGAACTCAGCTATCAGGTGACAGAAGCTGTTCAAGATTTGTACAAACCTTTCTCTCTCAGCAAAACAGCCACGGAGATGGGGACCCCTGGCATTGTGTGTTGTTTTCATTATTTCTTGGCCAGAACCATGATTCCATTCAAGGTTGGATTAAGGACTTAATCAAAGTAAATACAATTAAAACAAAAGGTCTTGGGAAATCAATAATTGTTTGGTAAAAGATTTACAGATTCATTTTATCCATAAGATGCATGGATATATGTCAAAAACCTTGTATTTGTTAGGATGCTATTTTTATTTATCTATTTTATAATGTAGAGCACTTCCAGGCAGATCTAATCTGAGGAATGATTTAAACACCCGGTACATCATAAAGCCCATATACACAAAACTAATTAGCAGTTCAAGCAGAGGAAATATTTCAGCTTTCAGCAATATTCTAGAGGCCCTGAAACTGGGAAAAAAAGTCATCAGACATCACACTGAAATGCTGAAGTGCAGACACAACAGTATTTTCAAGTTGGATGCACAGACCGTGATAGTACATGCCTAATGACTGTTTACTTCAGCTGTGGCTGTTATTCTAATTGACTTTTTTATTTTTTCAAAGACAGACATTCAAAACAAGGTTCAGAGGTGGAATATGTTTAAGAAGTTATATACGACAGAATAGAATGCATAAGGCATACATACATATGTTTGTTCTCCTTTTAAAATTCTTTCTATCTGTCTAGCTCCAAAATTCTTTCAGCAGTCAATCTGTTGTGGCTATGCAAGATATTTAAAAAATGTTGCAAAGTCAAAAATGCTGATTTTTGGTGCACAGAGCTAGATATTTAGCTAATCACTTAGCATGAAGCATAGTTTTCAGGTCATGTTCAAGTATATGGTGTTAAATTGAGAATTTCTCTGTAAATTATCTAGCTTTTGAATTATATAATAAAATCATATTTTAAAATTTGACCCAAGATGTCAAACCACCTTAGAAACAGTAATTATATTTCAGAATGTGTTTATAGAATAAAAATAATCATAACAACTATAAAGATGGAAATACTGTAATAGAGTGATTTGCTGTAGGGAAGTACCCTTGTTCAAGACAGCAATCTAAACATGAATATATAAATCCCAGAAATCAACAGGGTTTAAGCACAAGTTAAATACTAAAAACATACTTAAAATTTTCCCTGAATCAGGGCCAAAACAATTAAGTAATTTCCCCAGATTTCCACTGTGACCCAAACACCCTATTAGTAGGCTTCTAACTGTTGGGTGGTACTGCCTCTTATAACAACAATCTGGTGATCTTGCATACACCGGGCTCTGCAGGGGAAGAAAAATAATTATTGCAGAACAAGATAGCACAGACTGGTGGTCCTAAATTAAAATATTAACTGCCTTTGAAAGTTATTGTTTGCTTGCCAAAACCTCAAGGACTAATCTTAAATATGTCAGAAAATGTTACATTTGAAGATCACATCAAATATAAAGCTGCATCAACACTTAGCAACTGTGGGTTTTAGTTGGAAATAAAGAGCTGTTGTTTTTAGTCCACCATTGATGAATAATTCTACTTTTCTTTGAAGTGTGTGTTTCCACTGTCATATAGTCTGAAATTTACAATATAGTCTGATACACAGGATGTTTGATGGGGCACATTTCATTTCTTCTTGGCAGAAGGAAGCAGTGTAACAAGGAAACATAAGTAACTTTCCAAAGAAGATGTGGAAATTGCTAAGACAGTTCCATTTTTCCATCTTTTCTCACTCTTTTTTTTTTTCATCTTAGACAACACAGAGCTTTTTCTGTGCTACCTTTAATTAATGGAAACAGTTCAGTGAGGGAGAAAATGCCTGAAGGGAGGGGTTTACTTTCCTGCAAGGACTTTGCATTGCAAGTAGCTGACAAGGATTTTGTTTTACAGTGGTACCAACAAATGAAATTAGCTTCAGTTCTAGAACCTCTATATCTGATGAAAAGTTTTCTGGATATGTGAAAAACAGGATTAATTGTTGTCCTAACTTTACATACCAGCTAAATTTCAATTATTATAATGTTATTATAATTATTATTTTTATTGTTATTTTGTTGTTATTATTATTATTTCAATTATTATAATGTTATTCACAGTATGATTGTGTCTAGAGACTTCAATGAGGTCTCAATGTGTTAGTTCTGTATGTATGTGTATAAAGAAATCCACTGTTATGGAACTATTCATTATTTTTAACATGTAATTATTAATTAAAATATGTAATTATTAATTAAAATGTGTAATTATTAATTAAAATAAGTATTATGCTTGTTATACATCTGTAATTCTTAGCATCTTTTAAAACATAAAAGCTCTTTAAAACCTTGGATATATGAACAGAACAGCTATGATAACTTAAATTGTTAGTTTTGTTCTCTTTTCCTAATTCCCAGGTTTAGGTTTGTGTATTAACAAAGTCAATATCCTCCAGCAGTTCAGAAACATACCCATCGGACTTTTTTCTTTCTCTCTTTTAGGGAGTCTGGCACGTTTGTAGACTTTTACAAGCTGCTAAGAGGTGGGACTGTGGTGGTACGTGAATATTTTTCCATCTGTTCCATTGTGATTTACCTAAAGTCCATGCAGATAAAGAAGAGCTGTTACATCTGACAGACCCCCCCAAGCTGCATTGTAAACAGCAGGAAAGACCACCTGCTACACAAAAATTTATGTTACATCAAAGACTGCCCAATCCCAATCAGATGACAGCAGAACTCCTAACCACAGCATTTGCCTGGTGGCTTAGAAAAATTAAAAAATGGACCTGCAGACTGGACATAAAAAACCTCTTCAACTTTTCTCCAGAGAGGTGTAAATATTTTTCATAAAATAAAATGAGTTTAGAATTGGTCTTGCTTGCTGTCAAATTTTTGTTTATGTATGTATTGCCCCCAATATTCTTCCAGTTATGTATCACTGTTTCATCAAACTCCATTTACATGAACTAAAGACTAGACTCTCCCAGGCTATTAGAACATGAGGAAATTCACTACCATGACTTACTCAACTCCTTTCAATAAAAGAAATTATCCTTACCAAGAAAAAGAAAATACAAAGGCTTGATGACAAACAGAAACTGGGCCTTTCTTTATGTAAGGTATTGTGTCTTGAAATACTTTTTTCTGCCTTCAGGCAGAGAGCTAGCTAGAATAATGGTGAGGTGTAATACAGTTTATTTCTGAAAGTAGTGCTTGCTGAAGACAATAGAGTAAAAGCATTAGAAAATAATCCCTATTATATTCTGTTACTGAAAGAATAAGGGTAGAACATAACCTCTACAAGTTTCCCAATTTTTGTGAAAACTGGACCATTGAAAAGAAATCAGTCTATATTTTTGTATTGACTGTTCATCCCATTATCTGGAAATGTCAAGGTAATGTGCAGAAATTTTGTGGGTTAGACACTTGGGAATGAGACTGCAACTGCTTAAGCATATCCCCTGAGCTACAGAAGAGTCATTAGAGAGTAACAGAGTTGCTGGCTATTGGCCTAGGCTGGATTCACAACAACAACTTAGAGGTGAACAACTCCATATGCTCTTACCAATCCCATGAGCAATCAAATCTGTCATATTTTACACCTGGACTATTTAATGAATTGTTGCAGTAACAGCAGGTCTGAGGGAATAGTGTTCTAATTAATATAATGTTGTATGATATCCACCAGCTGTGTTTAGAATGAACAAAACCAAAATTGCATTTTAATTTGTTCTAATAAAAGAATCAAATTAATAAGATTTTCTAATTTATTTATTTTTTGCTTCACTCTTCTCTGCTGTGAACCTCTAAGAACTGAAGTGTGGATACTCTAAGACTGACTTTTCTTGAAACAGAACTTTTTAAAGGAAGACAAGATGAATATAAAAAGAGCTACATATAGTGAAAATGTACATTTGAACACCATGTTCAAGGTTTGGCACTGCATTCAAATAAGCTTAAATAAGAAGTGCAATAATAAAGCTGTCATTGCTGTAGTAGTGCTTAGGTTAGTTCATGCTCTCTTAGAAGCTAGAAATACTTCATAACAGAATTGACATGACAAACCTTAAAAAAGTTGTTTGATATCACTTTTAACTGAAGTGGCTGAAACACTGTTGCTAAAAATGAAGAATGCTGAGAAAAGATTGAGGGAAAACCTTGCACATTCCCCAGGAGTTCTCATGGTTTTGTCATTTTATCATGTTCACTTATTTATATTTATATGCCGGACATACAGAAATGAGTAAACCTAATGCACTCATGTAGAGAGTCGTTCTTCTGAAACTGTCATTCCACAACCTAAGACCAAATTCTCATTGAAATAAAAGGCATTTTTATCACCTAAATTCTGAATGAATTGTATATATTTAATATGCTGTCCAGATAATCATACTGAACCACTTGAGAAATGAGAATAAATAAATCAAAGAGGACTATTAAGCTCTTATTTGAATCATTGTAATCTTGTTTTATTGCTCAGGTTAGTCTAAAATTTTAGCTAGTGGAAACAAAAACAAGACCTGTGTCCTGATTGGTCAAGCGCAGTGTAAGCATATATTTTTTTTCTAAACATTTAACTTTCAATTTCATTTAAAAACAACCAATAACAACAAAAAATATATAGTAATTGTCACTGGTATTTAATATTAGATTTTATTTTTTTTTTAGGGAAATATGGGGTACATCTATACTCTATAGATGTATACATCTTGCTTGCAAACAAGCAAGCACAGAAATGAACTTTTTGTCATGAGAAATCAGGTACTACTGCTGTGACTTCAGCTTTCTTACACTAGTGATGTACAGACAAGTTGTTGGAGTGGAAGAAATTTACAGCAATTCTTATTCATATTTGCATTTGAAAAAATTAATTGCTTAAAGCAACTGGAAAAAGGAAGGAAAGAAGGAACTACAGAGTCTACAAGGTTACCAAACAAAAGCTGTTGGTTGCTGGACTTTTTTTATAGTTGCTCTGAGACAGGACTCAAGGAATAAAATAATTCCAAATGCTAAATCCTATTCTGAACTGTGTACTGCTCTAATGGGCAATATGAGCATTTCACACAATCAGAAAAAAAAAAACAAAAACAAAAACAAAAAACCACAAAAAACCACAAACAAACAAACAAACAAAAAAGAAAAAAAGAAAGGAAAAAAAAAAAAGAAGAAAAAAGGGTTTGGAAATTAAAACCTTCTTCTTTAAAACTGAGTTTTACAGTGTTTGATAGCAACCTGTCTGCACAGGTTTTGCCAGTAGTTTGTAATTGAAACACATTGATCCCGGCTCTCATCTGGGGCTGCAGAAAGAAGCACGGGGAGGCTCATTGTAGTCCTCTGACCCTGGTGCTATTTTGTGCCAAATCTGTCCCTTAGAGAGAAGACAATCTCTTTTAACAAGACACAGTCTCCAACTAAACATGCAATCTGAACACCCATGACCTACAGGAATGTACAGATTCAGATGCTGCTGTTTGTTCAAATATTCTGCCAGCCCAAACCAAAATCCCATGTAGATTGCTGTGGTCAGAGTTCACATTTGACTTCATAAACAACAGGGTAGTCTTATTCGTTGAACACTGAACAGACACTCCGGAAATCTGGATTCAGGAGAGGAGAGCAAGAGCAAGTGAGAAGAGTAAGTGGATTGCATCTTTTCTTGTGGGAAATTCATGATTCAGATTAGTCGTGATTTGAGAAATAAAACTATGAGCCACTACTAGTATAAATCAAATTATATCTTGAAATCTGTCATACATTTATCTCCCAAATTGTATTAGAATGAGCTAAGTAGTCTATAAAAGAAAAAAAAAAGGTAGAACCTGTCAATCACTCTTCTAAAAAAAGATATTTTGCTTCGTCCTAAATACTAAAGCATTCCCAGATACAAGAACAGAGACACCAGTGTCCCACATACTTGCCCTAATTGTCAGAATATCTTGTGGTTTTATGTTTCTAACACAAGGTAGAAAAATATCAGATAAAAAGACTGAGAAATATTTCACCCTGAAGAGCAGATGGCAGGAAGATTCATAAATCTTTCTGAAAAAGTGAGGTATATTATTTTTTGAGACCTCAGAGCTAGTTAAGGACATTTGATTCAGCTTCCATGCACTCTTTGTGACTGCTCTACTTCTACCGCTTCCTGTTTCTGATGGAGGTTTGGCCACTGTTGTTACTTTTGTGTGCTGGTCATCAGGGCAGGAAATCCAGTTTTTAAGCACTTAGAATTTGGATTCAGAAATATTCTGGCTAGTTGATACAGAATATTAACCAGCTATAATCTACTCTGTTGGTTTAAATATGATCAAAAATTGTGATGCATTAATTTTGAATGAACAGGCTTTATGCCAAGTCATGTATCATCTGTCCTTCTGCAGCTGGCATAATGCCGGCATTAAAACACCATAACATGTACTCTGGCTAATTTGACAGGAATGTAATTGTCTGATCTGGATCAAATATGTACTGTTGGATTATTCAGTGGATTTACAGATGATGAAACCAGAGTCTAAATTCAGGTCATCGTTCTCCTTGCTCTGATTTGCTTAAGATGTCCTAACAGAATATAAAGAGGTTTTAATTTTATAAGAATTTTAAAAATGCATATTTTTAACTAATTCAAGATATTAATTCAATTTCAGTTTCAGGCATGGCTATTAAACTAAATCAAAATCTTAATTAGCTTTTCAGCCTAAATCATCAACTAAATGTACCTCGACCATTTTTTGGTGATATGTCAATATAGAGATTTACATATCCTGCTAACACCAGTTTTCATTAGGATTCATTCCCTCAATTCTCTAGATATTCCCACTGTTAACATCTTTTACCTACAAAGACCTTTAAAATGTAAAAAATATCAATCTGAAACAACGAAAGATTACTCAGATTATGTCTTCCCTTACATTTAATCTGCAAAGGCAGGTCAGCTACTTAATACAGAGCATTATCAGAAGGTGTTTATGTATTTCTGGCTTTATAGCATAATATAGCTTTCAGACTAATTTATAGCTAATATAAACTGAGCTACAGAGTCTTTTTAAATGACTCCAAAAAGTAATGTGCAACATTACATGTTTGCATTGGCATTGTAGCTCCAAATAGACGTGACAAAATCCATGTCACAGAACGTGGCTTGAACAAATGCAACCTGGAAGCACTTAAGGCAGTATCAAGGAGGTTCAGAATATGGGGAATAGAGAACCAGGTCTTCCCCTGTGTGATCAAGATTCAAGTTTCAGTAAACTTTATATCCTTGTAAATTAAATAGTCTTGGGGTCTCTGAGCTCAGCCCACATGTGAATTGCAACATTTGGCACAACTTTTACTCTGTTCTGGAAATGCCTAACAAATGATCTAGGATTTCATGAGGTTGTTTTTCCTCCTAAGAAGGAAAACAAGAAAATCCAAGACCTAATTTTCTTCTCTTTCACACATGTGTAAATTAGGAGTAATGTCATTTAAGTCATGCTACTACTAGGTACCTCTATATTAGCCTATGTATTTTCCATTATGGTTTCAGGGAGCTTCAAGGTGTTAGAAGTAAGCTATTTTTGGATGATATATGAAACATATCCCAACTGCCTGCATTTTTTCAAGATCGCATACTGCTTTTCAAAAGACCTGAATGTGTTAATTTCAGTGTCCTGACCAAATTCCACTACATACAGTCATAATCTCTCCATCTGATATTTCCTCTAAAACTCTATGTAGCTCTGGTTGTCTGTGTGCTTCCTGCCCCATGCATTTGGGCAGCACTTTTGTAACACCTACGAGGAGAATAGAGTGCTTGCAATAGCTTCAATGACATCACTTTGTATGTTCTTTGGAAAGCACCTTGTGGTGCCTCATAAATATCTGGTTAATGTACACAGAGATTTGCACCACTCTACAAAGCCAGTTGTCAAGACAGGCATGCCTTAATTACAGACTTTGTTGTATCAAGATAGCTCAGATACACTGGCCTGTTTTTGAACATTGTATTACCATGCAGGAAGAAGTGTTCCTGAATCTATACTAAGCTTTTCTACCCAAAGGCCATTGTAAAAAAAATTAATGTACTCTCTTATACATCTGAAGACTTCCTGCACTCTCTGGTGCACATCCTATCCCTTGTTACACGGAATCTGCTCACGTTGATCTAATGTTTGATGAAGACAAAAACAAGTAACCTATAAAATGTTAAAATGTGCATAATAAGGAGGATCTCCTACAGTTTAGTATGGATCAGTGATGCAAAGTCTGAAGCCAAGAGTATATACATGGCAGATAGCCAGACACCATTGCAATCACTGTGAGACGTATAGTTTAAGAGACAAAAGTAACAAAATCCTTCTGCCTCCTGAATAATAAGATTTTGCATCTGCATCTTCAGTACTCCTCAAGTTAAATATTACTATTTTCTGTGCGATCTTCACACTAGTCATATATATATTTTAGATGTGTATATTAAATAGATGAAAAATATACAACACTACATAGGTTACTTGGTCTTTTTAAATTTTGTTTATTAGAAAAATTATCAAGAATTACTTTGTTCTGAAGGATTTCCAATTCTTCATGAGCCTTTCCAGTGCTTAAAACTATGGTGATTGATGTTAACAGATGCTATTCCATATGATCACTAATATTACCTGATGATTAACTTCTAAACAATGCAACAACATGTTACATGGAATATTTGCAGATGTTATAGAAGGCCATTAAAGTTCCTGACTATTCAAAGGACTGGATGAGCACAGATACTAAATAAAAATACCTGCTATATAAAATATTCTAAAACAGTTTCTCCTAACTCATCTTTCATGTAAGTGACATTTTTTTTTAACAGAGTTCTTCAGAGTTAAACATAAACACTAGGAACTGTAATCTAATCTTAAAATGAAGCTGACAACTGAACTGCTGACTGTATTATAGAGACTTTATTGACACAAATTTACTTATGAACAGGTCAATGTGTAAAGTGCTATCACTCTACTAAGCAACCAATTCTGTTTGGGAAATATCTTACTGAAACAAATAATAAAAAGGCTTGTTTTGAATGTGGTTGCTTTCGTTAAAGATTTAATTTGTAGAGCCTGAAACATTTGTCTGACTTCTGTTCTTTTCTTTGCTTGTAGATGTGCTCAAAGATTTTCAATACTCAGAAATCTGAAAATCAGTAATCCCTAAAACAAATAGATCAATATGGTCTTGCCATTAGGTCTTTAAAAGCATCAACAGGAAAATTGTATAAATACTTCATACAGTTCAGGAATTACTCCAAACCTTCACCTCATGTAGTGTTTACATTATGGACCAAAAGACAGAGGTGATTAGAAACAAATCCTCATCAAATCAAAAGAAAAAAGACACCTGAACATCACCAAAGCTCAGATGTAGACATACATTTTATTTTCTAATATCACCCTCAGCTGGTTTTGTCTTCTTTGTTCTGTTGTCTTACCCATTTGTCTTGCAGAAAAAATAAAATCTTCTATTCTAAATTAGTTACTTACTGTCTTTTCTTGTTGGGTTACAGAGGTAAGCCTGTCATAGTACTAAGGTTTTGTTCTTTTCCTTGGGAAAAAACAGGGTCTGCTTCACTTTTTCTCATTTACATAATACCTTGATGCTCATATTAGATCAAATGTCAGCAAGCATTCATTTGATTTATTTTTAAAACAATGATCTCATAATGATATATTTTTTAAAAAAATAGTAACTGTGGTAACAGATTGCTCATTACTGAATGTTTTACAAAGTCGATTTCAGAAACAATTTTCAGCTATAATCCCTTAAACTGAATAGTTAAAGACAGACTTCATACAAAAGACAGAATATGAAACAAGAGTTTTGGAGTTACTTCATTTTAGCAATGTTATAAGGATTGAGACTGATGCTGAATGAAATAAGCATATGAATAATTTTACATATTTGAGTAATTTGCACTCAATATATCAGGCATACAAAATAAATCACAAGTTGGAAATGATCAAGATTGTGGCATTGTGTAAGAGCATTCAGAAATTTTATTTTTCTGATATCTGTTTTTCTTTGGAATTAAAATGTTCTATAAGATGAGTGTATAGCACACCACTAAAGGGCCATTTCTGTGAAACACACAGCACCCACAGACACAAATATATAATTTGGCTATTTCAGATTTTGATGACTATGTTTTATCCCACATTAAAAAAAAAAAAAAAGAAAAAAGAAAAAAAGTGTTAAAAATGAAAGTTTTAACATTTGGCAAAGTATTATTCACAACAGCTTTCTTAACATTATGCTGCTTGCTCTACCATTAAGTACAATGTGTTCTTATGTATTTTATAACACCTAAACACACCATGTTATATAAACATTTAAGCAAATTATGCTATCAAAACTCTACTGCGTCAATATATCAAATTGTACATTGGCTAAATGAACTAAACCTACAGGGCTAAGCAGTAAGTCACTGACAGATCCAGAAATGGAACACAGCATTAAGTGTTGGGTTGTCTAGTAGTAGTATTCTTTTGAAAGTATTATTCCTCTTGAAAAAATATTAAATGTATTTGTTGCATGACTGGTAGAAGACAGTATGGTTAAGTGCCAATGAACAAGCACTTTTCTATTCAGTTACTTTTGCCATGTCAGAAAGAAAACATATATTTCTTCACATCAGTGAACTGTTCAGTACTGTCAACAACACCAGTGACCCATTTCCTTCAAACCTTGAGAACTGTAAAAAAGCAAGATTGTTAACAATGTTATATTCCTTTGCTTTATACTTGGGAAAAATATAAATGCACCAAGTTCAGTACCATAATCAGAAAGTTCACAGTCTAGTACAGCTACAAAACCAAAGCTTCTCTATAAGAAGATATTTAGTGAACAAATAGCAAATACCAAAGGGAATTTGACAACTGAGCAATGAATGCATGTAAGTATATATTCAAAACAGTTTGTTTAGTGAAGAACCTAATAAATTATTTACCCAGAAAAACAGCTAAGTGCACGGGTAACTGAAATATCTGCTAGTCTGTGAAACAGCACAACTTTGAAAATCAAGCCATGAATTCTGATAATGAATCAGTTTGGAAGAATTTTATGAAGAAATTCTCAAATAGTCAATGATTCTGGTCATAACAGCATTTCAGTTCTAGCATCTTTCAAATCAACAGGTTTCCAATGTACCCTAATCTATATTACAAATATTTTTTGGTGTATGATGAAAAAATGGAATAGATTTTATGAGCTTGTATCTGTAAGGGGTGCATTTTATACACTTTTTATACACTATTTTTTTCTTTGCTCTGCAATAGATTAGTTTAGGTTTAAAGACATACACTAAGCCTATGCAAAACTTGGTATTAGGATACACATGTCTTGACAGAAGCATTCATAGACTGGATAATATGGTATTCGAAGGCCAATAGAAAGATAAAGAAGCAAAAATCTCTCAGACCTGAAGAGAACTTTTCAGATGATTTAACGAGGTAAAGAATTAAAGGAACATCTTGCCCAAAGTGCAGCAGCATCATTTGGAGAGACAAGAGAGCTAAGTGTGAGTGAAAAGATCAGAGAGGTGGGAAAAGAGAAATTAGGTCATACATTTCTCACTATTAATAATTAAGACAAACTAAACAACATGTTGTAAAGTTTCCTGGCTGATTAAGTTTTCTTACAGAAAAGATTGTAGATTTCAGTATCTTCAGACAGTAAGATATTTTCAGTAACTTTTACAGAAACGTTTTTAAATTAATATATGAATATATTCCTATTACTATAAGAAACTATATAATATATTGTAGATGTCAATATATTATACGGAAATCCTACTTACATTGTCATATATTAGATAATCTATAAAATATTATTAAATTATAATTCCTAATATTGTTATAAATTATATTATAATATATTATATATGATATAATATATATTATAATATATTATAAGTTATGTTATAAATTGAAATTGTAATATTTAAATATTTTTATAGCAAATTTATATATTTTTACTCATTTATTTTTAGCTCAATATTTTGAGTCATTTTGGCATGCTGCCATTTAGCTATGTACAGGCCAGCCCCTGAAGTTGTTCACCAGTTTCCCACTTTTACCTTTGTCTTGCTCCTTTCCAGTAATGTGCTGATAAATTTTGACTTTGCAGCTCTCCTAGCTATTGCCTTTTAAAAAGGAAAGGCAAAGTTGTACCAATTAAGGCCTGGGAGAATGAATAAGCTACATTATCTCTTGAAATCCCTTGCAGNAAAAGAGAAATTAGGTCATACATTTCTCACTATTAATAATTAATTAAGACAAACTAAACAACATGTTGTAAAGTTTCCTGGCTGATTAAGTTTTCTTACAGAAAAGATTGTAGATTTCAGTATCTTCAGACAGTAAGATATTTTCAGTAACTTTTACAGAAACGTTTTTAAATTAATATATGAATATATTCCTATTACTATAAGAAACTATATAATATATTGTAGATGTCAATATATTATACGGAAATCCTACTTACATTGTCATATATTAGATAATCTATAAAATATTATTAAATTATAATTCCTAATATTGTTATAAATTATATTATAATATATTATATATGATATAGTATGTGTAGTATATAATATATAATACATAATAATAATAATATAATTAATATAATAGAATTGAGGCTTCTGACTACACCAGTANTTTCCCACTTTTACCTTTGTCTTGCTCCTTTCCAGTAATGTGCTGATAAATTTTGACTTTGCAGCTCTCCTAGCTATTGCCTTTTAAAAAGGAAAGGCAAAGTTGTACCAATTAAGGCCTGGGAGAATGAATAAGCTACATTATCTCTTGAAATCCCTTGCAGGTCTGTTTTTTATCTTATTCTCATGCCTCTATTAACATAATGCTAATTGATTTCGGTCTTAATACAGGATATAGGAACATTCTCCATGTAATAACAAACTCTCATTAACACTGGTTTTCTATCTTAACTCATTACTAAAATACTGCTTTCCCCTTTGTTCTTCTATGTATGTATTGACATAGCTACTTATATTGGCACTGTGTACTGTATTTTTTTTTCTTTCAAATATAAAATAGGGTCTGTCATTCTGACTTAGACAAAAGACTGTAGTCTCCTAGTAAGTCACAGTACTGCACCTGAGGTTGAGTCTAAATCTGTTTCTGTTGATACTGAAGTAGTGTACAAACCAGTTTCACCTCTTAATTTCTCACGTCTAAGGAAGAATGCCTCCAGCTGCTGGTGTGGGATAATCTGCAGTTCTTTGTGAGTTGCCATGTAGCATGAATGACCTCTGAAATGGCTTCTAGAAGGGTTTTGAGAACTCAACAATGATCCTAGGTCTGATCATGTTTCTTGAAGGAGGTTGAAAATCCAGCTTAAAGATGAAAGAAATAGGTTGTCAGAAATCCAAACTACCTAACCCCAGGCTTGATTCAGGTGGCATATTAGTTCCAGATGTAGAAGTTTGCTATATTCTTATTAAACGAATACATTAACCTGCCCACATTGTCATATAGTTGTTGCCCCATTGATATTGCTGAAGTTCTGATTGTGAAACAGTCCCACTACCTATATACTTGTACTTGTACAGATCATGTCTTTGTACTTGCTGATTTATAGATATGTACTAGTTATATGTCTTTAAATAATTAGCCGGCAGAAGTCAAAAATTTCAAATACATTCAAAACAGTCCTGTTTTCAATAGAGGCTGCTGAAATTGTCTAGATTTTTGCTGTGCAAATTACAATTTTCCTTTTATTGTCATGTCTGTGACTTAGTTAAAGTTAATCATGTGTTCATGATTCATGACATTCATAACATCATCAGCAATGGTGTGAATTACCTAACCTAGGATCATAAAACTTAGCAGAGTCCTATGAAAAAGTTAGTCTTAGTGGTATGTTACCATGCACCTGGAGTTTAGAATCAGAAACAGAGAAAAGTTTAGGAGAACTGCCAAATGAATAGCATGTAAACATTTGAAAAATGATGCTGTATTGTATTAATGACAAGCTGACTGTCTGTACACAATTCCCAGTTGTTCAAAATATTTGTGGCTAGCAGGGATTAGAGTATTGCTGTAAAAAGCAGACAGTTTCATGTGTAGCATGCCTGTTCTGCTCTGTGTACCCTGTCTACAGTCATGTTCAGTCAAAATACTGTGGGTATTTCAGATGCGTTGTTATAGGGTTCAGATTTTTTACGTGGTATTTGGTTTAATATGTTATGTCAAATAATGAAAATATACATTATATAACAAAATTGAAGGATGAAAGATTTTCATAACAGGCACCTAATTCATCAATGCTCTAGACATTTTTGGTTAATATTCTTGACTCATATCATTTTAGAGTTATGCCTTTGAAATTAGGCATTCCATTCTGACTCTAACATCAGTGTCTCCTAATAATTTTGGGGGTTTGAGTAAGATTATTATATTTTTTGAAAGTATAATTATTAGATAAGGACCCTGCCCATTTTTATTACCTCCAAAACTACCAGGAGCAACTCTACTTGTGATGTGGGGAAGTTGCTCAGACAAAACAGAACTATGTGCCATACCAGGCAGTCCTTTTCTATTTTTCACCTTGGGCATATCAGCTAAATAGGAAAGACTTACTTTCTTCCTGTATTTCTGTATAGTCTTACATACTGTATATTTTCTACAGCTGGCTCCATTTATCAATATGAGATCTTCCTCATATATACACAATACTTTCTGGTCACAATCTTCTGAATAAAAACATTGTACAAACATGTAGAGAACTCATGTCATGAAGACACAGTGATTACAAGCAGTCATACCCCAAAAAACTGAAACAATACAGCCCCCAAAATTCTCCTGTAGGACACAACTAATGATAAGAGAATTTCGGTGCTGGGAGGTACTTTATTTTGTAGGAGCAACCCAAGTGGACAGAGAGGAAATAAACATAAGGACAGAATTCAGGGTTATATCAGTTATTTGTGTACTATTTACACTGGATAAGAAAAGGCAGTCACGCTTCACAAAGCATGAGAAAAAAGCTGAAACTAGTTTCAATAAAATGGGCACGACTGAACTAAAAGAAATCCAGCACAATGCACCAGTCTGAGAGAGGATGAAGTCTCTGGTGGAATAGAGATAAATATGAATGAGAAGAAAGAAAATAATCTACATAATATAATATCCACTTACTGAGCAATAGTCCTGGAATCCTAAAATTCAAATTAACCTACAATAAGAATATGTGAGTTTTTTGATTAGTAATTATACATTTTTAAAATAGAATTCATCTTCCAAAACAGAAAAGCCACTAAAGGTCTATTAGACTTTAAAAGCTGAAGCAAAGTGAAATAAAGCAATCAGACAAGTGAAAGGTTTGAGTTGTTTACACAGCAATTTAGAACAGGAAGCAAAGACAACATGTTAATCCTGCTAAAACTAAATGTACTATCTTACATGCACATTAAATAATTTTCTAAACAATTATCTAAGGCCAGCTATTAGACTAAATCTCTGAGGGAGAAAAGTCAGTTCTTCAAGAGTGGTGAAATGCACACATTCAAACAAAAAATTCTTGGAGACAACCTGGACTAAAATAAAGCATTGAAATCATAACAATAATTTTGTGCACAGTTACATCTGATATATTCATATAACCTAAGTTCTACATTTAACAGCAGAATCACTTCATGTGTCTTCTCTGAGAGCCAAAGACTTTAGTCTAAAAATTCATGAGTTTTTAAACTGAGTCTTGTTCTTGACAGACTCTGCAAAGACTGGATGATACCTAGGAGTCCTGAGCATGTTAGCTTAAGCTTGATAGGTATTCAATGAAGTAGTTCTCAATATTTTTCAGTTTATGGATCCTTATTTTTTCCAGTGATGGCCCAATATGTACTCATTTATGAAGCTACACATTTGCTGACTTCCACACGGATTCTATAGCTTTGTTTTCTTAGGCACTGTTAATGAAATCTTAAGAAGAAGCCAAGAAAATCCGGGATCCATGCCATCCCGGGTCAGCTCTCAGATAAGAGGTCCTAAACCCATGGAAAGGACCTAAAGATATGACCCAGTTGAAAGGGAAAGTGCTTAGACTCTTTGATTCTCTCTTGATATAGAATGCTTTTAATTCATTGTTCTCTCCAAGAACCCATTTCTCATGTCAGAGATGTGAATCTGATGATGCCTGCTTCCTATTTTTTTTTTGTTTTTTTTTGTTTTGGGTGTTAAGAACTAACTTCCTTTGTTTCCTTAATCAACATCTCCATGGGATTTCAAAACATAACCTCTTCACCTTTTCCAAAAGGTAGCACAACAACAGCAGCAGAGGGTAATCATTCACTGACATGATGTAAACAGCCTTCTGTTTGAGGAATGAGAAATGAATGGCTTGATGAATGCCTCCTTTTCTTCAACTGCACTGGAGTTGCAAGCACTGGTGACTGGTGTTACAGCTCCCATCTGTCAGCAAGATGCAGCAGAAGTGCTTAGATGCCTTGCTACCCTTCTTTACAATTTGTCTGTTTCCATTTCAAGGCTGCTAGACACATTTTCTTGTGCAACCAATTTCAATGTCAGAAGGAAAACTTGAGAGGTGAATAATTTGTGCTGCCATGAAGGATTGAATTTGCAGTCACCTTGAGTGGGAAAACACTGCATTGTTATGAATTGTAACCTAAAGTCTTGCTATGCCCATCACAAAAAGAGGAACGAGAAACAGCCACAGAACAAGCATACCTGTTTCCTTATTTTACTTTTTTAAAAAATCAATTTATTACCAGTGTTTTTCTTTAACAACAAAAAACTTGTTAAATACACTTGACACTGAAATATTATAAGGATGCAACCAATGTCACACACGAATGCTGTCTGTGGCATTAGTATCCCTTGAAAATAACAATACAGCATTCAAGATGACAATGATAATCATAACTGAAATACAGATGTTGAATAAATAGCAATAAAAGATAAATTAAGATGACATAATTCATTAGTAATGTAACAGATGGTAAAAAAATAAAAAGTAGAAATGGTATGTTTTTTGTCCAAACAGGTAGAATTCCACCCAATTCCACCCATCATGGTTTGATCAAGTGTCTGTTAGATATTTTTAAAATGATGTTTTGATAATCAAATTTTGATGTTTTGATATGGTCAAAATTATGTTTTTATAATAAATTAGATAATCAAAGGGATGTTTTGGGGTTTTTTTGTAATTTTTTTTGCAAACATGCTTTATAAGGTTGGACTTTGAAAAAAACTTCAGAAATAAACCTAAAGTAAATGGCAATAATTAAACTAAGTAATTTTTCTGTTTTTGTGGATACATAGGTACAAATGCAGAGACTCACAGAAAGGCCTCAAACTTTCTAGATACGTATGGGTTCTGGCCCTCATTTGAAACCTCATTCAGTTTGTTGGAAGTTTTTAATATTATTTTTACTTAAGATTTGGCATTTATTCTCAAGTAAAAATTCAAAACTCAAGGATTCATGTAAGATTATTCTGATTAACTTTTGTTAAAAATATTTGTGGACATTTTGTTCTACATTTATGGATATGTCTATGACATTTTGAGTCATTTTAATTAAAAGTAGTATGTAATAACATGGAATTTTGAAGTGTTTGCTATGTGTTTACTATATAATTGTATTAATGAGAAACTGAGAGACTTGAAGTAAATTCGGTGTTTAAAAAGGATCAATTGTCCAAAGATATCTGTTAACTAAAGTTAGCAACTGAGCTAAAGTGTATTTCCCTTGAGGTGATCTGCAATACATAAGAACTTCTCTGAGCCATATTTGTTGTTAAATGTGGTTGGAAGTCCACCTGTGCTGATTTTTAGTCACCTCATTAATAGTCCTCAGAGGCCCAATTTCAGACACATGCTTCATTTCCCTGGAAAATCTGAAAAGGACACTAACAAAAAATCCCTAAGTGAAAGAGAAAAAGATTTCCTATGAGTACCCTACAGTTCTGCAGAGAAGCATCAGTACCCTGAGGGAAGACAGAAGACATGATTTACCCTGGATTCAAACTAAGGCTGAGAATGAATGCTGTATTTTTGGTTTTTATTAGTTTTATTAATCACTTCATGTAGTTACCTATTTTATGTGCCATTACATGACTTAGTCTTTTACAAATAAAGTTTTAACAATGTTTCCAGTTGAAAGTTGGACTTTTTCTTCCATAAAATGCATGAGTCAAGCTGAATGGAGAATAAATGAGGAGTAATTGGAATGAAAAGCAATAATTGTATTTCAGTATCAATTTCCACCATGTAGGATCACACTCATACTT
Source organism: Aegotheles bennettii (assembly GCA_013398125.1). Classification (NCBI taxonomy): domain Eukaryota; kingdom Metazoa; phylum Chordata; class Aves; order Caprimulgiformes; family Aegothelidae; genus Aegotheles; species Aegotheles bennettii. Next base: position 24,340 of record VZRW01002990.1, read on the forward strand.
CAAAAACAAATCTTAACAGTATTACTACTGGTTTTCCCTTCCTTGTGTCTACAGCAGGGAGCCCCGGAACTAGTGCAGAACTACATGACATCTCTGCAGATGGCCTAACCCTTTGTCATTCTCCTTAGTATAGGAAAAGAAGTATGAGTCACCTTGAGACATTAATCCCTGTGGTGTAAAAGCACCTAGATCCAGTAACACATCTCTGCAAAAATGTAGAATAACTATACACAGAGACAGGATTTGTTCCAAATCCTATAGAAGGTTAGCAGGAGAACTAGAAGTAGGTGGTACTTTAAAATCATCCTGAAACTTTTTAACTAAGATAAAAAGTAACCAAGAATTAAGACATTTTTTGCTGCTGAAATATTTCTCTGTCACTTAATATTAATTACATTAGTAAGTACTGGTACTTCCTATAGCGAGAAACCTAGTGAACCTTAAATATATGGAAATACTATTCAGTAAGTGGACAGTTAATTTGTACATACACATCCACATTCCCTTCCCTCCTCAATATGTTTACTTTTTAGGGAACATATACTTTTTAAGGAGGTTTTGTTGAGGTAAAATATCAAAATAGTATGTATAGATTGTTGGGTTTTTTTTCTTTTTAATCCTTTATTTTCTTCTAAATTAAATGCCTTCATTTAAGTTATTTTATACATGCAACACAGAAAAATTAGCAATTATTATAAACAATTTATTTAGGGACACACAGAAAAGTCTATGGGGAAACTGTCATTAACTCCCTAATTGCTTCACTCTTTTTTTTCCCATTTAGATTCCTAGACAAAGGTGTAATAGCTACAGAGAGTCACAGAATCACAGAA
>VZRW01003000.1:3039-15156 GCA_013398125.1 Aegotheles bennettii
CCAGGTGAACAGAAGAACTTTGTCACTGTAAGAGTGACAGAGCACTGTAACAGGCTGCCCAGAGAGGTTGTGGAGTCTCCTTCACTGGAGACATTCCAAACCCAACTGGATGCATTCATGTGTGACCTGTTCTAGGTTGTCCTGCTCTGGCAGGGGGGTTGGCCTAGATGATCTTTCGAGGTCCCTTCCAACCCCTAACATTCTGTGATTGCAATGAAGTATATTACAGTAAGCGTTATAGTATCCACTAACAGTACCAAATTCAGCCTGGGATCTACACAAGACCAAAAATTCTTTAACGTTACAGAGTAAAAATCAGAAATTATTTTCACTGAGATTGTACTATAGAATATATTTTTATTATAAATACAACCAGTCTGTGGTAGCTGTTCATGACGCATTTCTTTAAAAAAGCTTAAACTCACGTGCCAGTATTTACAGATCTTCTAATAGCACTTATTTTCACAGAAAAATAAAGGACACTTGTTTCCCATTTTTTTCCAATACTTCCCTAAATTAAAGGCACTTATTTGCAGTTGGGTTTATTATTAATTTTGTTGTTGATTTGTTTAAAGAAGAATGAAAACAACTATCGTTTGGAGAGCCAACAGTCACAAAAGTGAATGTAGAATACATTACTTTTGCTAAATACTACTTATATGAACTTCAGCTGTAACTCTTTAAATTTATGGCGTGTGCACTGAAATTTTTTGACGGGAGAAGTTTGAGATTTATATCATAAGACAGTTCTTCAGATATTCTGCACAAATATTTGGGATCTAAACATTACTTGTTTTCTTATTTTTAAGTTTACACTCAACTTCTAGCAAAAATGCATTGGCATCAGATCTCTGAATTCTCTTACCCTTTAGAAGACGTTTTGTTACATAGATTTTTGGTTTAGCTCTCTGCTTTTCAGCTGAAATCCAGTCATTCTCCACTAGTCTAAAAATGAGCCAGTCGCTTCAAAAAATGTAATGTTTTAGGCAGTCTGCTAATACCTAGCACAGATTGCTTAGCCCATGACTCAAAGGGGGCACATGACATCAAAAATACTAGAACTACTTGACAATTTAAACTACTTTAGGATTTTGTAACTTTACTGTTTTAAAAGTGTTTTAAAATTTTCCAGTGAGTTAACCAAAATGTGGATCACGTACCACTTATCTGAAACACTCAGTTAGATTCTGCCCCCATCTGTAATAAAAAAGCCATCTGCATAAATTCCGTACCTCAATTGTTGGACTAAGCAGAAATGTGACCAGGCCCACAGTCAAAGCACTACTGTTTGGTGACCTCAGACTGCACAGTTCCAAAAGAAATGGTTTTAGAATCGTGGTCGCAAGTAATCACTCTGCATTTCTTTGTAATTTGGGTAATATTATCACAAAGGGGAGAAGTATTTCCACATTGCTATAACACAAAACAGCATAAAACAACTTCAAGCTACACTCACTGATGCTTACCAGTCAGAGTGATTCTCCTAAACCTTTTTTGTAACAAACTCTTTTCAATTAATTATGTTGTCTAAAGATACATTCTGCAAATGAACCATGATTTAATTAGCTGATGAACCTGTTTTATATGCTTGTGTTATTGAACAGGAAACTTCCACACTAAAATTAACATCAGAAATATCTAATGCAATAAGGCTGTCCTGTTGCACAAAATAAAATGCTGACTAATCACCTAAGAAAACGATTAAAAAAAATAGAAAAATCAGTATCCTCCTAATTTATACTACAGGTAAAAATTTCAACTTACCAGACTTGTGCTTCTTGTGTTTTGCTTTCTTTTTAATTATAAACAACTTGTTCTGGATCTCAGATTTATAAGATTTGAATGGATGAAGATGAATCTCACGCTTTCTTTGCAAGTCATCTAGTTTTCTCTGTAGATTTTCATTTAGAATATCCTTCAACTTCTTTTTTTTCTTTTTCTTCTTTTTTGCCTGCAACTTTTCTAGTTTCTGATTATTTTGCAGTGAGTTTTCTAGCACTGTTTCTTTAGCAGTTTCATGGCAATTTATGTCTTGCTTGTCATTATGAGTGCCATTGACATGCATTTGGCAAGCTTTCAGTGTGTTCTCCTTGAATGGACTGATTTCAGCTTTTACTCTGCCCATTTCAGCACAACCTTGTCCATTCGCCCCTGTCCTTATTTCTCCTGAACTAGAGTGACCACCCATACCAACAACCTCTCCTGAACTAATCAACTTCCTCAAGTTCTCTTTACAGCAGCCAGGTTTTTTGATGTTGCAGACTCCTGAGCTTTTAGTTTCACAGTTAATCTCCTCTGTGGTGACCCTAAAGCTATCTAAATGTGGGTTTTTTCCTGGACACGTAACAATGCAGTCCATACTCTTCTCTACTTCTGTCTTAGAATGATGTAGCAACCCTTCTCCACCACCAGAACTGACCTCCCCATTGCTTTTGTTTACATATTCATGTTTTACTTTTTCCAGTTTAATACGCAATACTTTTTTAACTTTGATGGGAGGAGATGGGAATTCAGGAGCCTGAAAAGGTTTTTGTTTGTAAATCCGAACATCTGCACCACAGAACTGTGGAAAATGAACATAAGCGTTCTCCAAGTAGTCATAACCAAGAATTACTTCTCTGCATTCATGGATAGGCTGACCTAGCACTGCATCCTGAACGTCCTTTTGTGTTTCATACACGAAATCACAGAGACCTTTTAGCAGCCACACTTTCTGGCAGAATTGTAGCTCATGAAATGCTTTTTCCTCCAAGGGATTAACTTCTCCAAGGACTTTGAAAAACTGGGGACACAATCCAAGTTTTTCTGCAGCACTGTTAGGATTGTCAGTCTGCCCTACAACAGTATACCAGTGTTGTACTTTCTGTCTGAGTGCTGCTTCCCAAGTCCTGTAAGAAAGTGTAGGCCTGCGATGCAATGTAGATCTACGATGAGGAGGACTTAACAAAGAAGTCATTATTTTAGATAAAAAAGCATTACACTGAGGCATCAGAAGGCAACGTTCCAATTCATAGAATACTATTTCAGGTAAATTTAAAATCTGTTGTGCTAAACAAAGAAAATGACCAATAGCTGGAATCTCCCACATTGTCTCCATCCTTGTAGGTGCTGCTTGAGCTAAAAGTGACTTTTCCCATTCTTCTATTTCTTTCTGACTAGCTTCTTCTGCTTCTTTTCTTTCTTGCTCTCTCAGCCTATTAAAAGAAAGTTAATGAAAATTCAGAAAGCAGGTGAACAAAGAAATCAAGGAGAAAAAATCATCAGAACTACAGCATGACCAACATACTTATCTTGAAGTTATACAGAACACAGTACACAAAGTTTTAATTTAGTATGTCTTACTTTGGATTACACAATGCATCACTGCACCAAAATGGCAAATTATATTCTTTCATTTCTACCGCCACTAGCTTAAAAAAGGGAAAAAGGTTAAGAAAAAAACTGGCAGATATTAACAGCCTGAGTGGTTTAGAATTTATTTTTTTTAATGTATTCCCTTCCCCAATCCCTTTCGGCAGGATTAAGTATTTCCAACAAACCACCCATATAAAAATATCTGAAAACGAATTCCAGATAAGTCTGGGTTTCAAATGGTTGCCCTGTGGCTTGTGTCACCTACCTTGTAACTCCCTTCCTCAGTACACAAGTATACATGCCTAACTGTTAAGTGCTTCACTCACATACAAAAGTAATTTTCCCTCCCACCCAGAGGTGTGTTACTAGTCAGTTTGCAATGGTGGTTGAAAAGGAAACAACTATCAGGATACATGAAGAATGTGATGGAAAATAACACCAGAAATAAAATGTCATTACATTAACAAATGGTTTGCCCTCACCTGAAAAACTGTATTCAGTTCTGGTCCCCCTATCTAAAAAAAGGATAGAGCAGAAATAGTGGGTATTCAGAGAAAGAGATTATCAGTAATCAGAGGCCTGCAAAAACTTCTGAAAAATCTGGGACTCTACACAAAACACTAGGAATAGGAAACATGACAGCAATATAACAAAACCAATCTGACAGACTGGGAACTTCTATTTACTTTTATATAATTCATCAAGAAACTTAAAGGCAACAAGTTTAAGAGGAAGAAATGCTTCCACTTCACATAATCAATCATGCATAGCTTACCATCTAACTTACTAGAACACAGGATATGTGAAATTTTTTCTAGAGCTCATCCAAAGCTTCCCGTATCATTTTCTCTGAAGTTTCTATCATTATTCACTGCTAGAAATAACCACCTGTGTATCACTCCCACCTGTTAGTGGAATTTATATGTCCTTATTTCCAGATGGCTAACCGTCTATTATATTTCTTGGTATACAAGTAGCAAATAAATGCCACGTATCCATTCAAACCATCGATGCTTTCCAAATTCAGCCAAAGAGTAACGGCATATTAAAATCTTTCTTTTGACAACATGAAGCTAGTAGTGGCTTCTAGTATGAAGAATGTGTATGTGGACCATTAAGTATTGTCTAGATATCTCAATAATGTAAATAATATGACAAACCCAGCTTAGCTCACATTTTATATCAATGCAAGAGAAATATGCCTTCACCACAAACGTGAAGCCTGTATCCTCTGTGTATACAAAATGACACATAAAAGATATAGAATGCTTTATCTTATGTAATTAAATTAAATTTCAAGTGACTCATTATCATAATTTGAACATAAATTTTTAATACCACATACGTACATCCTTGCTATTTATGTATATATCAAATGCAGAAAGACAGATTTATGTAAAACAAAATCAAACGTAAAAGCAAACAGGTCAGTAAATTCTCAACTTCACTTCCACAATGCTGCATTAATTTAACTGTATAATAGATGGGATCTAAAGACAAAATCCCTTTTTGCAGCACTAATTTAAACATATAATGCATGTGGTTTAATGACAAAATTCTATTTGCCATTCTAGGTGAATAAACCAGTAAATTCAACAATACTGCTTGTATTGTGAACTGTTGTGTGTATTGTAAGTGAACTTCTTTTAAATTCAGACTTCTGTTCTATTTCAATGTGTTAATATCATACTAATATAGTAAGTAAAATAACTAACTTACAAGTGGGGCAGAGGAAGAAACAATAGTAAGTGGAAAGCATTCTCAAAAATAAATTTCAAAGCACTCCTTAATTCCACTCCCTCCTCCCTCCTAACCGTAAAACATATTTCCAAATAACCTGCTGCCTCCAAAAGGTGAACTCCATTAAAACAGTATGTAACTAAGCCTAAATATTAATAGACAGTGAGACAGAACATTTGAAGAAATAATCACATTTTAGTATCATTCGATAAAAACACAGGTTGTAGATGATCTAAAAACGCCACGTTTGCAAGCAGTTTCACCTCACCAACAATTAATAATTTAAATTAAGGTAGAATTCTCAAAACAAATACAATACCCTAGATTCACCTCTGACTTGCGCGTCATAAAATGACAATCATTATACTATTATAAAGATCTTTTTAAAAAGAAAAACATGTTATCTAACTTGCAAGACGTTTCCCTTCTCTTTTTTTAAAAGCTATCATTTTATCACAGTATTCGCAGTCATTCTATTCTCAGCAGACATTCGAGAGAAAATGCACTTAGATCTTCATTACTTAGGTCTCCCTACTAGCTGCCTATCTTTTGGAGGGCATAGCATTTTCCTGGGGTGTGTTTTTGAGATGGAGGAGGGGGGAGAACAGTGGAGAGGAGGCGAGGCAAGGGAGCTGGGGTGGAAGGAGTCAGGGGAGAGAGAAAGCGAGAGAGAAACATTTGATATTTAGCAGGACAAATATCCTTACACTGAGACATTCTCTGGACAAAAATATTTGGCTTTTATGCTCACAGTGATTGTACAAAACCTGTTGTTTCATACTTTCATTTACATTTATCAGGAGTATGTTTGCACACATATACTGTGTTTACAATAGTAACACAAAACTATTCTAAGGTCAATCTGACATTTCCAGACTAACAAAGGACAAACAAATTCCTAGAACATGTTTGCAGCAGTTGTTTGCAGCCCTTGAGTGGATAAAACCATGGCACCCAACCTTAAAACTCAGTGGACACAGTCTCCAAGTAGAGGTACCACCTAAAAGAGAGTCCAGACATAACTCCACACTTTTCTTATCATGTTCTCCTTTCAGGCAGCAGTCACATCTCACCAGCTAACTCCTTGTCACTTGAAACTAGAGATTTCACTTGGAGGGGAGAGGAGGCAAAGACTGGATTGTACTTTTTGCCCCTCAATTACCACTTCTTCAGGTACAGACAACTGTTTCAATTCTACAATAACTTGTGTCTACAAACTTTCTTTCAAAAAATAAACTAGAAAGCTACACACAAAATAGCAATATTATGCATTATTCTAAATTAAATCAAGATTTAATAGTCAGAAGAAATTAAATTTAGTGAATTAAGGTCACATGGGCATCTCTATCTGTAATGTTTTACATTGTATTATGACATACTTTTTAGTATTCCACCGGACCCACTTCATTCCATGCTCACAGTCTCCTCATACAAGGCAAAACTGACGGTATAGCCATACCTGATTCCACAACTTGCTCATTTGAGTGACTAGCTTGCAACCAGAATGAAATTATTTAAATGTTTTAATGAACATGTCTGAAACTTATCCAAGGATCACGTTTCCAGAGATGGTAAAGGCACAGAGCTGCCTAGTACAATTTTCAACAAACCGAAATCATACAGACACTTAATTCTCATTGAAATCAACCAGTTAATTACCTGTCATTCACTGGTGGTTTAAAAAAAAAATCAGTAGGAATCTAATTCTGTGTTTAGGTGTGTAAATGCCTCTAAATAGGAAAGCATTTCCAATTATATAATAATTCCACACTTACTTATTGTTAACTAATATGTAAGTTAGTATGTATATTGATATGTTAGTTAATTAGCGTGTAACCAAGGAGGTGAGTAGAACTTCATGGAAATGTAACGAATAATCCAAAGAAGATATTCAACATTCTGATAATTAGAACAATTGAACAAAAGGAAAGCTGACAAACATGACTGACAAGGAAAGTAAATCAGATGTTGTTATAAATATACTTGTGGGGGGGAAAGTGCTTTTGCTGCTGTACAGAAACTATCAGCTACAAGACAGTGAAATCATCTTTGCAAAGACATTTTTGAGTCTACCATGATGAATGCATCACTTGGAGGGGGTTATAAAATATTAAATAAGTAAAAAATTGAAAAAAAAATCAAAATTAAAAAAATAAGAGAACTCTCTACAAAGTATACCTATATAAAAAACCCCCAAGAATTTGGAGTAGGTTTTCCATTAAGTTAACTACAGAAAATAGGATAAAAAGCACACTTCGGGATATTCTTCCAAAATACATAATTGAAAAAAAGCTTGTAAAACCAGTTTCAAGGATTTTGGAAAAAAATAAGAAACTATTTTAAAGATTTCATTTACTGCAGTTGTTTCTGCTCATCATAAGATGCCTATGTCTTACAAGAGTATCTAAATATCTAAAGCAAAGGATTATATATTAACTTGGACTTCAACAGGCAATTTCTTTAGGTATGAGGCTGTTATAGTTTGAGGGGGCAGGCAAAATCTTACGGCTTTTGCTGCAAGGACCCAAAGTGGGAGGGGTGGAGTTTAGGACCCTGTTGTGAGAAGGGGGTCTGGGGCATCGGTATTCCCTGATTTCCTGCCAAGCTCTATAGAGCCAGGAGGACAGGAAGTTCCCCTCTCTCTTTCCTTTCTGCTCGTTCCTGATCACCATGTGGAGCCGGCCCAGAGGNTTGTACATATTTGTATATATATTCTTCCCTTTTTCCCCACCTGTTACTCCCCCTCCCTGTTCTATTAAATCTGTTACAGTTTTAATTTCCAACTGTTGAGCCTCTCTTCCTTATTCCCCTTCTGTTTCCTGATGGGGGTGGAGGGGAGAGGCAGAAGCAAACTCTGTCTCGGAGTTGTGGCTTGCCCTGGCCATTCTAAACTGAGACAGAAGTTTTATAGAAAGACACTTGTATTTGCAGCCTTACTTATCTGGGGCTGAAAGTATGTCTGTCCTAGCGATGTAGCTGAACAGTCTAAACTAAGATAATTACTAGCTAGAAAGTACACATATGCTGAGTGGTCGGTCAGGTGGATGGCCAGACAGTGAGAGCTTTTCACATTCCTGATAACTGATCTGCAAGTTTGGTGAACAGCAGGTGCTGCCTATCCAAACACAACTGATTTGCCAGAACACAAGCAAGTTATACTACCATACTACACACAATTTTATGTGTGCAAAGAGCAGGAGAGCAAGACCAGGAAGAATGCAAAGTTCAGTACAGTAGAAATTAAAATCCTAAATAGCTTACCCACTTATTTGAGTTGACCTCCACAGGCATTCAAAACTATGGTGATCTTTGTTTTTTTTGATCTTTGTGTTTTTGCCAAGTAAGAGGTGGATTAGAAGAAGAAAAGTTACTTATTTCTAGGAAAAATGTACTGGCTAACACTGAAGTCAGCCAAAACTGTTATAGCTTCAAATCTGTTGAAGATAACCTGCAAAATGAGAGTGAACTAGCTATATATGGGAAAAATCTCTAAAACTGCAAACGTTGAAAAAATCTGGAAATATTTTGCTTCCTAAAGCTAATAGTGTCTTATCATCATGCTCTATGTTCAGACACAGTCTCCCAAGTTACTGTTAAACTATACAAGCTTATGAGCTTCATTTTCCTCAAAGTGAATCACATCATAACCAGTATTAAACACTGCCTGAAATGATATATCTCTTAAATTTATGAAAGCCACAAAGTCCAACGAGAGTTAATTAAACACACATTCTAAATTTGTTATCTAACTGACAAGCTGAAACGCCACACCAGTGAGATAACAGGAGTGGCACTAGCAGAAATAGTATGTTTCTGGCTATCAGGGAGGGAAGCAGTGACAAGATCACAGAATCAGACTGCAGTTACACATTCTGGTAGTTTTTAATCTAATTGTTGCACGGAAAACAGTCCAAGAAGAGGTATGATAAACCATGAATGAGCTAAGAGGAAATTGCAATGGATGCTTTCAGTTACTACTAAAAGTTTCACACCTCAAATAACAGCAGCCTTGATTTATTTTAAAGCTTATATGACTTGAACAATTTTTCAACAAGTGGTAAATCAAAAACTAATTTCTTGCTTTGTGGATGCACTATATTGACATCTCTGAGGTTCATTCATGAACTTAAGACAAAGAACACCACAACATCTATAGCCTCTGAAGAGAACTAGGAAGACACCAATATCTAAAATCAAAACAAAACAGTTTTTCCCATTACCTCTTTTCCTCTTTTGCTCTCAGCTGTTCCTCTTGTCTCAGAACCTGAACCATCACAGACTCAAACATGCCTGTTGACAAGCCTACTAAATTGCGAGGCATGGAACGACGTCGTGTTGAAATGCATGCTGTTCCTTTCTCATCTTCCAGTCCATAGCATCCTCTAGATGTTACCGCTATTGATGTTTTCTCTCTTAAATGCCTAGAAGAAAAATGCAAGCCAACTCACAATTAAAATTTCCATTACCAATGGCACTTTAATGCCTACACTACTGACCACAGATCAAGCATTTTTACTCAGAAAAAAAGCAGTTCTTCTTCACCTGTCATTTCTTCTGCTTCCGAAGTTGCTTTACAAAATTTTAAATTTAAAACCAGCGTACTAGCAGGACCTGCGCTTTCACATCTGTTAAAAATGGTGGATATTTACCTCCAGTAACCAAGTATTTAGATATTGATTTTCCTACATTAATCCATAAATATTTGGAAAGAAAATACTTCCAACAAGACCTGAGATAAGAAACTATCATTTTTAGAAGACACCTAAGAATGCTGGGGTGTGGAAGCAGGAGTGCATTTGTTGGTTGGGTTGTGTGTGTGTTAAACTGCAGTTTAGTTTTGTTAATTTTTTTTTTAAAGATAAAAAGCAAAACATTACAGATTTGGTTGTAAAGTTATGCTTCACCTTATACTGTTTCAAAGTACTCCAGAAAAAGAGGTATGACAAGTAACACTGTATCATGCAGCCTCTGAAACTTTTGAAAGGAGTGGGATAAATCCATCCTCCAGTCAAAAGCAACCTCCATTCTAAGGTGATTTTCTGAGCCATCAACAAAAGGTCCTTCAGCTCAATACCACTGAGATGCTGTAGTCACAAAACATACAGAAATGAACTTGGAACAGACCTTCCGGGTTGCATTTAGTTAGCTATTTATTTGCCAGCAGTAACTTTTAAGACAGGAATTCTGAGGTCATTTTGTTTAAATTAAGTTTTACTCAAGCAAGCTAGCAACATTCATGCTCCTGTAGGTTCAGCTCCCTCCCATCTACTCTCAACCTGTCCCAAAACTGCTGTTATGCAAACCCAGTTTCAAATGTTGCTACTCCAGCACAGAATACATTCACCTCGGCTTATTCAAGTTGAGTCCCACAGCACACTCCTCAAGTGTTCCCACTACGCAAGCAAGGTTCTTCTTACCAGCTGGCAGCTAATGCTGTGTGTCAGCTAGCAAATTTAAGACTGATGGACGTGCACAGCTTTATGCATTTCCTAACACTGTTCCTCCTTCACCTTCAACCTTTGCCAAAAAATCCTCTTGGTTTTACATGCAAAATACTAAGTCACTCAGAAGACTGTTGGACCTTCCATTGCACTAAGCCACCAGTTTTCTGAATATGACTAAATTAAGCCTGCGTCAAACTCATGAGAAAACATGTATTTCAGTCGTGAATTAAACTGGGTTTTCTACTACATAGCTTGACAGCTTTCTATGCTTCAGCTGCTTTGGCTGATAAACAAGTTCCTGCCAGGGACTTATATTTAAACATATCACAATTTCCCTTTTGCCATTCAAGACTATAAGATGCCAAGCATTATCTTTCATTTTAGATTATAAAAAATATGCCATTTTAAAGCAGGTACTTTGGCTCAAGATTTTATTCCTACTTAAAGACAGTGAAAATTTCACAGAACAAAATCACAATTTTGAGTCTGGGTAATTTAATTTGCTTTTGACTATGTAAAATAAAGGAGCATTTGAAATCTTGTCTAAACAAGTGTGCTTCCATGTTCCTAAAGGCTTCTTTCAGAAGCAAAACCTTAGCCAGGAAATGCTGTGTCCTATTTTGCATGTTGGTATTTTCGGGTTTGGAATCACCAAAGCATTTTGAATTAAGATTAGAATAGCTCCCAGTAGGAAACGTTCCTCTTTGTGAAAGTATTCAAGAGTTCAAGTGTTTCATTGTGGGTTTTTAAAAAAAACCTTCAAATGGTACTTTTCACATAAAGGAACACAATCTCCTGCTCTACTTTATGTAAACAAATGCTGGCAGGGCCCCTGCAGAGTTTTCTACACCTACCGGGACAGCAGCGCCAGCTTCTGTTCCAGCATCATCTCCAGCTTCTGCGCCTGTTTGGAGAGCCAGTGATCTACACCGTGCAGCCGGTAACACGTCCCCAGCATCAGCCGGAAGTCACCCACGAAATCTGCTATCCCCGTGTACTGCCCGCTGGAAAATTTCTCTTCCATCTTCAACAGCCACATTCCAGCTGGCTCCTGCTGAGGGCAGTGACTGCTGTTACGACCCGAGAGGGAGCCAGCTCCTTCTTCCCCGGTGGACGCCTGCTCCGCGAGGGGCTTCAGGAACGGCGCTGTCAGGGGTCGGTACTTCTCCGTGAGGAACTCGCGCAAGATGCGGTATCCTTGATGCAGCTCGGGATTCAGGCTCTGCTCCCAGGAGCAGTCGCCGCTCTTCCCTCCCGCATCATCTCCCTGCTTGTCCGGCTGCTCCTGCCCGCACCGCGGGCGGCCAGACGCGGGCCGGTCCGCCGAGAGCTCTCCGCCCGCGGGCTCCGCCGCCTCCATGTCTCTCACCCCGCGCCCGCACAGGGCCTCCCCGGCTCCAGAGGGGCTGCGAGCCCCGGGCCGGCTCTTCAGCACCGGCTAGGGACCGCCACGCTCCCGCTCGCCCCGCCGGCGAGTCGACATGGGCTCACCTGTGCACAGAGACACGATTCAGTCCCTCCCCGCGCTCCCCGCGGCGGCCTCAGCCCTGCCCCCACCTGGGGGGGCGCGGGGGGGCCG
>VZRW01003001.1:0-21710 GCA_013398125.1 Aegotheles bennettii
TGTACTTGAAAAAGCCCTTTCCAAGAAGTTGGAAGAGTGGATAAGCTTAAGCTTAAGCTACGGTTTACTAGACAGAGTGAAAGGATGCAGATAACAGTAACTGAGATGGAAGAACATAGGAATGGGGGTAAGACAGCTTTGTATTGCTCATGGAGGTTGAAATATAACAGTCTAAGCAAAGAGAACATGAAAGTAATGTGTTTCCTTATTATGCCAATTGTGGTTAACCTATGGGAGGAAAAATATTTTCTTTTTCTTAAATACTCTTAATTAATTGTTTCCTCATGTTGAGGATACTGTAATTTCTTATGACATTGTATACTTTATCACCGAGTGCCTCACCTTTAGGCTCACACAACTTGTTATAGATGAGATGGCTACTGACCAGTTGTAAATATTTTTATATCTTTACTTAGGAAGGGATGATCTTCTGTATCTAATAACATTCAGAAGACTGAAGTAGGAAACAAATGTATTGTTGGAAGATACATTAGCTCCAGTCTTCCCGATGTTATCGCTAATGGAATTTTATAGACAGTAAGAACATCAAGATTACAAAAAAAAAAAAGTTGCTACACACTCAGCAAAATAGAAAAAAAAGTTTGTGTTTAGTTTGTTGTTTTCTTAAAATCACTCATATGGGCTTATATTTTTTATTAGGAGGTCTTTTATATCATTTAAGATCATTAAACTATCACTGTAGTCTGTTAGTGAAAGCTTTGACACTTCTGAAAAAACTGAAAGGAAAGTAAAATAGAAACAAATTGGCAAAGTTGTAACAAAAGACCAGGCTGGGATGCTCAAGAACTGTTTTGACACAGTCTTCACTGTGAATTCATCCTCAGGCACCTCTCGAGTGGAAGGACTGCATGACTGACCAGGGGAGCAAAGTCCCTCCCACTGTAGGAGAAGATCAGGTTTGGGACTTCTTGAGGAACCTGGACACACATAAGTCTATGGGACTTGATGAGATACATCCCAGAGTCCTGAGGGAATTGGCTGATGTAGTGGCCAAGCCACTTGCCACGATATCTGAAAAATCATGGTGGTCAGGTGAAGTCCCTAGTGATTGGAAGAAGGGAAACATTACACCCATTTTTAAAAAGGGAAGCAAGGAGGACCCCAGGAACTACCAACCTGTCAGCCTCACCTCTGTGCCTGGGAAGATCATGGAACAGATCCTCCTGGAAGACAGGCTAACGCACATGGAGGACAGGGAGGTGATTCGAGACAGTCAGCACGACTTCACCAAGGGCAAGTCCGGGCTGACCAACCTAGTGGCCTTCTATGATGGAGTTACTACACCCATGGACAAAGGGAGGGCTACAGATATCATCTATCTGGACTTTTGTAAGGCCATTGACACAGTCCTCCATGACATCCTTCTCTCTAAACTAGAGAGATATGGATTTGATGGGTGGACTGTTTGGTGGGTGAGGAATTGATTGGATGGTCACATCCAGAGCGTGGTGGTCAACAGCTCAACGTCTCGATCGGCACCAGTAACAAGTGGTGTCCCCCGGGGCTCTGTACTGGGGCCGGTACCATTTAATCTCTTCATCAATGACACAAACAGTGGGCTCGAGTGCACTCTCAGCAAGTTCACAGACAACACCAAGGTGAGTGGTGNTAATTTTCTTCACAGTAGCATGAATGGTGCTGTGTTTTAGATCTGTGACTAGAACAGTGTTACTGACACATGAGTGTTTCAGCTGCTGCTGAGCAGCGCTTGCGTAGCCTCCAAGCTTTCTTTTTCCCACTCTGCTCCCCTAGTGTGTAGGCTGGTGGTGGGCAGGAAGGTAGGAGGGGACACAGCTAGGACAGCTTACCCAAATTGAGCAAAGGGATATTCCATACCATATGAGATTTGTGGCTCATGCTGTAAAGAGACTCATAACATCACCTATTGTTGCAATAAAAGAAAGGTTAAGAGAGTAGAGGCCAGTCAGCCTGGAGAAGAGAAGGCTCCGAGGAGATCTCATTGATGCCTTCCAATACCTAAAGGGGGCCTCTGAGAAGGATGGGGACAGGCTTTTTAGCAGAGCCTGTTATGATAGGATGAGAGGTAACGGTTTTAAACTGAAGGAGGGCAGGTTTAGGTTAGATAGAAGGAAGCAGTTTTTCACCATGAGGGTGGTGAGACACTAGCACAGGTTTCCCAGAGAGGTGGTGGATTCCCTGTCCTTGGCAGTGTTCAAGGCCAGGTTAGATGGAGCCCTGAGCCACCTGGTCTAGTGGGAGATGTCCTTGCCCATGGCAGGGGGCTTTGGACTAGATGACCTTTAAGGTCTCTTCCAACTCAAGTGATTTTGTGATCCTGTGGTTCTGTGGTTACTTTTCCAGCTAAAACTATTCATTAGATTTGTAATACTTTCACAAATAATTTCAGTTCACCTAAGCCTGACGTATGTGAGACTGCTTATTGTTACTTTTTTTACACTGTTAGTTAATGGTTTTATAATGTTTCGAGCATTTAATTTATATACTTGTTTAACAGATAAGTGTTACCAGCTGCAGTTTTATAATCTTGTTATGTGCTTGGTTGTGGTTTAAAAACTTTAATTCTTTTGGAGGTGTTTAATTATGATTTCAGTGTTTAAGTCCCATGATCTGGAATGTGTTCTGTTCACTAATAATGCAGCAAAAGAAGTGATCTCACAGAATAGAAATCAAGTCTCAAGATACAAGATATAGAGTATATAGGGAAATGCCAAATAGAGAGTTCTTGGGAGAAAGGAAACATTTAGTTCTCTGTGTGAATCAGAAAAGGCTGATAAGTTTCAGTTCAGTGTCCACATTAACACAGTATTAGCAGAGAATCTGCCTTACGGGTAGAATATCAACATCTTTCAACTATGTTACAATCTGATTAAGATACATCCGTAACAATTTAAGGAAATAGGTCAGTAGAATTTTCAGAGGAATTCCGTGGCCAGCTAGGATAGTGTAGTTCACTCTGCAATAGACAGGACATAAATACATTGTTTAAAGAAGAAGAGGGGGATGGATTTGGACTCCTGAGTCACTCATATTTGAAAGGGGTGTTCATAGCTCTAATCACTCTTTCAGTTAGCTGGCAAGGTGTATGGTACCACCATCTGTGCTAGGAAAGCCATTCACTTAAGGTTCTGACTGTAATAAAATAGCAATTGTGATCAACATCTTATTTTAGTTGTAACTTGGTTTTTAGCATTGTTTTCCATACATTAACAGTAGTATAAATGTATTTTAACATCCTTTATGTATTCATTCTTTTGTGAATGTTGTTGTAAGAACTTAAAAATTTGGGATTCTTCTAGAGTGGGTGTAAACATGAACTACCATATAGAAATCTTGTTGATAAATATGAACTGACTCTGAGTATGCTTGTAATCTTTTTGATTAATTAATGTCTTTTCCTTCTTCTAATTCATTATTCTGTTGCAGAAATCCTTATACCCACTTAGCTTTGCTTTTATGTTGCCCAATATGTGCTAGCCTCTGAAAGGAATGAACTTGAAATCTTTGTTGTTTATTCACTGGTCATTCTTTTTAAAGAATTTAAATATTAGATTCATCACATTAGTCATTATTCTTTTTTAAGCATTTATAGTTATTATTTTCTGTGTTTTTCAGCTGATATTTTTTAAGGTGATTTTAAAAATTAAGTTCCTTTCCTAACTACAGACTTCTTTTATCTGATGTGGATGTAAAATACATAATGCAAATCAAACTGTGCTTGCAGTTGTCTGTTTCAGAATTTCTATTAACACTGGGGCTTTCCTATAGGTACTTCTCTTTCTACTAACATAAACTGTCTTTCTAAATGTAGTTGTATTCCATATGAAGTCTCACTCCTAGATTAGACTTCTGCTTCCACATCATTATGGTTTGAAGTGGCTAATTAATGGTTTGGTTATGCATTAACATTTTTTAAATGTGTAAAATATTTTATAACAGTGATTTCACAGAACATTGATAATGCAAGGTGCTCATAGTCTTTACAGACTGAACACTCTTCTTAGCAATACTTTAACAGCCTGTCATTTTCCAAAAGACACAGTCTTCACTGTCTTACATCTGCAATATGCAAATTTTGTGTGGTTTGATCACTGGTGTAAATAATAGCTTTCTCAGAACCCAAATGAGCAAATAATTAATTATTAATAATTTTGCATAGGCAGTATTTTATTCAAAATGAGTTTTCACAAGTTTATAGAAAATTTTAGGGTTTAGACTTTTCCTAAATTATGAAACACAAGGAGACTGAAGAGCAAACAGTATTCACCAAATACTCTTATTTTGATTAACTGTAGTTATTTTACTGGGCCTACAATATCTTGTTTATCACTGTACTATCTTAGTATCTTAGAAAATTACTGTTGTCTCTGTTACCACATTCTTTCAAAGGTCCTAATTTTCTTTATTAATTATTTATTTAATATGTAGTCAAATAAGTCAGATTATACACTCTACATTTTCTTCTGAAAGCAATAGAATTCCTAATTTTTCTGACTTCTGAGGGCTAAATTAACAAGTGAGGGCCAGACAGATTGAGAACGTTCTATTTTTTTGTTGGGTGTTTAAAAACAAACTAAATTAAACTAAACAAAATTAAAAACCCCTCAAAATCCCCCAAACCCTGCAGTAATTTTCTTTACATTTTCAGCTCCACTGTTCTTTAAGATGGAAGGTTATTGTCGTGGGAGGTTGTGTTTGTACTTGTGCTACCCTGATCTTTTCTGTCGTGTAAACTTGTGCACTTGAGATATTTGAAAGGAAAAATTGAAAAATTTAACCATATGCAATAGGAAAACAATTATATGAGTGGAGTGATGTATTCTTGGTGACCTGTGTTGCTAAGAAACAAACGCTGTGTTCTCAGGTGATTAAATTCTTCTCTTATAAGTGTTTTTACTAAAAGGTACATTGCAATGACTTATTCTGGCTCAGACATCTCAAATCCATTAACCATGAGGTCAAGCTATTATTTGCTTCTTTACTTAGTTCAGTGTTGCTCCATCTAAACTAAAACCACTCAGACACCTCTCCATGAACTTCAAGTATAAAGTTTCGGTTCAACAGGGGACAAAATAAAAGTCCTTGTTTCTCCAAACTTACCTCCCTCTCCAGTTTCTTGCCTTGATCCTGGCAATATGCCTGTCACATACTGGAACCTGGAAGCCATCTGCAGCCCATTCTTGTTCCTCAGCCATTGGTACTGAATTTGACCAGGGCAAGTTGAGTTAGAACACACATGGGCACACAGTGCATTTCTGTCAAATTAGTGAGTGCACACAATAAAAGACTTTTAACAGCTTTTTGGTTTTATATTAGGTTAGTTGATAAGTGGTCAGATAAAAAATCTGCTACTAGCAAGTTACCTAATCGGCATTGTTTGAACAATTGTAAACCGATAAAGTAATTTTATATAGGATCTATTCTATGCATTGTAGTACTGCATAACTTTGATGTAGTACAAAGAATTATCTAGCTAGATTTACTGTCTAATTTTTATTACCTATACTTACTGAAGAGTATTTCTAAAATAACACCTTCCTTATTCAGCTACTGATAAGTTTGTTTTCTGTTGATTCACCATTAATCTTAATTATTGTAAAATCATTTTTCTGAAGTTTAAAAAATGTAGCCTTATTCCATGTATATTTATATAAAATATTGCTGCTGTGTGTAGTTTTATACCATCTCGCATTTAAACTTGTTTCTAAACCTTTCACTTTGGACCCACAGTGCTCTGTCCCTCTCTTTCTATGCCAGCCATTATTGCCCACTTGTTAAGTGTGTTGTCTTTCCCGCTTGATAGGAATTTGTGTAAACTTTCAGTAATGCCCTTATATTCTATGGCTTCTTACTATCATTTTTGGTCTGCTAGCTGCACAAAGTTCAGAATAGTTTGATCAAGGTTTTGCTGAAATTACAGCCTATAATACTGACCACTGTATTGTTTCCTTCTTCTTCACCTGTCTAGATCATTTTTTAGTCTTTCACAGTAGTTTTGCTCTTGATTATGTGAAACTAGATTTTTAATCTAAATATCTAAATCTAACCATTCAGAACAAATCACGTACCCAGAGAAGATCTGAAATTTATTGTCAACTGAAACTGATAGAACATTATAAATTACAGCCTACAACATCATCTGCTTATCAGTTAGTGTTGCATGGCTGTGACTCATCAGGCTTTAACTATTATCTTTCAACCTTCCTACATGGTTCTTAATTTGATATATTTCATTTGTTATTCCCAGACAGGTAGTACAAATAGCTTTATAGATCAGTTGTGACAATCTTAGATACTTTTTGCTTACCCTCACTTCATTCTCACTCTGAAATATTTTTAGAATAAATATCAGACGCTTGGTAGCTCTCTTGATTTATGGTAACAGTAATGCTCTTCCTCCTTAAAAAAAAAAAGAAAATATTCCTGTGGAATCTTCATATTCCATGCTAATTTGGAATTTTCAGCTTGTTTTACTAGAGATGATTGTTCTGATCAATCATGACTTAAAACTCTAGTTTGGAGGTGTGGCTTATAACAGAGGGTTTCTGGCTTCTACTGGTACAAATAATACATTTCTGGATTTAAATTTTTGGTTTGTTTCTCTATTTTAAATTCCATCAGACTCATTTTGTTGTGGGATTTCTGGAGTGAACTAAATACATTAGGCCACTGTTACTATTTCCAATGCTTGAAAGAGGCTCAGTTTCATGTTAGTTCTAAATTCAGTAGAAGTTGATTGGTCCTGCTGTTCACAGAGGTAAGATATTGCTTCATTGTCAGGCAACTGCAGGACCATGACAATCTCCCAAGCTCTGAGGTCAGAAGGTTTATGCCACGTGAGGTCTCACGTCCTTGGTTATGTGAATGTTAGTAAGTTACACAGTGCCAGGAAATTTACCCCTCGCTGGAAGGCAGTTGTCCATACTGTTTTATTATTTGGACAGGGGAGTAGAGTTTTGCCCAGGACATTGCTAAATCTTTCCAAAGTTTGGGAGCTGGTACGGGCTGTGGGTCACTCCCCATTGGCAGTTTGTTTGCAGACAACCTGTTTGGAAGATAACAGAGTTCAATAATCCAGACTTGTTCTGTTCTAGGGCAGTTAGTCTGAGTGCCAGAGAGTCATACTGGGCACAGTTAAGTTATAAGTACAGCTGTAACCTCTTGAGTACCAAGTTTTGTATATTTTGCTAAGCTCAGAACTCAGTGGTAGACAGATTACAGGTGTTGCATTTCATGGAAACAAAGTACATCTAATTAGCTGAGCACTGGAACCTTGTATGTTTAGCTCTTGGGCTAGTCTATTCTGTTTCTGTGAAACTCAAGAATACATGCATCTTTAAAGTTGTCAGTGTGACAGTTTACTGTATATTGATTTATTCTGCATGCTTCTTTTCTCCAGTAATGTTATAGATTATAGTGCTATGATCACCTCATCAGCTTTTCTGTGTAGTATGGAGCTGTAGGATTTCAATGCATTTATTGTTTTTAAAATTAGAATGTCCAACCTAAAAAATCATCCAGAATTAACAGAATATTCCACACACCCTTTCAGCTATTATTTCAGTGCCTAAATGTCAGTAATGATGAAATTCTGTGCCTTAATTCTGTCCTGAATTTGTCTACGTTTCACTTCTAACCACAGGATCTAAGCATACTTCTGCTTTTGAAATATTTGTGTATTGCCCAGCATCCACTTCCTATTGGATAATCAAGATGGTTTTTAGCAGAAAGGAACAGAAAGGAACTTCTCTGGGTCACTTTTCCTACTGCATTAACCATTTCAGCCAAGAAAAATGATAAATTAATTTAATAGTAATAGTCATTATAGTGACTTCGTGACAGATGACGAATCTCTGATTAGCATGAAGAGAATGGAGTTGTGGAGTCTCCTTCGCTGGAGACATTCAAAACCCGCCTGGATGCGTTCCTGTGTGATGTACTCTAGGTGACCCTGCTCTGGCAGGGGGGTTGGACTAGATGAGCTTTCGAGGTCCCTTCCAACCCCTAGGATTCTGTGATTCTGTGATTCTGTAATAGGCAGTTGACTACCTTCGTTAAGATGTGAGGTGAGGCTTAAAAAATATGACAGGTTTTGAATGGTCTTGAATGAGTCTAAACTTCAAAACTTTCACTGTGTATAATGTATTCTTGTCACCTATTGAAAAAGCACTTCAAAAAGTAAAAGAAAAAAAGTAAAATTGTCTCCCTGCTTGTGATGTCAGTAGTCATATTTCCACTTTCCAGAATATCACTGCATTTTTTATATATGTTTCCTAATTCTGTCTGTCTTCTTATATTACAAGCTGATAATTAATTCTTATTAATTAATGCCTCTTCTTGCATATCACATGTAAATCCCATGCCTTGAGTAAAGAATACCCTTAGACTGTATGTTCACCAAGCCAAGAATTGTCATGGCTCCCAAGTTTCAGAACTGTCCATCCCATATAGGAAATGTCTTTGTAAGTAAGTAATAGCAAAGGTCTTAATATAACAGAAGTAGTAGAATATATGGAAGATTTTAACTTATTTTATATTTACTTTACAATGACTTATAGAAAATAGCATTGAATAATAGATTCTCAGCTGGGCCATACCCTCAACCGGGACATCACATGTGGCTCTGGATGCTGTGGCAACTGCAGCTGTGTTGTCAAGGAAACAGCCTTGTGCTCAGTAGGCAAAACCAATGAGGATTAAGCAAGGCTATATTATAGCTAAGCCTTGGTGACCTTATCAGGGATCAACAAGATCTGTGTGTTCTTCACTGTGCAGGTGTCCCTCAGGAGTGAGGGAGATATGCACAGGCAAAACCATACATGCAATATAATTGATTGAAATGTCAGACCTGGATTATTTCAACAAGTGAATGCATTTCCCAGTTAGATGGATTAAAAGATTCTATTTGTGTAAGTAAAATGTTTATATAAAATAAATTTAAATAGAAAGTAAAGTAATGTGACATGGTTTTTTTGTAGGCTATGAAATGAGGAAGAGATAATTGAAGCATGATGAACTCTGGAAGTCTTATGATCTTTGTTTTAGTTTTATAATCAGGCTAAAATTCACACACAAGTATGCTACTATTAAAAATATGTTTACTTCCCAGTGATAAGAAACAAAGTTTATAGAACACCGAAATGCAGAATAGTTGTCAGCAGCTTCAAGCAGTGTTCTTTAGTAAAGAGAATTAATGCATGTGTTGCTAAAGTAAACTCACACTCCAACATACACGTGTTATTTCATCCCAGGTTTTTGAACCTAAAAGAATCAAAATACAAATGGAACTGAGATAAATAGGAGGAAGAGATAAATGCCTAATATTTTTTTGCTGGATGGGGAAGAAAGTTGAAAGTTTTTTAAACTGCTGTCGGTAATTAATTGTTTTCTGCTTAAACTTTAGAATATTTTTCCTTTTTGTTTCTAAAGCAAAATAGAACTTCACACTTTAATTGAAGCTTCATAATAAATAAGAATTAATGAATGAGCAACTAAATTTTACCTGCTTTGGCAGAATCTCTGGAGTTTATTGTGCTTTTCTTTTTTACAGTCATGTAACTTCAAAGGTGATAAAATGTCTTTCATGATTAGCCCTATGCTTTACTTGTTAATCTGCATGTATTAACCATTGTATTTTTCTTGTTTCAGTATCTCTTGAGGTGTTACATACCCTTTAAAAAAAAAATCAATGTTAGTTTATCTGCCGATAGTGCCAGATGAACCTTTTTTCAATAGTGAAACTGTCCCTTGTCTTGTACAGAGAAGGGATGAATTGAAACAAACTGTGAAACGAGACACATCTGATTATCATAATGATTTTGCTTCTAACATTATCTTGGGGTTTATTTTCTTTCTTCATGTTTTTTTTTCCTACAGAGGTTAATCTAAACCTGCCAAAGCCAATGGATTTTGTCAGATTTTGATTATATTTTTATGGTATTCCACTCCTTTTTTCAGTGCTTTTACATTTCTCTCTTTTTTATATCTGATTATTTAAAATACCTGAATTTTTTTTCCAGAATTACTGTTTTTACCATTTCATTTAAACTACAGAAAAATTCTCTGTATAAGATATTTCCTGTTAAAGAGAGTTAAGTCATTTTGCAGCATGTCAGAAAACTTGAAATTGGTCTGATTTCTTTGCTTCGTTTCTGAAAGTTGACACTCTCCTGTTAAGCTTTTCTATCAGAATATTGGGTGAAAAATTAAGTGAAGAATATGGGGAATACTCGAGCACTTCTCTGAGCTGACTATGATGTCAGTCGTCTTAACTACGTAAATTGCACAATGAAAAAGTTAGAGATGAGAGCATATTCAGTGCTTAAGTATTTAAGAGCACAGCAACATCAAAGTTGTTAGAATACATGTAGCAGTTAGCTTAAAAAAAACTGTGACTCAGGTCCTTGGAGAAAAATCAACTATGATCCAAATATGCTAAGAGAAAAAGATTATTAATTTTCAGACTAAAAGGATTAGGAAATGTGTTGTGCCTCCCAAAAGTTTCTCATTCCCATTCCTTCTTTTCTTATTAATTTTTTACTTCAATCTGCAGGTGTTTTTTTACTACTGTCATATTTAGTCCCTATACTGTCATATGTGACTTTATCTTCTCATGCTTCTGTTTATTTCTTATGTGTCTAATAGTTATTTTTAAGGTCAGGTACAGAACTGGATACTTTTCCTAATTTATATCTGTGTCTTGACCTTTTTCCTCTTTTTTACAGATAAATCTGTCTGTATTATCTCTTGGTCCATCTTCTATCTGTAGCTTTACAGTCATTCTACTTTACTTTTCAATCACTAAAATCCATGCTTTTGTTAAGTAATCTGGATTCTATAGGGAGTTTGATGTGAATGAAATTTAATATTTAATCTAGAGCTCCCTAATATGAATGACCTTGACCAGCTATCACTAATTTAGGAAGCAACAAGTAGAATCCAACTTTTTTTCATTAAATCAACTAACTGCTTTAACAGTGTGCCAGTAAATTACTGTGAGTTATCAACTACACTGTCACTTTCTGGGATAACCTGCAATCCTGAACAATAGACAAAGCAGCAGCAGTCTCTCCAGTTGGGTTATTTGTGGACTAATTGGCATATCAGTCTTTCCCTGCTCTTGGAATGAGTAAGACACATCCAGGTCATGTCACTCCCCCGTGCATGTTCTGTGAACTGATCTGTGTATATATAACAAGTCTGAGATATTTCTTATACTGTAGATTTACAGCAGGCCATCTGTGCATGTCCCAAAACCATGTGTCCGGGTGTTCCAGCGTGTCTCATATATCTCTTTTCTTCCAGGTGAACTGATGGCAAATATGATTTTCTCATTCCATTTTAAATTACTGCTGTAACTTTGGTCCATCTATTCTAAATGCCCTGTACAAAGGAGATTTAATATATTTGATCAAATTCAAACATGAATTCAGGAGTAATCACTGCAAACATGTGAAATCAGGTTAATTCTGTAATATCAGAGTGGAGGAAACCAGAAGTAGACTTACAGTACTTTACTTACATCCAATTTTTCTTCATCTTTCATCTTACATAGCTATTTATAGTGCCATAAAATGGAAGAACAGTTTTACCAAATCAAAATGTTCACATTTGGCATATATTTAACAGTGACAGCAAAGCCCCAGAAAAAAATGAGGCTGTGGAAGACCTCCAAGTGTTTAGGCTGCTATTGTTAAGAGGCTGAACAGAGAACTGTAATTTTAACTAAAATAAATAAAAGTGTGGTGTGCAAGTCAAATTAATTTAAAATTAATTGTTCTTCTCAAGTCTTTCGCATGTGAATTATATCCCCTTAGATTATGATGCATTAATTCCATTGTTGTTATGAGATTGTGTGTTTACAGGAATAAAGTGTATTGTATCATTTTGCACTGTATTGTAATATTTTGAATTTGGTGCACTGTTCATAAAAAGGTATATACAAATCTGCATGTTGGATGCTTTTTTTTTTCTAATTTACCTTTAGACTCCTGATTTGATTTACACATTTAAAAGTAAGTTTCTTATGAGAGTAACTTAGTAGCTGTAAAACACTTTCTGAACAGGTTTTGATGAGTCAAACATTCAAACTTGAACACGCTTTTTCAGTTTATAAAATCCAGATTTTTTGGTTGGTATATTAATCAATAGGTGTGTGATTTCTTAAAAGATAACATACAGCAATATTCTATCACTCATCAGTTTTCAGTCAAAGACTGTCAGCCACAGTAGCTATCTGTGAACAAGACAACTGAAGACATTTGTAGTATCTATCTTTGTATCACTGCAAGAATAGATAGCAATAGATAATCCTAACATAAATTGAGGGCACTAATCTAACAACTATCCAGAAGTACCTCATGCTTGTTCAAATTGCTAGCCCTGAAACTAATTGACATTTGTTATATAGAAAATTATGCAAAATATTTAAATCAGTATTTTTGTATTCCTCTGCATACTTGACTGCAGGTTGATTTTGGGGGGTTTTTTTGCTCCTTTATTATTTATAGTACATATCTCTTGTATACAAAAATAATCACACAAGTAGAAAAACAGCCAACAGTAGGCTTTAAGATCTACATATATTTTCAAAATTCAGTTCACTGTGTGTTTTTTACATAATTGTATATTGTTTAAACCTAGATGGAGAACCAACACAAAACTTCAATTGTATGATTGTTATCACTATGTTTGAATCCATATCCTTCCTAAATTCAAATTTTTGACAGCAGGAGTAGTTAATCATACTTAAGTTAATTTCACTGAGGCTTACTGTGATCCAGAAAACAGCGTACAAGCTTGGCTGTGCTTAAGGATGCTTCCCAGTGGCTCACTGCATCTTCCAGGATGCAGCAACTAGCTTTGAAGTAGTGAGTAGTAGCTAAGTGCCTTCTGTGCCTGTTCACATCTTAGTTCAGAGAGCAAGGAGGCTGCTGCAGAGTTACAGAACTATGAAGTTGTATCTCTGCACTGGGGGAAAGTGAAGAGTGGCTCTCACAGTTATCTTCTGTCCATAAACAGGCAAGGAGTTTTGTTTCAGAATCAAGGTAGTTTGGCTTAATAACTTGTGGAAGCTGTGTAATTACTTTCCAGCAATGCACAACTTACTACTTCATTGTTTCATTGCCAAACACCTTAAGACAGTGGGGTCTTTAGGAAAGCCTCAGAGCCTGTTGGGTTTTTTTATCTCTTGGGAAGTGTTGTGCTGTTTTCCAGATTATTTATTGAAACAATGCAAAACAAACACGCATGTTCTCCATTACTACTTTTATTTAAAGCATCAGTGTTTCAGTTTAATGTTTTAGAAGTGATAGAACCAAATCCAGAAAAGTATTAATACAGAAATTGAGAAAACAGGTTGAACTGATTTGCTAACATTCTTTGGTGTCTCCATTTCCAGACTGCAATCTTGATAAAACCCAAGTAAATGCTGGTAATGCTTCTACTGAGAGATATTCTTTTGGAAGTAATAATGTTCATCCTCTTAACAGACGTTCAGGTTGGCTGGCAAAAACACACAGAGGATCATTTGGATTACCAGTTCTGTTTTTTAAGTGCATTAACAGGCCTGCATCCAAGAAGATGATTATTTCAGTGCTTGTTGCTTAGAACTTATGCTGAGGCACATGGTTGCTAACACAAAACTGTTGTGCTTCAGTTGGAAGTATTTAAGTCCTTTCAGACACCAGAACATAGAAATGGCTGTACTGGATCAAAGCTGTTGTTCATTTTTCTGATATTCAGCCTATGATTGGAGTTGATAACCCATTCTTCAGGGAAAAAAAAGCAAGAATCTGTTGCGTTTAAGAATCATCAGCTTAATAAAGAATATTTCATGTTAGGTTTTTCCAGTCACTTCTTCTGAGGCTTGGTTTATATGAGAAGACTCTGCTTTGTTGAGTCAGATGAAGAAAATGACAGAAGGGTAAAAGTTACTTTTTAGTGCTGCAAATAAAGGAAAACAGTAAGAAAGACAGATAGAATGAGAAGGAAAGACAGAGACCCGTAGATTGACAGTGACACAAGTAGCTGACAGTGTCTTCTGAATAGTCAGCATTTGATGGCTACTGCCTGAACAAGAATAGAGAAATGGGGTAAAATTCAGGATACAGTTTCACAGAGAACCTTGAGTATATTCTAAGGGGAGTGAAGAGTCTTTTGGGATATTGATTGCTGCTAATTACATTTACTGATACACAGCTTGTTAGGTAACAGTGATAAGAGATCTATGTGATATATGAAGAGCTCCATGTTCAGTCCCTGACAGTAAACAAGACAAGAACCACAAGGCTGAGAAAAAGGAGGGCTTAAGCATTTCTTTTTGTCAATTTTTAATTTACTGTTTTTTGGTTTCTGAGTAATAGTAGCCCAGTTTATTTTCATTGTATCTTTTGTTATAAGTCCACATAGTCATTTCCTTTCTATATTACAGGGTCCAGGATTTTCTACCCTTTTGTATGGTAGTTTTTTCAATACCTCTCCTTATATTTTAAACATTCAATTTAATATTCCTGTCTGAACTTCCTACTGTTATTTTTATGTTCTTCATTGTCTTCTTTTTTGATGTGTGATTCTTAGAACTAAAACCAGTATTACTATTATAGATATGTCTCTGATTTCTGTAGACCATATGAACACCAATAGTATTCTCTTCCATTCTAATTCTTATACCTTGTTTTCACTTAAGCTTTTGAGCAACTTCAGATATTGTGAGGAGGGGTTTCCTTCTTAGGAGGTTTCTTTCTTAGCAGGTGTATTTGATTGCATCTCTGGTATATGTACAAGTAGTTTGTTGGGTTTTTTTCTTTCAGTGTCCATTGGGTTCATAGGTATCAAGGAAACTGTATTTGCTAATGTGATTTTCAAAGTGGAAATTAAGTCTGTCCGTGTTCTCTTGGATGTAGAGTAGAGCTCAGATACAAAGCACAGATAACTTGCATATCTCATACACCAGAGCCTGTGGAGGTGGGAATAGAGGTTCTTGCTGTTACCTCAGTCGTGTTATTATCTGACACAAATGCACACTTTTTTTTACTTTTTTTTTTTTTTAGAATTTCAAATAAATTTGTATATCTGGTTGTTCTGAACAGCCAGAATCACAGTTAGGCAAACATATTCTTTCATCCAGTGGTCTGTTTAGTCAGGTATCTGGTATGTTCTTGAGTGTTCAGGATTGTGGATTTACTGGACTGCAGCTCCCTTCTTAAGCAATGTTGAATTCCTTAGGTTGTGGTATTGGATCTTTTTTATAGGCCCCACACTGTTTAGCAGGGCACATTCATTAACCTGCAGTTAATGTTTCCCTTGAATTTTTCCCAGGAATTTTCAACTTGCTTAGCTTTTAAATCTTCTAAAAATATAGTTATATGCAAGCTTCAGGAGAACCCAACAGAAGAAAATGAATTGTTTATTTTACTCTTTACTAGACACAAGCAATACTTAACTTACTTCTGCAACTTTAACATGTGCTTTTCCTAAAAATTCTTTCAAATATCGAACTTCAGTTTTCACTAAGACAGTAACTTGCACTGGTTAGGGCAAGTATTAGATCTGCAAGATTGACAGGTATTAGATACATACTTCTTGTTTCACTGACAATGTGAGCTTCACATAAACCTTTAATATAGTTTGGCATATCTACGTGACTCTGCTGCATCACATTTTCTTAACAAGGTCCTATTTTAATAGCTCATCACTTCACTGGCATTTTGGCATCTTCAGGAACAGGTATTGCAAGATTTTTTAAAATAAATATTCTAATAAAGTTTATTATCTTGTTATAACTTCATTTTGTTTATAGTCGTGTACAACTCTGCTTGCCTATACAGTGGTGTCAATGTCTCTGATCATTTTATTCCAGCTAAAAATTCCCTCTGGATGATCTCTAAATTTTCTTCTTATTTACATGTCCGTAGTAAATTTATCCAGTGCAGCACTTCAATTGGGTACTGAAAGGAATTGTGTAGGACATTAATCCCATGTTGGACTGCAAATCTTTGCCAATCTATGGGCAGAATAGAATAGAACAGAACAGAACAGAACAGAACAGAATAGAATAGAATAGAATAGAATAGTTCTAGGAAGGGAACTACAATGATCATCTAGGCCAATTTAATATGGTATTAAAGATTAATTCCTGTTCTTATGACTCTTCAGTGGTTCCAGACTCCATTAAATCTCTTCATTGGATTTTGGTGATTTTTTTCTTTAAGCTAGAATCATCTTCTGATCGTACTGATTCACTTACCTTTTATAATTGGATTCTTTAGTGATAATTTGCAGTTCATATCAAGTCTAATAACAGATAACCAATTTATACTGAACATTATTTAAAATCAAAGTGAATTTTATTTTATCTGAATAAATGGAATTGGAAAGACCTCTGGTTTGTTGTCCTGTTTTTTAATAACTCCATGAGTCTTGGGAAGATATTATTAAAATCTCTGCTGTTAAGGGAAGACTTGAGTATACCAGGATCATGGAGTATAGAATTTGCAATTGAGTTTTAAGTTTTGCCCCTTCAGTGTATTGACTTTCATTGCTTTTTTGCTAACTGGCTATTATTGAAGATAGTCTAAATTTATTGGTCTGGATTTTCAACTACTTTAAATCAGCATAAGTCACTTGGACTCAGCACAGCCAAACTGTTCTGTTTGGTTTGAAAAAAAAGCCTTGCAAAAAGGATGTCTTTTTTTGGCAAGATATTTAAATAGAAAGCATTTAAACATCTTTTGTTACAAAATTACTATTTATTATTGTGACTTCCTGTTGGCTTGTTTAAAGAATAATTCTGTATTCTTTGTCCCAGTATATTTATCATATTTTCCCATTCTTTTACTCAATTAAAAAATATTGGTATTTTGAACTTTTCCATTTTTGTGACCTAGAATACTGTCCATTTTGCAGTTTTGAAGTTCTAAGTGACCAAAGGTGGCACGCCATTTTTTTTACTTTTCTCAAGCATCCAGTAACAGCACACATGATCTTCTTTGTGACAGTTCATTTTGTTTCCTGCCTATACCTTATTTCTACTTCCTTTCATTCTTGTTTATCTTCTTTATCTTGTTTCACTTCCTTGTATTACATTCTATGGATTACTTCGCAAGTATAAATTACTCGTGAAGCCATCTAAGTTCCCTCTCAGAAATCTAGCGATTGGTGATACAATTCAAATCTTGCTATTGATGCAAAAAAAGGAAATAGAATGCTATTAAATTTATTTTAATAGGTAATTAAGAGGCACAATATTAGAATCACAGGATCATTTATGTTGGAAAAGACCTTTGAGATTATCAAGTCCATTTATTCAGTCTGAACCAATAGCAAAAGAAATAGCTGTGAAAGATAGGATAACAAGCTCAGGATGGCACTGATTCTTTGTGCTTCCTCTTTTTTTTTTTTATGATTTGTTATTTTTCTAAGATACTGCAATAATCATTATTTTAATAAAATTGTGTGGTTTGTTGGCATTTGTTATTCACTTATCTTTTGTTGCTGTGGCTGTTCTACTCTGCAGCTTTTCTGACATGAGCTGAATTCATTTGCAGTGTGGTCAGACTGCAAATGAGTGGGAAACAGAACTAATACTTAGCTTACACTCATGGCAGAAGGAGGGGGACTGAGGCATGTACACTAGCAGTCTGCTTTGGAAAATGCTGAAATTAAGACAGGTTGCACATCTTCACTAGTAATGTAGTTACTTTGTGTTCCTTTCAAAACTAGAGTACTTTTCATATAGTTCTGGCAATTTGAAACAGTTCATTTTGTAATTCTGTTCCAAATCTCCTACTGTCACATATATTTGAAACAGATTTTCCAGTATATCCCCTGTTAGGAAAGCTCCTTCTGTGTTTTTCTGAAACCTTCTGTAGTGTCACTGAAAAGGCTTCAAGGGATTTACAAGCAGGTAAGATCTAAAATTTCCTTTTTTATTTCTTTTTAACAAGGCCACTCATTTAAATATAATTTATTTTTTCTTTTTTTAATTAATACCTAGACTGATGAGTTGGTTTGGGTTCTTTTGCTTACATTGCCCAAGAAACAGACACAGCTACAGAGTAGTTCCTTAATAATACAATTTTGAATCATGTCCTGTACTTTGTGGAGGGCTAATTCAAGAATTTCTCCTCTTGTGGATTTCCTGCCTGGATTCACTGTAATAATCTATTACAGTATTATAAATTTTTGCCTCAGCAATGCACCCCTGTGGAGCTTAGCTGCTTTACATTATTGTTTGCTTCTTCTTGATCTCAGGTTTCCTGGTCTCCCACAGTATGTCACAGTCACTGCCATCGTCCTAGTCCCACGTCAGTATTATAGTCTTAAAAATCCTGTGCTTTCCTACTTAGGTGAGCAATCCAAATCCATACTGATCCTATTTTCCTTATTAATGCATTGAATTTGTTTATCTGATTTGATTCAGATATTTTACCATTTAACAGTAACTCTCTGTTGCAGTGAACAAGTTTTTCCTGTATTTTGCGTACTGAACTCCATTCAGCATTCCATTACTGTTTTTCTTCACCATGTTTTCATATGTGTACAATGTTATTAAGCTAATTTAAAACCAGTCATTCTGCTTCCCCCATTTTACTTCTTTTTTTTTTGGTGCTTGTCTGTTTTCATACATTTGGTAGTATTTTTTGAGATACCATATCCTGTTTAAACTTAATTTTATTGTTAACCACTATTTAGTTAGTTTAGTTTTAGTTAGTTAACTACTATTGTTAACTAACAATAAACTGAATTCTCTCATCAACAGAATAATTCAGGTAATTATTTTCTTTTAGACCTCTTTACTTGCCCTTCACTTCCACTAGTACAATATAAACTGTATGATATTACTGTCTTGAAATCAAGTATGTCCAAGACAAATTTACTCCATATTTGATAGCTGTAAGATTAAAAAGAAAACCAAATACAAAAATTAAAAGGAAGCAATTATATCACAATGCTAAAGTTTGAGTGGAGAGTCACATAGGTATGAATATGAAATGTTTATGGATTGACATATATTTTCTGCGAGGAGGCTTCAGTTTTCATCATGCATAGTAGGGACAAATTAATATATTTTTTGGTGCACTAAATGTAAATAAGCAATAGATCATACATGTTTCTACATATGTTTCCTGCTATCTTGACACACTGTTCTACACTTTCAAGAAACTGAGAAGACTGTGAAAGAGCAGGATTTCCAATATTAAATAATAAAAGGACTGCTAAAAAAATCAGGGGGAAATGCAGGAAAATTTTTTGCTAAATATTGATTAATTTTCTACTTTAAACCTCCTCTGATTTCCTAGGTATTGTAGCAGCCATTTCCACTGAGATTGTGAGACTATTTGCATTAAATGGTACAGTAATTTTCATGCTCAGTCTTATTTAGCATGTTTAGCAGTACCTTAGATCTGAAGTAATGATGAACCACACAGTCACTGTTTTGTTATTTTAAACTCAGAGTATCTGGGAAAGACAACTTAGATTTTAGCCTGCTGCTGGATGCATGAAAATCCCCTTTTCCATTTCATTCATCCAGAAAGTTTCCCCTTATATAGCACTCTGGCTTGATTACAACTTTCTGAAAATTATTTTGCTTTGTTTTCTTTATTGAGTGGAAAGGTGAGGGAACTCAGAGAAGGATTTTTGGTTGTGTTTTGTGGTCTGTTTCATAACAAAAGAAAACATTAATACAATACAGTAGATCTTGACAGAGATAGAAAAAATCAGATGACATGGTTTCATTATAAATAGATGTCCAATTACAATGCAATAGCCCTTGCTTGTGTGAAAATCAGAATTTACGTAATTACACATATTCAAAAAATCTGTATGTCATTACCATAATGAAAAAAGGCATAATTTCTGTTCTAAAGCACTTTAGGAAACAAAATTAAGAGAGTCTGCCAGCACATTCATTCATCTTTCACATAAAATTGTACCCTATGTTCAGTAAGTAAATTGTGATTTTTTTTTAAGTTTCTCCATGCAGATTTCATAATAGAAAGTGCAAACTGGTGCTCTTGTCTAAAGCAAAATAATTATAACAATTTCTCAAAAACAAGGGCATCATTGTAGTCACTCCCTGAAATTACATCAGTAAATGTTTCTCTCCCTCCTCCGGCACCCTCATCTGTTTCTTTTCACAGGTGTATGTATGTCATAGAATCATAGAATGGTTTGAGTTGGAAGCAACTTTTAAAGGTCATGTAGTCCAACCTCCCTGCAGTGAGCAGGGACATCTTTCCTGTCCTTGACCTGGTAGACAAGTGAAGATAAACTGCAAGCTCTTAGTATTTCTTTCCACACATCAGTGAGATGATTTTAGGAATTTTAAATGGATTAACAGATAAACTAATACTTAATTTATAAAAGTCATAATGTATGCCATTTTACAGTAAACAGTTTACTTAATAATATGAAATATTTTTTCTGTAAAAATCTTAAATACTATAATTAGAAGTAAAAATTTTAATTTGTGTTTACAGATTATAAGGTATATGTCAGTATATTGTGTGCTTGCTGTTAGAATTTGATTTACTTGGTTACAATTAGTAAATATTAGTAAACATGAACTTTCACACTGGTTCTGCCCTCCATTCTCACTGAGCTGCTCTTTCTAAACCAAATTTTACTGTGTCTCATCTTTTCCCAGCCTTCAAATCATAAAGAACATGGCTGCTGTTTCATCCCCAAGTGTATGCTTTCCACATATCAGGTTATGAACTTCATTAGAGAAGCAAAATTGAACAGAATGTGGAAGTTGCCAAAAGTTATTAATATAAATTGGATTGCTTTCAAATTAGGCATGTAGGGTAAGTGTTCTGTAGATACCTGCACAATATTTTTGTTGTCTTAGAGATCTTAATATTCATCCTAAGATCCCAGTGAGTATAATAAACAATAAAATGTGATGTAAGAGGGAGACTGAAGGATAGTTAAATTACTTTATCAGGCAATATTGCCTAGCAGTGATTTCTTTAATGTTCATTTGAACTTCCCTTTCTATATTGTGTGTTCTTTGAAGACTCCCACATAAACCATTGAAAGTGTGTTGGCCTTATGGCTTTTATTTCCTACTACAATATATACTTTTTCATCCATCCTCAGTATTTCATTAGTATTTTATTAAAAGACAGTGTAACCCCATGTCTCATTCAGACTTCAAGTCCATGTCTTAATTTCATCAAGATGAATGAGATTCTAAAATTATTTTTATGCCAAATCTGGGGGAAGAGTGGGGTCTTATGAAAAAGGCTGAATATTATACTTGGACGTGAGTGAAGTCTTCAGTCTTCATAGATAAGCCCCCAGAGAGGCTTTGCAGCTGTCTGTGCTGATAAGGCTTAGTTGCTCCATTTCTTTTCTGATTTTTTGCTGTTTGTCTCTCAACTCCTTCCCACTTGTTACTGTGATTGTAGTTGTTCTAAGTGTGATACTTACAACAGCCTGCATAGACTCCTTGTTCGTAGTCAGTGAAGAAATAGGCACATCTCAGGGAAATTTGTCTTACCCTTTACAAGTAAGATGAGTCACACCCTATAAGAGCTTGTTTCTCTTCATGGACCATATAGGGACCCTATGTAGCTCACCTACAAGCTCAGCTATAGGCATCTGGATAAGCAAGGTAAATCCTGTATTATCTCTTAGGGAGCAGACACTCGACCCAAGGTTCAGCTCAGTCAGACTCATTACTGTACACCAATGCACGCAGT
>VZRW01003005.1:0-10973 GCA_013398125.1 Aegotheles bennettii
GAGAGCCTCCGGGCCTTGCTGAATGCAGAGGTAGTGCAGTGTCAAGGGGTGAGGACAAGCTGAGGTACTTCATGCCTCCAACAGCAGTGGCCGTTGTGCTCAGGATGCTCCCAGAGACAGGAGCTGGGGCTGGAGAGCTGAGTGAGGCCCCTGTCAATCACAAGGAAATCCACTGGAGCAACATCTCCTTCCTACACGGAGCCTCCTGTCTGCCTTCCAGCAGTGGGGCTACAAGGGGGACACACGCAGAGCTCTGCAGGNGGTCCCCCCAAGCCCATGGGAGGGCATCAGGGAAGGGTCTCTGCCAGGGCTCTGTCCCTAGAGCAGGGGGTCCTTGCAGGGGGTCCCTCGAGCTCCCTCCACACCCAGCCCCTGTCAGCTCTTCAGGCCAGACTTTGTCCCTCCGCAGGCATCACTCTTTCCCCAATGCCCCCCTCATCCCTCCTCCTTCCCCTGCTCCCACCCCTCTGCTCTTTCCCACCCAACCCTTGCAGCACACACAGCTCCCTCCCTGAGCTGCTGGTGACCGAAGGCTGCTTCCTCCCTGCGGTGCTCAGACCATTCCCCTGCTGCCCTACAAACCCTTTTCTTCCTTCTCTGGCGCCTCGCAAGTGGTGGGAGAACACGTGGAATAGGAAGCAGAACACAAACAAGATCCCTGCTCCCTGCTGATCTCCGGCTGCCAGCCCCAGAGCTCATCAGCAAGGTCCTATCTTCTCCCTGAAGTCACCGGCAGGTCCAGGCTGGTGTCAGCCCAGCCCAAACCCTCTCTTTCTGTGTCCCCCCATATATTAGAGAGGTTGAGAGACATCCCAGGTCAAGTTGGATGAGCTTTGAGCAACCTCCTGGGAGTTGCAGATGTCTCTGCTCCTTGCAGGGGGTTGGCACTGTATGTCCTCGAAGATCCCTTCCCACTCAAACCACCCTGTGATTCTATGATCTATCTGGAATTGGGGCTGGACTTTGAGTTGGCCATCAGTGGGGAGCCAGTCTACGTGTAGGAGACAACCCAGGAGCTCCCTGAAATAGCCCTGGAGAGATGCTGCGAGGAGTGCCCAGAGCCCATGCCAGGAGCCCTGAGGACAGCAAGAGGTCACTGGCACCACTGCCCTTCCTTAGGGCCCAGGGAACACCAAAAGGCAGAGGAGATGCAAGGGCTCCTCTTGCAAACCATCCCATGATGAACCCTCTCCCCCCTGCCGTGAGAGCTCAGGAAAGAACTCGGAAGTGAAAGCCGATTTTTATTGACTGATTTCACCAGTAGTATCCTTAAAACATCCCCGAGACCTCCTCACTTGTTCAAGGAGGGTCTGGAAGCTGGGAAAGGTGGCTTTTCAGCAGCTGGATCTTGCAGTGAGCTGAGAAAAGGGCCCTTCCCTAATATACACGGCAAGAAAGACTCCAGCCTCAATATGGATCAATCCAAACACAATAATCTGAGAATGGAGAAGGCCACAGGGAGCTCACATTGTGCTGGAGAACCTGGCTCCCTGTGAGCTCCTGGGGATGTTCAGCCACCACCAACTCTGGGTGGGTAACCTTGGGAAGATGTTTGAGCTGCTGGACACCTCCCTTCCTCTGCCAGAGCCATGGGGAGGGAAGGGCAGGACACGATGCTCCATGTCCCCCGTGGTGGGATGGACCCCTGTGACCTCCAGAGCTGTGAGTGGAGCAGGGACAGCGCTGGCAGTGGGGAGAGGCATTGGGGCCACTCTGTGTCTCATCCCCACATCAATGGGGCTGGCACGTCCCCAGCTGCTCCATCCCAGGTCCCTGCTTCATCCTTGTTTCTGACCGTCCCTCCAAGGAGCCTTTTGGGTGAGCTCCCATGGTTCTGGCCATACAACCTCAGCTCTCCATCCTCTTCCCCTGGGACCAGGGGCTGAGCTCCCTGGGAGGGCACCAGCCATGGCCCCAGTGGGCAAAGGGCTCTGAGACCCCCTCTGGGCACCTCCACCTGTCCCCGGGGAGGGATGCACAGCCTGGGGACCGACACCATCCTCCAGCCCCATTTCTCTGGGACTCACAAATGGGACCTACAGAGGAGGAATGCAAAAGAGGAGGCCCAGCAGCAGGAGGAGATGTCCTCCAAAGCTGCTGAGAAGACGCGGTGAAGAGAAGGGCATGGGGATGGGGAAGGTTGTGGCGCAGGTCTGGGGACTTGGAAGAAGCTCCTGTGCTTCATGCTCCCAGAAGCTTCTTGACCATGTAGCCTGGCATGCTGTAGAGGAAGAGGGCGATCATGATGAGGAGCAAAAGGGCCAGCACGATTTTGATGATGAGCCACTTGTAGCGCGTGCAGATGAGATATTTGATGGACTTGAGAGGGTTCAGGAACCAGATGAAGGACGTGTCTGGACGGCTGCAGGGAAAGCAAATACCCATCATTAATGCATGATCAGGGAGAAGGCAGTGCAACATGGATGACCGGCAGGGCAATGGTGGACAAAGTGGACAAATAGAGGTGGGGGATCTCCTTCCCTGGCTAAACCTTCATGGAGTGAAAGAGCCCAACCAGTTGGATTGGGAGGGTGGACAAAGGGAGTCAGCATGACATGGGCCAGATGGAGAAATGCAGGTTGGTGAGGGAATGTGAGGAATCCAGTTGAATCTGGTGGTGAGGACTGTAGGGGAGGAAGCGGGAGGCCAAGGAAAGGGGATGGAGCCAAGAAGAGAAGCAGAGGAGGAAGAGAGTAAGGAGAAGCAGCAGGGCAGTGAATAGGAGGCCACAGGGAGAACCAGTCGAGATGGCTCTGCCCATAACCCTTACTCCTACATCCTCCAGTATGACCCCTCTTTGCCTCCCCATGCCAGCCTCCCTCCCCAGGAACCACCCCACAGCACACCCTGGAAGCCCAAGTGCCTCCTGGGGGGTGGGTTTCCCACTCACTTGGGTTTCTCCAGCGGATCAGGTTCATTGCGAGCCAGCCCAGCAGGGGACTTCTCTGCCTCCTCTGCTGTCAGAAGGTGCAGTTCAGCCTCGACTTTCCCCTGTGGGGAGCAGAGAGTTGTGCTGAGACCCAGGTAATGCTCCCCACCTCAGCCCCTCAAGACATGGTGACTTGGGGGACCTGAGGCAACCAGGTGCTGGGGGTGGAGGGTGTCTGCCAAGCGTGCAGTCCCCAGGATGCAAAATCCCTCCCTTTCCCCATCCTTACGGTGACCTCAAGCTCATCATTCTCATCTCTGGCCACAAATGGCCACCAGCCCTTCACGCGCTTCTGCTTGAAGATGGAGATCATGGGCAGCTCTGTCTCGTTGGTTACCATCTCCAGGCTGCACTGCTTGGATGTCTTGGCTCCCCGCGGGAAGCGGTTCAGGTCCAGCTCGATGGCTCCTGGCAGAAGAAAGGGGAGCAGAGATGTTGACACCCCCAAAAAGCTGAGTCCTTGCCTGGAGGTGGGCTGGGCCAGCATCTCCTGCCCTGGACACCAACTCTGAACTAAAAAGCTGATATCTTTGCTATGGGAGCAGCCTTTGACCAGCAGTGGACACAAGGGCTCTCATCCCACCTGCTCTGGTCAGCAGCATCTAAAGGGGGTTTGTAGGATGTTGTGCACTTGAGAAGCAGAACCTGCCAGGTTCTGTTCCTAAATAGGCTTTGTCTCATCCAACACTGCTCCCTGTGTGTCCAGCAGTGGGCTCCTTGCTGGCTGCCCTGTTGTCCCAGCTCAATGGACCCTCCACTTACCAAGGAAATCATCAGCTGAGAAGTGGTCGGCATCCCAGACCTGCAGGGTGAGGCGAGCTGGGATCTTGTACTCGGTCTCATCCCAGGAGAACATGGACTCCTTCTTAGAGATGACGATCTTCTCCTCTGCCATCAGGTAGTCAAAGGGGAAGATGTAGCGCCAGTTGAAGTTGCCTTCACCAGTGAGCGAGTGGTAATGGACGTCTGTGTCTTGCTTGTCCTCCTGCTGACCCTTCAGCCACCTGTAGGGCCCAGAGAGGTGAGAGGGGTGGCGAACGCTACAGGAGGGAGGAGAGGGCACAGGACCATCCTGTCTGTGCAGCCAGGATGTCTCCAGGACCTAAAAGGTGTGAGCAACAGGCGCTGAGGCTGCTCGAATCATGGCAGCAGATCTCCAAGGGGTGGCATGGGGGCAGGAGGAGCCTAGGGGGAATGCAGGGGTTGGAGAGTGAGAAATGCAAGGGGGTCACCAGGGGTCTTTTTTCAGGTAGGGAGATGCTAAAAAGGTGGACAGGATCAAGGAGCATTGCTAGGGGGTCTGGAGCAGAGCATGGAGGAAGGATGTCCCCATCCCATGCTGGTGGACAGGCCCAGGGGAGGCTGTAGAGACCTTCTCACTCCTGGCCACCCTGGGAGGTGGGATGGCCATGCCCACCTTTCCATCACATGTACTTGTCCCCCCCAAGTTTCTGGCTGCAGTGAGCAGGAGTCCCGGAGCAGAAGGGAAAAGTATGGTTCATAGCAGCAATTACAGAATCACAGAATCCCAGAATTCTAGGGGTTGGAAGGGACCTCGAAAGCTCCTCCAGTCCAACCCCCCTGCCAGAGCAGGGTCACCGAGAGTCCATCACACAGGACGGCATCCAGGTGGGGTTTGAATGTCTCCAGCCAAGGAGACTCCACAGCCTCTCTGGGCAGGCTGGTCCAGTGCTCTGGCACTCTCACAGGGAAAAAGTTTCTCCTGATATTTATATGGAACCTCCTGTGCTCCAGTTTGCATCCATCGCCCCTTGTCCTATCATTTGTTATTACTGACAAAAGCTTGGCTCCATCATCCTGACACTATTCTGGAGAGAGTCCAGAGAGGGGCAACGAGGCTGGTGAGAGGTCTGGCAAACAAACCTTGTGGAGACCAGCTGAGGGAACTGGGGTTATTGAGCCTGGAGAAGAGGAGACTGCACCACCATCCATAACCCCCATCCTCTGCTCCAAAACTGCCCTGGGGACCCCAGTGAGCACTGACATCCCGCCCCCCCCAAGGGAGAAGCAGAGGTGGTGGTGCTGGCAGGCCACACTGTACCTACCCCCTGACGAAAATGTCACTGGACTTCTCGCCAGTGAAGTAGTCATCGTCCTCCAGGATGACCTCATCTGTGTTCCACACGATCACTCTCAGCTCATACCTGGTAGAAGGAAGGGAGACGAGGAGGTGAGGCACAGGGGCAGGAGGGAATGGGGTGATGCTGCCAGAAACCAGGGCCAGGCACCAAGGTGGTGCTCATGGGGATCTTATCTGAGGGGTCATGAGGGCAAGAACAGGAGGGGGATCTCCTCACCAGCTCACATCAGCCCAGGCAGTGAGAGCAAAGCAGCAAAGGGACCTTCACCTCTCTCTGCTCTGAACCTCTGCAAGACCCAGACCAAAGGCTCAAGAGTACAATCTTTAGTAGATGAGTGACTAAAACAGGGTCTACAAACCAGTCTGAGCCCAGCTCTCCTACTGGTTCCTCCCCTTACTCAGCAGGGCTGTGCCCCTCTGAAAAGTCCTTCTTAGGACTTCTTAGGAGTCCAGCAGGTCCAGAGACCCCGAGATACCTCCAGCACCTCCTTTTGTGTGCAGCCACCCTGAGCTTCCCATTCAGCTTGGCTGGGAATTCTGGTGATGGAGAAAGCAGCTCTGGTGGGAGCAGGTGGAGGAAGAGCAGATTCCTCCCAGGGTGTTGCTGCAAGGTGAAAGGGCTGGAGGAAAGCTGGGGGTGGTAGGGAAGGGTGACCACAAGCACAACACAGCACTGGAAGTACCAGGGAGCCCCACAGGGGAGGGAAAGGGGATTTACAGCTTCCCTAACCCATCTCCTCTGGTATCTCCTGCTGGCAATGCCCTGGCTGGGGGACTCCTGACATCTCCTCCAGCCTCAGCTCCCTCCTGACTGCACCCATGGGTGGGAGCTTGCTCCATGCTGTCTCTCCAGCAATTACAGCTGGTGGCAGGTGGTGCCCAGCAGTCCCAGCAAAGACAGGGGAGATGGATGGATTAAACCCATGTGATGGTCTCCAGGCATAACCTTGCTTGAAAAAGTCTATCTACCTGCAAACCTTCTCTTCAGCCCATCAACAGGAACATCTCAGCTCCAGCTCCTGGGTTGCTGCTGAGCATGGCTGTCCTGGGCTAACCCTGCCTGGGAGGGGGTCAGGGCTGGGTGCACGAGGTAACAATTTAAAGTTCTCATCCACACAGATGAGAGAGATCAGGAGCTGCAGGTGATGGAACAGGCAGGACACCACCCTTCAGGAGCAGCTCTGGAAGGGGAAGACATCACTCGATGCCTCCAGTCTTGGGATCTCTGGAAATGCCATCGTGGTTGAGGTACCCAGGCTGGGCTGGGCCATGGAGCAGCAGCAGGAGAGGGGAGAAGCAGGGCCCCAGTCCCCTGCCTCGAGTTTTCCCTGGGGTTGGGTCACTGAGAGGTTCCTTACTTCTTTGGTTTCCTGGGAGAAATATCGATGGCAGAGCCAGGTGCTGGCATGTCCATGGGGAACATGTCCACCCACATCTCCAGGCGACCCTGCAAGGTTAAAGAGGTGCAGGTCAGCTCCCCAGGTCCCTCCATTACTCCTCCCAGCCCCCCTTGTTGTTCAACATCAGTCTGGCCATGCCAG
The DNA here is from genome assembly GCA_013398125.1 of Aegotheles bennettii. NCBI lineage: Eukaryota > Metazoa > Chordata > Aves > Caprimulgiformes > Aegothelidae > Aegotheles > Aegotheles bennettii. Next base: position 6,572 of record VZRW01003005.1, read on the forward strand.
ATGTTCAACATCAGTCTGGCCATGGCCATGGCAGAGCCTGAAGCACTGAACCCTGCCAGATGTGGAGCAGGGCAGGGCTACCCCATGCCTTTCCCACCCCCTGGAGAAGTGTCTCCTGGCATGGCACAGTGCTGAGGTGCACACACATGGGGGAGTCAGGGGACCAAGGGACTTGGGGGTATGACATGGATGGAGACTGGAGCATCCATGGATGGAGACTGGAGCACCCATGGATCAACAGGTGATGGTCAAAGCTTGTTGATGCCCAAGTGCCACCCTCTGCAGGGTGCCTTCTCACAGCAAGGTGGGATATGGCTGCTCTGCCCAGCTTGGAGGCTCTGCAGGCCCTGCAGCTTGGGCTGCCTCCACTTCTGCTCTGGGACTTTTAGGACCTGCTCGATGCCCGGCTTGTCAGGGTTCAGCAGTGGCCGTGTCTCCACGTGCTCAGGGACCAGCTTGCAGCCTGCCCGTGGGATGTCCTCCCAGTGGCGTAGCACAGTCAGGGCCAGGTGTTCATCCGTCTGCTTCTTCTGACCTGCATGGGCACAGGGAGAGCTGAGCTTGGAGAACTGGGCAGAGGGACACCAGGGACAGCAAGCAACCCTGTTCTACACATACTCCAAGGGAGCAGAGCTGCCCACTAGCTACTCCTCTCCATTTCCTTGTCCCTCAGCCAACACTTGAACTCCTCTCTTTCTCCTCTCTCCAGTCCATGCCATTTCCAGAAGGCCCAGATCCCTGCCAGGCTGCATTTCCCCAGGCTGAACAAGCTCTGCATCCATTGACCACGTTCTCCTCCTCTTCTGCACCCCTTCCCGTGTGCCTTCATCTTTCTTGAGCACACATGAGTGTGGTGGGACACAACCAGTGTTTGGGGGTGCAGTTACATGGAGAATGGCTTTCTAAACTCTGGAAAGGCCAGGGTGGGCTGTCTTCATTGCTCTTTGGGCACAAACTGCCAGGAGGACGTTTTCAAAGGCAGCTTTGGTGATGCTGTGCCACAGACACCCATGACTGATTCTGAGAGCAACCCACTGGCCTGGGTGATCCATAAGGCTCTGCCTAACTGGTCACATACTGGAAGGTCCATTTAAGGTGGTGGATGGAGAGTGATGGGGCCATTACATCTGTCTCCAGTCCTGGATGATGAGGGGACACCCCAGACCCCTGCTCCCCTCCACAACCTTCATCCCACGGGGCAGGTACCATTTTCATCCTCAATCTCCGTGGGGCCGGTGAAGACCCTGTTGGCAACTTTCACTCTTCCTCCTGGCCCAAAGTGCGGCCCATCCACCTTTCCCTCTTTGCAGAGCTTGGAGAGGATTTGGGAGGGCTTCATGGGGTCACGCCAGGTGTTATAACCATGTCTGTGAATAGGAGGGCAAGGTCAGTGAAGCAGGAGCAAGATTTGGAGGAAAAAGTGATCGTGTTCTCCTCCACCAGCAGAACAAGTGCTACTGCCATGAAGGACCCAGGAGTCACAGGGGAAGGATCTGAGCAGAAAGAGTGAACCTTCAGAGCAGCCTAGGTCCCTCCGTGCCCCCACTCTACACTTTGCTAACACCCTTCCACCCCAGCCCCTTCCCTCTGTGCTGACTCACATCTAAAATTCCCAGTGCACCCCACTCGACTCCTGACGCTCAGCCTTGTCCTTTTGGCCCTGCTGCTCTTTCAGCTCTGGTCTCACCTCTCTACCCAGCCCCACCAGTGTCCCCCAGTCCCTTCCTCCCTGCCCTGGGCTCCTTACAACCTACTCCACTGCTGCCCTGCTGTGCTGGTTACAAAACCTTTCTTAGGAGTGAGGGTACAGCACAGGCTCCTCCATCAGCAGGCAATAAAGGATGGAGATTCCTGCAGAAGATCTAGGCTTTGTGTGGAATGTGAGACAGGCATAGGTCCAGGCAGAAGGTTGGACAGAGAAAGCTTTGCTCATACATGGAATAAGTCTGTGAGACCCCACAGGTAGCTCGGTGCTTGCTGTAGTAGCGGTTCTCCAGATCAATCTTGGTCTCTCCAATGAGGTCATCAGTCCCCACCAAGTCCCAGTCGTACACGGCCACTGTCAGCATGGACTCCATGGGGAAGGTGGCCTCGATGTCAAAGGATCTAGGCCAAGGGGAAAGAGAAAAGCTGCTGAAGGGTCTGGCTGCTACTCAAGACAGACACACAGGTCAGGTGGGTCTGCTCCACTCTGTGGACAGTGTTTAATTGGATCTACGGCTGCAGGACATTCAAGGTCAGGGCTTTTAAATCAATCTTTGCACAGGTTGTCTCAGATCCAGCAGCCCCAGACAGAAGGTGGCACGAGGTGATTGCCTGACCTGGATGTCTCAATAGCCCTGAACCTAAGTCTGGTTGTCACTGGAGATCCAGTTGTACTCTCACTGGAGTTGGAGCCTAAGGACTCCTCAGGTAGGTGCTTAACCTTGATGTCTCTTGAACACCCTTTGCTATTTTGACCACACCACTTGGCAAAGGACAGATGGTTGAAATGAGGACACCTGCGCTGCCCCCAAGGAACTTTCTGGGTGATGAGTCCCATCTTCTGAGCTCCAGCAGCAGCTGTGGGGTGGCTAGGGTGCAGGTCCCACCCCTTCCAGGTGCAGACAGGTAACAGGGCTGGGGCAACTCACTTTCCAAAAACAGGGTTCAGCTGCTTGGAGATGTAGTTCTCCTTGTCTTTGATGTCTGTCTTCCCCAGCTTGATGGCAATATAGGGGTCAGCTTTCCCATTGATGTCAGCTGGGTGAAGGTCCGTGGCCTGGAGAGAACAGATGAGATGCATCAGCGTCATCCACAGTAGTGAAGAATTCAGGGATGGCCCTGTTCACCATCCCTGAAGCCATCTGGCCTTGCCTGACCATAGATACATGGCTAAGCACTTTGGTCCCCCTAAAGAGAGTGTCTTGGTTTAAACTGGGGATAAACCATGCCTCGTGTTAATCCCTGTCCCAGTCTGGGGAGATGTTGAGGCTGGCTGGGTCTCCTCAGAGAGACACAACCACAGTCTCCTTTGGCATCTCTTTCATCAGTGGAAAGAAGCAGGCTCCTCTCAAGAAAGACCCAGAGCAACAACCTGGCCAAGATGTCAAGAATTGTCCCTTCTCCTCTTGTTTTCTTCACTTAGGGCCAAGGGCTTCTGGCTTCCCCCATAAAGGAGGTGAGTGTCCCCAAACACTCCAGTCTCAACCTCCACCATGGCCCACAACAGAAGATGCCCATGCCAGGGCACATCCTGCCAGTCCTGGTTGGTGATGGTGCTCACCAGGCTGGTGTCTCCCATTGCAGTCTCAGTCTGTTGGTGATGGATGGGAGACTTGTTACCCCACTGGGCAATGGGATGCAGCACTGGATGGGAATCAGGCTCATGGGAGATGCAGCCGACAGGAGGTTGTGTTTGTAAAACACCAGGACAAGGTGGTGACAAAAAGCAGCCCAGGGACTTCTAGCAGGACTGAGATCTTTCTCAAGTGCCTGGCTACAGAACCTCACTCACATGCTTGGGGACACAAGGATGACTAGTGTAGGGGTTAGGAAAGGACATGATGAAGGGAGTGGAACATCTCCCTTGTGAGGAAAGGCTGAGGGAGCTGGGTCTCTTTAGCTTGGAGAAAAGGAGACTGAGGGGGGACCTCATCCATGGTTACAAATATGGAAAGGGTGAGGGGCAGGACGATGGAGCCAAGCTTTTTACAGTGATGACCAATGATAGGACAAGGGGCAATGGATGCAAACTGGAGCACAGGAGGTTCCATGTGAATCTCAGGAAGAACTTCTTTCCTGTGAGAGTGCCAGAGCACTGGACCAGGCTGCCCAGAGAGGCTGTGGAGTCTCCTTGGCTGGAGACATTCAAACCCCGCCTGGATGTGTTCCTGTGTGATGGACTCTGGGTGACCCTGCTCTGGCAGGGGGGTTGGACTGGATGATCCTTCAAGGTCCCTTCCAACCCTAGAATTCTGTGATTCAGCCCATGCTTCATATATAGAGAAACTTCAGCTGAATCAGATCAATACACTCAAGGAGATGCCATGTCCTTCAACCAGATCTACTACATCCTGCCAGTGTCCATTTTGCTCTGCATGTGCTTCACTGAGGTGTGGTGGCCATGTAAGGAACCAACACCTCACAGCCTGAGCTCATCCAAATTGCTCACTTGAGTTAAGCACTAGGACAGACACATCAGTCTATCCTACTCACCACAAGAGAGGTCTCTGGACTTGGCAGGAGCTTGGGTCTGTCTTGCTCCCAGTGCTGGGAGCACACAGCTATGGAGATACTGGTCAAGTCCCCATCAATGAATTGCTTCGGTTCTCCTGCTGCAGCTTTGGCTCTGATGCAACACCTCTACAGCTTTGGGACCAGCCCCTGGATATTAGGAGCAACTTCTCCCCAAAGGGCTGTC
>VZRW01003006.1:0-13432 GCA_013398125.1 Aegotheles bennettii
TGGCCATTCTAAACTGAGACATAGGTGTTTCACACCCCCTGCCCATTCTTATAATTTCAAAGAGGAAAAGCAAAAGAGGAGGGAAAGAAGGGATTGCACAGACAGGTATAAAGCTTATAAGGTTGGATGGTTTGCAGGGTCAGTGGCTTCAGAGAAACCTCTGTAATGTGGCCGACTGAAATTGATAGTGGATATCTTGAAATTCAGCTGATAAATCTGATATTCTTTCTATTTTTTTTACTATTAGCAAAAAGACTAAAGTCCTTTAGTCTAAAGGATGATTTCCATTCACAGGAAATTACAAGAAAAATGTAAGGGTATAAAGTAGGTATGTCTCCAAAAATGAATATTTCACCTGAGTATTCAAGATATATAATAACTTCTAATGCATATTAAAAAAAAAAAAAGGTAGAAAATAAATTATTTGTTTTTCCACTAAAGGACAGGATAATTTTTTACTCCAGAATTCTGAAATCGTTGGGAAATGAAACCACACCTCCATCAGTGAGTATTTACAATGAATTTTTCATCCCAAAGAAAGGTACCATCAAACTGCAAACCAGAACATGGTCCAGTAGAATATTGACATAGTTTCAAAAAGAAAGAATTAAAAGGGGAATAAGTTGGGAAACCACATGGAAAGAGTTTGGCCTCTGCAATATTTATGGCTCAAATTAGTCTTTACTTGAAAAAATGTGAGTAAATTGAAAATGGTCTACACGTGCAACAGGATTAGAAAGGCAGGTTTTATTACCAATCATTTTTCACACATAAAAATAGTTAGTATTCTGGACAAGGAAATTGCTCCAGATCTCTTTTCTTTGGAATTCAGTGGAGGAATTTGACACAATGCCATGAAGAAAGTTATTATTTCAGGTGAAAAAAGTGGGAATTACTGCAAGAGTAATAATGGGATGAGGATTTGCCTTTGGGAAAGGTAACAAAACCAAAAAGCATCCTGTATGGGTGTGATTAGTGGACTCCCCAGAAGTTTTAGAAGCCAACCTGGAAAGATCTGAGGATCTTGGAATAGTATGCTGTTGTGTGCTTCTGTTTGGAAGTTCCAAGACATTGTTAGTACAGAAGGGGAATCAAACATAGCACAAAAACCAAGATAAAGTACAAGTGAATTTTGTTGTTGTACACTGCCTGCAGAATTTAAGGCTATTGCTGAACCTGCCAAGAACTTGGATAGATCCTGGGGGGGGGGAAGGGGGGGAGAAGTGGGGGGGGTGTCAGAAATACTTACAAATTTTATTTCAGAACACCATTGATAGATTTTGATGTTTTTAGTAAAGTCCAAAACCAGACAATGTATGCATTGCTGCTCACTTTTAAAAACAAAGATCACCTACATGATTTTTCTACAGATTTTAGTGCAAACTCAAGATTAGTCCTTGAGGGACAAGAAATGAGCATGTCAGAAACACGAAACAATTTAAAATTATCCACGTCTACCACTGGAGAAATTTGTAGTTAGTATGACAGAATTATCATACTACCTTGAGTATGACTCAAGTTAATATGACGGAATGATCAGCAACATGACTCTGCAACTTTCATCTGGGTAGGTATTTGGAGTCATGTAAAATTAGGAGCATTATTGTTTCCTTCCCTCCCTTTCACTGCAAATTCAGTGGTTTAGGGTTTAAACAGACTCTTAGCAGAATTTGAACACTGAAATGGTTCTATCTTTAGTGTAAAAGATTTTCATGTAAACTAGATGCTTTATTACTTGGTGATCATTTTCTGTGATCAGAAGGTCTGCTTCATATCTCTACTTTTTTCCTCTGTTTGGATTTGCTCTCTCTATTTCCTCATCACTTCCACTCCCCACAGCTTGTACTCAGATATTCTCTCAGATATTCTTTAACTGGATTTTTGACTTTCTTCCAACTCAGATAGAAGAATTGGTGCCGTATAGACTTTCAGATCCATGACAAGGATTTTTAGTCCTCTGAGCTTTTGTTCACACAGCTGTGTTTCTTACTCTGTCATAGTAGCAAATTTTTTCCTTTGATAAGCCCTTTTAACAACAGATATATCTATATTGTTTAGCACATCAGCTGTATTTAAACCACAAATCCATACCTTCTGTCAAACTACCAAGCACACCATATAAAATAATCTGTATTATAACAATACAATAACCTCTGCCATTATAGTTTGAATGTATGAAATAACAGCACAATGAACTCTGAAGGCTGGAAGGGATAAATATGAAATTCTGCACTGTCATGTCAGTAAAGAAACATTGCCATTAACAGGCAGTCAGAAACATGTTTAAACGTTGTGAGGAAAGTAGCCACCACTTAACTTGTATTCACAATATTTCAGTCTTCGTTTAAATTACTACAAAGAAAAAAATGTCTCCCAGAATATCTGAGCTTACCTGAAAGATCATCTGTGAGAGAACACTGGATAAAAAAAGTCAAACATGAAGAAAGGAGGTATTATTCTCCTCCTTCTCACTTTGTTCTCTGCCACAACAAACATCCTGTGCTTGATCTGCAATTTGTAAAGTTCCTTTGAAATCTTGGTTGTGAATACTTTCTGTGAGTGCCACAGCTGCACTCAAGAGACAAATAAACACCCTCAAGGTCAGGCAGCTGTGGGGAAAACTCAAATACTGTCATTACTTACCTGCAGAGTGGCCCTCTTAAAAATCTTTATTCTGCAGATAATGTGTGTAAGCAAGTAATTTTAATTTCTTTTCCAGTCTAGCATTTCTAATACTCCTTGCTATGTTATACTGCAGCCTAAAACTGTCATGATCAGTAAAGGATTTTTCAGTCACTCTGGCCACACTTTGAACCAGGTGCCCAGGCTGAACAGCTGCAGAACTTAATCTAGCTCCTAAGTAATGAATTCATTCACCTCATTCATATGCAAGTCGTGCATAACTACCACAACTTTAAAGTAAGTCCAAAACCAATCTTTTCAATTTGAGTACAGTAGGCTTAAACTGAAGAAGTTTGCACAGAATTCACAAAGGATTTGCTGTATTAGTGAATAAGCTGCACATATTGCAGTTAGAAAAATTTCTTTCAGTGTTGCCATCTACTTCATTTTCTTGCCTACAAAATCACACCAGTCATTGCTGTCCCTTTGGCAGAGGGGTGAACAACTGACCTCCAACCACCCTTAAGCTGGTGCCCTGTGACAAAGTCCTGAATTGCAGTCATAGGTGTAAGGGCATCTTGCTTGCCCACTGCACTCTAACCCAGATACAGAAGTGACAAATGGGAATAACACAAATGGTTGCCAATGCATCCTGGCAACATCTGTCCAGCACAGTGCATTTCAGCTGAGTGAACTGCCTTGTCAGTAACCTAGATCTGGTGCAGCTTGGCCAGTATTACAAGGAGGGTCTCTGCAACAAGCTCATATGTCAGCATGCTCCAGGGTGTACCTGAGTGCCTTTAAGCTTAGAGTTTTCCTATATTTTGTTTGTAGAGAAGATAAAGTTAAACCAATAACAACTGGAAATAGGTAGAAAAATGAGCTACTATGGTCAGCCCAATGTTGACATTATGCATTTTATATTTGTGCTTTCTGGTGGGGCTTTTTTTGTTACATTTGTGTGCCACAAAATGCTCTGTAATGGTCAGATCAATGAAGAATATGCTAACAAAGACTGTGGTAAATATGCTCCTCAAATGCCACTCTGCTCAGTCCTAGAGATATGGCGATCTGTCTGAAATGTTATCTTTCCTCTTTTTATTGCTGCCAGTGGTTTAGATTTAAAATAAATTAAGTTGAAAAATTAATTACATGAGTCCTGTATTATTCCTTTGCATCACTCATAGAACCACAGAATGCTGAGTGGTATATGGTAGTTCACTGTTTGCTTTGCCTTTATATTGGACTACATATGACTATTTTTAAAAGTGTGTATAAAAGCTTGTATAAAAGACAATTTAGATAGCTGAAATCCTTTGTTGCTGCCAGTGTTAAAGCATTAAGTGAGAGCAGTGTTTTTCTTTAAAAGTCATTTTTTGAAGAGTAGTAACTCTTGACGTCATAAGAATTTTTTTCTGAAAATTGTTTTTTGTACTTTGTGGAAGACTCTTTTCAGCAGATTCTACTTCACAGTCAAAGCTATCTACTTGAGAAAACCCTGGATTAAGGTCACAAACATGTCACTTGAAAAATTAAACTTGTTTAGTCCGTTCTACATGTGTAAGTGTTGCTCTGCTGCATGTTCCAAAAATACTCTAATAGAATATTGCTCAGTGACACACTTCTTTGTCTCAGCTGTAGTGCTTTACATACTTAAACAACTGTTTGAACAAATAATGAAATTGAAAGTCATTGTCATTCTGATGGGATGCAGCAGTGTCTTTATGGCTTTAGTTTGTCAGAATTGCAACTATTGCCAGGATACTCTGAGGGAAGATGTCAAAAGACAACAAACTTAAAGGACAAAAAATCTGGACTATCCTGAAACCTGCCACTTGCATATTAACATATTTAGAGAGTGCTCCTTTTCTCGCTGGCTTCAATGAGAACAAAACCAGGCTGGTAGTTTCACTTAGGGACAAGCTGGAAATGATCCCACGAGGCATTGTTAAATTTCTGACACCAAAGAAGTGTTGAAGATAGTGTCTCTTCTTCCGGTAGTTTTTACACTTTCCCTGAATGTAGCTCAATTATTCTTGAAAGAAGCTTATAATTGTTGTTTGTCTTTTGAATGGATTCTGCTGTAAGGTGTTTTTCTGTAGTGAGAACTCTAGAAAGTGTAGCCTTAAGACCTTCTTAAATTATGCAACTACTGATCGGGTTTAGTTGTTTGTACAGGACACTGTTTAGGTCCTGATGCTCTGCCCTCACTTAAGTGGGCAGGTACACAAGTCTCTCAAAGACCCAGTGGCTTAAAGGGGAAAATACACAAATTCAGATTAGGAAGATGATAGAAATTTAAATCACAGCTGTGTAACTCTTACTACAACTTTCATAAATATATGTGTGGGACCACCTTTACCTGAAGGAGGACTGCAGGATTTCAAAGTGATACTCACAGCTCAGAGGCAGCCAACTATTTTTGTCATTAATGGTCATGAATCACAGCATTAATACATGTTCCAGATGGCCTTTCTTGCAGCTGACACACAACAGGGACACGGAGAGGACATGTTGTGCTTCAGTGATCTACAGTGATCTGTACTCAACTGTCCATACTGTGGCTCCTCTTTCATTCTCTCTTCACATCTATACCTCTCCTTACCTTTCTATCTCATTGCCCCAATTCTGCTAAACCTCTCTGTCTTGGTCTGTTTCTCCCTCCCACACTCACATGAATCCCCCCTTGCAAGCTACAAAACAAAGTTCCCCCTGCTCAGGTTCTGACTGCAGACCTCACACCTAGACCTGCCCCCAGCCAGGTCGTTGCAGGGTTTGCAGCCACTGCACTTACTTTCTCTACTGGCACAGTCACATTTCATACTTGCTAAATAAGAAATGTTCACATTGCTTCTTCCCCTCCCCAGAAAAGGAGCCCTTAATTGCATGTATTGCTGCATGCACTCTCCCTGCTTTCTGATGAAAGCAACCATTAGCAAAGGCAATGAAGAGGTACATGTGTAGCACCCTGTTTCTTCACAGGTTGGCTGTCCTTGCAATCACCAGTGATTACAGGCCTGATTCACCACATCACTCCTATGTACCCGCACTGTAAGGCAGTCAGCAGAATAACCTTGATATTTGTGCAGCTCTGAAACTAACTGCAGGCTGAGAGAGCACATGGCAAGAATACCATGTCAGCCTCAGGCTTCCCAGGCACTCAAGTGTTCTTCTGAAGCTTATTTGTAGTAGTGAAGGGTAGACAACATGCAGTGTTTTCAGTGTCATCAAAACAGATTTCAGAAATAAAGTACAGATGTTACTAGATGATGCCCTTGAAATTTCACTGTCTGCTTGGTGGGAAGGCACCTTTACTTGTTTTGATCATAAGGAGGTATTTTTGTTTCAGACAGAATCCACAGGTTTCTTCATCTTCTGTGGAAAAAATACAGCCTGAGGTACAAGATCTTATCACACGCTGCATAAAAATGCTTATGAACACATGAAGTAAGCCAAAATATTGAAACCAGATTAATACCAGGGCTACCATGTTTTTATTCTGTGTTTCCTATAGATGGAATAATAAAACAACCCTATTTATTTGAATTCTCGAGAGATACAGAGTCAGTCGTTAAATGTTGCGATAATTACTCTTTATTTAAATATAGCACTAGCATTCAAGAAGCTGATTCATTAGTACATATCTCTGATTTATCGTAAAGCATAAACAATAATGACACCAAAATATTGTGTTGTCATAAAGCTTCATAAATCTGCATCTAAACCTCCTTGACAACAGCAGAAAGGTTCATTCTACTCAGTGAAATCTGTGTCAGAATATGTAATGTAAAAATAAAGCTTTTTAGATTTCCTAATATGTGTTATTCAAGCCTTCTTTTATAGTTTATTCAATATGAAAAGATGACGTTCACAATGTAAGAAAATAATGCGATATTCACACTGGGGCCTTTCATTAACATTCTTAACTCATTTCTATATGAAGAGTTAAAGATTTAGTGTTACTCAATGTGTGGTTTTGAGACATTCAGAATAGGTATGAAAGCCTGTAAAGTACACTTAAAAGGTCACCTTTTTCTCAGTCTTAATTAAAAATATAGTCCAGGGAAATGCAGAAATATGTGTGTAAAATATAGACTGGAATCTGTATAGTTGTGCATTTAGAACCGAAATTGGAACATTCCCTCATAAGTGTTTCTGGGCTACCATGAAATTAAATAACCATACTATCCAAAGTCTAAAGTCAGTTCAACTTTTGTTGTTCAAGTGTACTAGCTGTATAAAACAAGGAACTTCACTTTGACTTCTGTGTCAATGAATTCTGTTTCTTCATAAGGAAATCCATGGCTCCAGGCTGCTTTTAAGTTGAAATTCTTTTTGGTAAAAGACTTAAATATTAGTGTGTGACATGATAAAAATTATATAAGATCCTTTGGAGAGCTGCTGCGTTGACTGAAAACTATCTAAAACCAAAATGCACATGAAATTTAACTTAACAAAATGTCAGTGTAACTTCCTATTAAAGAAGGATCAGAACTACACATTGAACAGCTACAGTTTAAGATCCTGTCTTTTACAAGCTCGGCTATTACGATGCTAGATGGTTACTAGCCCCTTGTAAATGTGAACATTTTCAGAAACTGTGATTGCAGGTGGCAAGATTTATTATTATTGGAGGCCAAATTACAAAAGTAAATGGGGAAAGACAAGCTTTGAAATTAATAATCTCAGATTGCTCCAGTGTTGCAAATATAAATAAATCATAGTCGACCACCACCATGGAGGAGTATTTGTGCCTTATTTATTGCCGTCCTATCTATATTTAGAAATGAAAAATGGGAGAAAACATTTGTCTGCATAGACCTAAGGGTATGTCTGTGTCACGGAAAGCAGCAAGTCACAGAAACTCCTGGGAAATGTGGCATAAGATAGCTTCAGAAACAACTTGCGTAGTCCCTTCAGATCAAGACTGTGCCAAACCTCGTGAGTGCTATGCTGTGCTATGTTGGCAGTCCATCATGCATTAAGCTGGCAGCTGAGCCCTGTGCTCTATAATAATGTCCTTCTTACACACACCCAAAAGGCATCCGCTGCCTTAAGCATCTACAGTTGAAGATATAAAACTTGACTTTTACGCAAATGTTATTCTGACAATGCTTTCAAAGGCAAACAGTGTTATTATCAAGCTCAAAATATATTTATTGTACAGTCAATTGATTATAATGACTCATGGCAAATAGTAAATAGGACATGATTACAAAAATGACTATGATGGAAAATGTGCACAATTAACAGAAAACTTATTTTATGGAGCTTCATATCTTAATTATTTTATTTTAAACTTAGTAACTTACAGTGTCATGTTAGTACACCAATCTGAATGTGGTGTACAGAACAGTCAACTCCAATTTCTTACATCTTCAGGAATGCTGAAATCTATGTGCCATGAGAAGGAGAAAAAGGAAAATAAGCAAACCAACTTGGAGGAAAGGAAACCATAACTCCCTAATTTAAACACACATCTTGAAAGTAAAACCTGGAAGCTATGCTTACACTAAATTCTAGAAAAATGTATTGTACAAAAAAATTTTAACATAATTTTCTTGTTAAGTCTGTAAGTTAGTGTCAAATACCCTGCTATAATTATTATCTTTCCCTGAATCCACAAGGATACATATTAGTCTTCAAAATTCTCTATTAAAAATACAGCACAAAACTGTAAGTGACAGATTTCTGGAAACAAGAATTAAGCAGAAAATGAAAAACTTAAGTTTTAGTTTGCTTATGATGTGTTATGGATTTTTTACATCCTTAAAATCCAGACCAAGAGGAAATTTTACATTGTATAAATGCATGTCATTATGCATTGTGATCCAAGCTAAACCTGAGAAAGATTAAAAAACAATTGCAGAGTACGTAGTGTCACACTGCAAGAAGAGATGTCTTCAGGAGCGTGGAACAAAGCATAAGTTGCCTGGATGAAGATAGGGAAAGAATGTTATGTTTCCACTGATGCTGAATTTATAACACTTTTTAAGTATTGCTCAGAGGGTTATTTAAATATTCTCCACAACTCACCTGTGCTTCTCATCAGTCTCTCATCATTTGCTCCATTTTTTAATTTCATTTTTGATTTTTATTACTCTCAAAGCTCATGGTTCGTTTTCTCCCCTGCGTTAGAGTTCCCCTATTCAAATATCCAGTCCTTTTCTTCATTTCCTTCTTCCCTTTTACATGCTACCCTTGTTTCTGAATTTCTGGAGTGCATGCTCCATCTTTAACATTATTCCTACTTGCTGTTTCTGAGGAATTGAGACATTCGTGACATTTCAGCTTGCTCCCCTCTGCTACTGCCATTCCGGATCCCTGTGTCACATACACTGATACAGAGATGACCTCAAATTTCCTCATACAAAGAATAATTTTGGCACTTAGCTGCTTCATCAGTTTCCACACCCTGTCATCTCTGGCTTCAGAGCTTCTCTCCTTATTATTTGAGAAGCAGCTTCAAAGCCTTTTTCCTCCATTTGTTCTCATATCAAATGTACCTAGTCGTCAACTGGTTTTCTGGAGTTAAGCTGTTTGGTTTCCTGGACTTCTGTCTTTTGTTATAGTCTGTTAAACTCATCTATGATGATGTCAGCCTTTATGTCAATGATTAGTCCACCCCTGCTCTGCACATTACCTCACCCTCACATATTAATATAATTGGGAGTCTTGGTTTCACATCCACCCAAAAAGCTATTGCTTGATTACAGTCTTCATCAGGTGCTACTTTAGCTTAGCTGTTTTTTGCTGCAGTTATCCTTCTAACCTTCAGTCTTTTTCCATAGTACCTGCCAACATCACTTTTGTGTCCTGGCCTTTAGCATTTCTGTGACTTCCAGTCATCCACCATTCATTACTTTTCTGTTTTCAGTTCATTCTTCCTTTTTTTTCTTCAGTGTGATGACTGATCCTCTCAGTACTTCACATTTCTTTGTCCACAACTATTCATTTCTTTCCCCTTGAAAGATTCATAGTGCCAGTCACTACATAACTGGCCTTTCTTATGTTTTGCTGTTGACCTTGCCCTTGTCTTTGTTGTGGAAATCCTTTAACCAATGTAGCTTCCTCTGTGTCAGCTGCATTCTATCCTTAGTTTTTCCTCAGCATTTCTTTTTCAAGATGGTGGACAAGCTTCCTGAGCAATATCGTAATGCATATAGTGAATATAAAATAGTATTTCTGAAAATTATCTTAAGAGGTAGAAATAACTCAATATAACAAATAATTCTCATAATAAATATCTGTCTGTAATCTTATGTGCCCTCCAAGGTGAATCTGATATTTTTTTAACCTTTTTTTTCTTTTTCCAAGAAATTGCTTTTGTTTTCCTGTGCATGATATACAAACAAAGGTTACAGGCAGTTAATAAACTTGTTGGATATGAGTGAAGACTCACTAATAGTAGTTGGATGATTTATTATTTCCAATAGAATCTAAGTCTTGAAATAAACATTTTGTGAGACTTGAGTTTCCCTAGAGAGAATATGGATCATTTTTCTTTCATTAACAATGTAGCTGGAATTGCACATTTCCAGGCCTAGAAACTTGTCCCTTTAAAATTTCTAGTGTTAAATACTGATCAGCCCTTGATGAATGAAGAACTGTGGGTCAACAACAACTCTGTTAACACCTGTGTGCAGTGCACGTTAAAAAGAAACCTAAAAGTCTAAGAAGGTTTTGTAAAGTTTGTCAGTTATTTCTCCAAAAGAAAGATTGGATTAATTGCATGGTTCTTTTTAACCTTTCAGTCTGAGTCAATGAAGAGGCAGACTGCATAATGCTTTACAATATTGGCATCCCCGTATGTATTGTAATGTGCACCTGACCTCCCGAGAGTGCTGAATGTGCTTTCACAACACATTACTGAATCACAGAATCACAGAATTCTAGGGGTTGGAAGGGACCTCGAAAGATCATCTAGTCCAACCCCCCTGCCATTGCATGATTATAACCTCTGGAATGTAACACTGGACTTGGATTTTATGAGTCCTTCTACATAACTACTTCAATATTTAATGTATACTGCCTGACCAAGCATTTTGCACAGTTAGCATGGTCTAAACCTCAAAATCTGAGACTTTAAAACATCACAGGAACAGGTGACAGTCACTCGATATAGTTCCACAGTTTGGTGAGATCATAACACTGCGTATGAACTTACCTAATTATAGGACTTTACTTGGAATTATAACCATATTACAGTTATGGAACAAACAGAACACAAAACAAAAGTGTTATGAAATGATTCAAAACCCTTCACCATGAGTTCTGGATTTTAAAACCGGAAAATTTTCTCAGTATTTTTACTGGTGAGAAGCTGAAGAAACTTAGGTACAAGAGGATCTCCACTATCTCAATTCTGCTGAATCTTTCAAAAAGCTTTGTCAGAATGACAATTGGAACATAAGGCAATCATTTGCAATTCTCTACGAAAGATCAAAACGAACCAAAACTCTGCATTTTGCTTGTTTCATTTTCTCAAGTACTGGTATAATAATGACTGAGTCTACTGTCCGGTCTCCATACAATAGAAGCCAAGTATGCCAATTACTTTTGAAGGAGAATTCTTGTTATCTCTACTTGTGTGAGCAGCAGCAAAGTGAGTAATTCAGATGGAAAACATGGAAATGTTGAATGATTTGGCAAGTCTGCAGAATGTCTATGACTAGGCAGAAGAACTAAGTTCAACACAATAAAAAAGGTCTGTTCTTCTGAGGATAAGTAAAAAGCATGTTGTTTCTGCCCTTTTCATAAGTACCATTTTGTGAATTAGATCAATTTTTAGAGGTAATAGATGTTACTATCCACCTAAAACTGTGTATCTTATTTAGACATAAAGATCTCATTGTTTCCAATGACTGTCTAGACTAGAGTAATTGCTTGCACCAATCAGGTGTCTTCAAGTGTCTTATTTTGACATTAACAGAGGCATACAAATTCTCCATGTGCAGCTTGTAATGTTTATCCTTGTAACGTTGAATGAGTTCTAATGTGTTGTGTTTCTAAAATCTAATCAAGGATCACTTTTGCCAATAAACTTACTCTGGATTCACATTCAAGAAGAACACTGGGTGTGCAGCCCTGTAACTGAGTCTTCTGTGACTGGAACTAAGGCTGTGGCTTCATCACTCTGTTGAACTGCTTTGCAAAGCTTGCCAAGACAATTAGAGCTAAAGCTCGATTAAAAACTACAAAGGCAGTAAGTTTTTTGGCAACATATAATGATTTTTGACAGACAGAATCTTAGTGATTACTTTTCAATCAGGAAGAATGATGAATCTTCTTGAAGGCCTTGTTTGAAAATGATAATTATAAAAATATCACCTGCTGAGTAACTTACAGTACTCAAGATTATCAATTTCCATTACTTCTCCTGGCAGCTGAGTCCTCTCAACTCGGAGGGGCAAATCATTTCATATTTTATTACAAATGTAATATGCATTTTGAAATATCTTCTGAAGAACTTTTATAACAACATGCTTCTTTATTTGAATACAGTACATTTCTATTGATGTGTCTCAAAACACTGATAAACACTAATCAAATGAAACCTACAGAACTTAATAAATATGGGCTTTTTGTTTTGCAGTACAGGATAGTGGTATAAAGAGAAGTTTAGTGACTTCTATAAGATTTCATAAAAAATCCCAAACTTCAGTTCAGTCACATTTTTTAATCTTTAACCGTTCCTCCTAGTTGTCATCACCATGCCATTTCACATACTTTTCACCTTTTTGATGACATTTTGATTTTCATCCTTCTGAAATACTGTATTGGTAGCAGAAAACAAGATGTACTTGAGTATGTTTTTTAATGTTACTCAAGAAACAATATTCCTAGGAATTCAATCGCTTAAAAATCAATATGTCAAAGAACAAACAAGAATATAGAGAAAGAACAAGATACTAGAAAGCTTCTTGAGACAACTGAAAGGTCATAATCATCATAATTTTGGAGACATAAGTCACTCTTGTTTTCCTCATGCTCTTCTGGAAGAAATAGCCTCTTCACAGAATACACTGGTTCTTACAGTTCTTCATTCACTCTGAAAAAGTCTCTTCCTCAGTCAAAACATGATCAACAGTTCAGGGTTTTTACACCAGAAAAAGTTGAAAAAATCTTACTTGATCTCTGTAAAAGTGTGTAACTTTGAATGTTGTACTGTCAAGGGTACAAATATTCAGTCTATTCTGCAGGAAAGTGTTGCCTTGCACTGACAAAGTCCCTTTCTGTACAGTATGGAAGACTGCTAATTTCCAAATTTGTAAGATATTTAAAGTTGACAAGGCATTAATTAAATTCTGATAACAGGTTTATGTATCACTAGACCATTAGACATGTTCAGTTTATCAGCTTTATTTCCCTACTGAATTAGAATAAAAGACCCAGGCTTCACAGATGATGGTAATGTTTCATGTATTCAGCAATATGCTTCCATGTAATTTGCATGCAAAAAAGTTTTTTTACACAAGAAAAATCAGTTTCTCTTCCAATTAGTAATTAACACTGTCTGAAAAGAAGAGAAAGAGCCTTACATGAACTTTCCAAGTTTGCAGTGCCATCCATGAGATGCAGATGTCCCTTGTGGTAATTAGTTTACACCCTGAAGCAAGTAGCTCGATTACCCCTACACAAATAAGTTCACTATGGCTACAAATCTAATTAATGGCCTGAACGCTACCCAGCTTTAAAAAAAAAGAAAAAAAAAGAAAAAAAAAGAAAAAGACAACGTTGTAAGCCAGTCATCTTCCCAGGCTAATGACAGTGTACATAGCATAGACTCAGAATCATTTAGGTTGGAAAA
>VZRW01003008.1:0-46665 GCA_013398125.1 Aegotheles bennettii
CAAAGCTGATGAAAGGCCTAGAGAACAAGCCTTATGAGTAGCAGCTGAAGGAACCGAGTTTAAGCAGGAGAAAAGGAGACTGAGGAGAGAACTTATCACTCTCTACAACTACCTGAAAGGAGGTTGTAGTAAGGTGGGTGTCAGGCTCTTCTCCCAAGTAACAAGAGATAAGACAAGACAAAATGGCCTCAACTTTTGCCAGGGAAGGTTTAGGTTGGACATTAGAAAAAATTTCTCCACTGAAAGGGTTGTCAAACACTGGAGCAGTCTGCCCAGGGAAGTGGTCGAGTCACCATCCCTGGATACATTTAAAAGATGTGTAGATATGGTGCTTAGGGATGTGGTTTAGTGGTGGACTTGGCAGTGCTAGGTTAACTGTTGGTCTTTTCTAACCTAAATGATTCTATGATTCTGTGATTGCTTCTGAGAGCAAGAGTACTGACCTGCAGAAGGGTCCATCTTTTCTAGTTGTGATTTGACAGTTTTCTCTCCTGCAATAGCATCATGCCACTGATGCAGAGATGCCTAAGCAACACCAATACGTTATGTCCTAGGACAAATAATCAAGTAGGAGAGGCTTTTAATATCTGGACTTTTGTTCTTCACTTGTCTGGTGTTCATCAAAGAGGTAAGGACAAGGGATGACCTGCAGAGATATTGAAGTCCCCCTAACTGTATGAGACAGCACAGCTATCAACCAGGAAGGACTTTTTCCTGGGCCATGTACAAGTGATGCTGCTTTAGCAGTGTGAAGGGCTCTTTTCTTATTATACACCTTGCACTATAAACTCTTGCTTATGTGGGAAATCTGTTGAGCACACAAAATTCTGGCAGCATAGTGAAGCTCAGGTGGATCAAAAGTTAGCAGTAGTTGTAGACTCTAAAGAGTGTTTTCCAAGCATGCACTTAGCTCCAGCCAAGACTCCACACCTATGACTGAAAGGAGCATTTTTGTAGCCATTATAAAGTAAGCAGAAGGACAGCCTTATAGTAATGACCATATTACAAAGAAGAATTAAAAAGACATCACCTCAGAAACAAAAAAATAGCTTGACTTAGATTTTTTATACTTTTGTATTTCTCACAGCACAGCCTCCCATTTTTTACTCTGAACTTTCTAATACAGTATACATAGTCTTAGAAGTGTTTGGAAATATTAAGGTTCTAAAATCCATGTCAGTGTGGCAGTGACAGCAGATAGTGGCAGGTGGTTTTCTGATGGAATAAAGATCAGTCCATATCCTCTCTCCCCATAAAGTTACCCAGTAGCACCAACTATGCATTTACCAAGTATTCATTATTTCATAACCTGGTCTCAGAATGATCAGAAATGCCACTGATTATGTCTGGAAATTTATTTGACTGTGTTTTGCTGCCAAGATTTTGCCACCAAACTATGCTCTGTTTTGTGCATTTCATTTTCTTACTGAAAAGTATCTCTGGTATTTCATCTAGCTGCAAGATGTCTCAAAGTTGCAAGATGCATGTGACAGAGTGATTCTTTACAGTATTTATGTCAGGTTCACTCTTAGACATTACATCTTTTTCAGATCCGCTATGCTGGTGCTGCTGACAGTTCAGTTCAGTTTATCTTCTATCAACCTATCATTCACCGATGGAGGGAAACTGATTTTTTTCCTTGTTCAGCATCCTGTGGAGGAGGTAATGGGTTTGCACTGTATTCCAGAAACAGTTATCTGCATGCAGGATCTGTCCCAGATGCTGCACTGAGAATTGAACCTTTAAAACATGCAAAATCTGAAAATTAAAGTAGTTACATCTAAATAAAGAGGGGGATGTAACAACAGTGGTAGTAGCCTGTAGATTTTTTAGCATCATACCAGGCTCTGTACATAAAATATATTTTTTTATCCACATGACCACATTTAATGCTTCAGCTGTCAAACATAAGGGTTCATGGGATTTGGGCCTGCTTTGGAACAACAAGATGTCTCCATTTGCCCATGTCCCCACCAGTAGCTTTACACTCTGAACTGAAACTGAGTGTATGAGTCCTGGTGACCAAGAAACCTCTGCCTTTGTTTTTTCTTCCTTCTCTAGGCTTCTGAATTGTTATTTGACCAAAATTGATATCTTTTGTTTCCTACTACATGTAACTTAAGCTGTTTTCAGTCTGGTCTCTAAAACATCAGATGTTATGTCCAAAAGTGCTGATATTTTCAGTTCACTTTTTATCAAACCAGAACTCAGATGAACTTCAGAGAGAGAGAAGAAGAACACCACATCATATATTATTTCTTTCACTGTGTATTGCAGGTTATCAGCTGACATCTGCTGAATGCTTTGATCTGAGAAGCAACCGGATAGTAGCAGATCAATACTGTCACTATTACCCTGAAAATATCAAGCCAAAGCCAAAACTACAAGAGTGTAATCTGGATCCTTGTCCTGCAAGGTCAGTCAGCTCTAATTTTAAAAGAGACTGGGCTCTAAAGGAGTAAGCTGAAGTAGGAAGATATTCTCTTGCTATTGCTTACATTTAGCCAACATAATTCAACCTCTTCCTCATTCTAAGGATGTACGGTGTAGAAAAAGACCTCTGTTTAGCACCTCCACATTGCAAGAACTGATTTTAAATGGTTGTTTCTTCCCCTCAGATTTTGTTTGGCCTCATTAAATGTTCTAAAGTGTGATAAAAAAAATTGTTCACGATACCATCCCATGATCAACATGTCTCTTAAGTGTTAGTGAGAGAGAAAAAATTTTCTTGGAATAAAAATATTGCTGGAAAATTGTTGTCATCACAATTAGAGGCATTATTTTTATGGGTTTTTTTTACATTTTCTTCTTAATAAAAAGCCTCTTCTAAAAGTTATGACATCTTATAAGAATATAACATGGGAATTTGTTCTAACTATCAATACACTTTGGCCCAGCACAAAAGACCCTTCTTTGCTCCCCTGTCAAGCATTCTTCCTCAGAATATTAATAGTAAAAATAGCAAGATCAGAGAGTCAGATTTCCCATGTATAAGAAAAGGAATGAAATTACAAGAAGGACCAGTCCTTTGTTGCACTGATTCCCCTGAATTTCAGTGGAAGTCTGTCTGCAGACACTCATAAACTGCAAGCCTTTGTTTGTGTAATCTAAACCTTTTGGTCCTCTTGTATGGCTTTGCTAAAAGATGGTGAAGTGCAGCCTAGCAGGCACGTGTGCCAGGATGCCTTAAAGTTATTTATTTACCTGCTCCTTTTCCTCTAGACTAGTTTTGTTTCAAGTTTGATAAAGCAAATTCAAACAAGCATCACCAAAAAAGTTGCTGTGGCCTTTCAGATTGCTGGAGATTGCCATAGAAAAAAAAATAATGTCCTAGCCAAGAGAAGAAGGATCCTTTAGGGACCTATGGGACTACCTGACTGAGGAGCATTGCTTCCCAAACCAGGTATACCAGCTTTAGACTATCTAGGCATTATCAGAGTGGAACAAATCACTCCCAGCCTAGGAGAGTTTTTGCCTCTTCTAGAAATTGTTCATTGAAGTTCATTGACTTTTCATAACTGGAGTTAACACTCAGGTTTCTTCATCACTGAAGACACTTTTACTCAGTGTATGGCAGTTTATATTCTTTTATTTGAGTAAACACATTTTTAATGGTAATTCCATTTACAAATTATTAAAAGCAAGAAATGTTCTCATACAGTTTTAAATTTGAAGTTAAAATCGCCCAGAACTAAAAAGTGGAAATATTCAATCTCGAAATCCAGCATTATCTCCACTGTATTGTACATTCTTTAAATTACATACTTTATGATTTATTTTATTAGGCCGTGTTAAGGATATAATATTAAGAGTGCAGCTTCACTAGGGCTTTGTGAAAAGTATATTTCCTGATAAGCATGTACTTAGAAGTGATTTTTCAGGTTAGAGAGTGCTTTCCCACAATGCAACAAGACCATTTTTTCCTTTAACAGTATTCTGTCAAGTTCAGTATCTAGCTTCTTTTGTTCTAGTACTTACTACCAAAAAAAATGTATTTAATTTCTCAGATTACTTAAATGTATTAACAGTTGCAACTAGAAACCTTTCTATAATAAAGTTCTCACATTTTCTCCTCGGTGGTTTTCTCGGATCAAAAATTGTTTCTTTGAATTCTCCTTTGAATTGTTTGAGACAAATATTAGTAGAGGCCAGGTATGATCAGGTGAGAAACCTAATTATGAAGTCTCAGAAGGATTGTTGAAAGGTGTGAATCGATATGTAACCTGTCTTTTAGATTCACCTCTCGTAGTACCAATGAGAAAGTAATTTTATGTAGCTGTGGTTTTTTTAAAGCTTAAGCTGTTATTTTTTAAAAATAGAGTTCTGAGTCAAATATATAATTTACCTCTGGAATTTGTACTATGGATATTTTCCATACTTTCCCCAGTAATTTTAAACGACATAATCTCAAATGGTAAGACAGATGACTGCATGGTACATGGGAGGAAAGAGAGAAAAAAAATAACAGCTGGGCAGATGTCAGGAAGTAATTTTTGTTTTATATAATACATAACAAGGCAACGTTGTTGATATAAAGATCCTGAGGGGAGAGAGAGTCATTTGGAAGTACAGCTATGTTGTCCCAGGGCACAAGCAGTAACAGAAAGGAATTGACTTTTGGAAACATCCACATGGAATGCTAGATTGCAAATGATTATTTTCAAAAGTGCCTTTGTAAAGAATTCAAGAATCAACAACCCAGACAGAAAACCAGAGGAAATCTGTGGTAATTTCTGGAATCCCAATGCTTTCTTATGGTCAGGAAGAGGGTAGGTGAAGCAGAACAACGGGGTCAGGAGCTTGAGTGAGGAGGGCGTCTTGACTTTGCAGTGCCTTTGGTGTGTGAGAGCTGCTCTGCTCTGCCAGTATAAAATGAAGATGTTAATTTTTCCTGGCAAACCCAGTTCCAGTGAGGCATAGCTGATTAGTGGTTGCTGACTGTTCCTATGGTGTCTCAATGAGTGCCACAGAAAATAGTCATGGAAGACCACAGTGGTGCTGAATAAAGCAGCTGAGAGGGGTTATTGTAGGAGAGCTTGCATTAAAATTTTCAGCAAAGAGCAAGCTGAAAAAAAAGTTTAAATGAATACCAGAAGTATTATGTGGGCCTGCAATTAGTTGCCTATTTAGGCTTAGTGCATAGAAACATTTTACTTTATTGTGCTTATTATGTCAATAATTAGCAGTATTGCTGGCATCATGAGCAGCAGAAAAAACTTAGATTGAGTGAATGTGGAAAATGAATCAACTTTTCTTTCTGCTAATTCAGTTTCTCACGTACTCAGAGAAGAAGCAGTGTGGAATGTTACTTCTCAATGTTACTTCTCAAACATTTTTTTTCCAGGTTACTAAAGGTGGCCTGTCCACCTAAGACTGGTAATTAGTGTTTTGTAAGATAGATGACATGTCATGACACCATGTCTCTTTTAGTCCCTACATACTATCAATGCCCTATCCAGCCTGTGTCATTTACGTTCTTTGGGATCTGGCTCCCACCTTAGAAAGAGAGAAACAAAATACCCCTTTATTTACGGTCCATTAAGATTTTACAAGGGTCTGCACTTGACTGCCAAATAAATGTATAATGTTTACTGATGTAAATAACACCCAGCTTGATCTACTCTTCTGTATGGCAAAATCCAATATTAAGATTTCGAATATTTAATTATTTGCAAACCTTTTAACTATCCAAAACTTCATAGGCTGGAGGGTTTAGGGGAGGATTTTTTTAGCAGTCATCAGTATCCTCCTATCTGGAATCCCCTAATTGAAGATGAAAAGAATTTTTTTCTGTTTGAGAAGTCTGTTTAAATTTTACCTAATTGGGTGTGCTAAACACTTACGTAGAACAACCCCAAGGTGCTATCTATAAGCTGAAAATACCATTTCTTTCATAATGCAAAGACATTTCTCCAAAAAGCAGTTTTTACAAATATGAAAAAGTCTTTTACCCCTCTCATTGTTCACCTACTCACCAGGATATTCTCTGGATCAACATCAGTGCTGCTTCTAGATTTCATCTTCAGATTTTAAGTGGCATTCCCAGGTGCACTGTTCTGCATTTTTACCAATTTTGTCTATTTTGTGCCTCTCTGTGTTACATGTTAATGTGGGGTTTCTGGAATCACAAAAACTCTACTAGTGCTTTTACCAGGAGTTTTCAATGGTGTCTAAAGGTTTCTAAAGACGTATTCAGGAAAGATTTTAAATTCATGGATTAACAGTCTCAAAAATTTCATATTAGCAAGCTTCTAATATGTGGGCTTCTTTTTATCACTTCGCCAGTTTGATCTGCACAGGCAAAAATCCTGAAATTTGCCTAGAGCATTCTCTGTAAGCTTGCTACCAGAAGTAATGTTAGTACCTGTGAAAAGTCTGGGGGGAAATCACTAGTTCAAGCAAGACTTTCAACACCCAGAGAACTGAAGCAAGTCTCAGATATCCACAGTGTATACTCTTACTACTCATCAAAGTTTTTCTTTTGGCATTCTCACTTATCTACCCACACTGGGTGCTGGCAGAGACAGTCATCACCAAAAAGAAACTTAAATTCAAATAAAATTGTACTTTTTCATTGTTAATTTTTAGCTAATTTAACAAGAGCAATGATATACAAGTAAAAGCACACAGAAGATTGCTACATTCAGAGTAACCCTGAGTAGTGAGAAGTCCTCAATATACTTGGTGGTGTGAAAGTTATACAATTTCCTGGGCAACAGTGCAAGATGTGTATGGTAATTTTTATATATTTCCTTCAAAAGAAAAGGAGGTAATAACAAGTAAATAAGCATTATTAAAAAGTCAACATAAAGTATCCTCTTAATCAGTAACAGAGGTCTCCTCACTTCATTATATCTCGGCAGCTGAAGCAGGAAATTGCCAAACATACTTTTTTGCTTGTTACCAGCTTCCCTAAAGGTATTATATTAGACAGTGTTGTAAGCAAAGTATCACAGCAATGTAGTGTTCCCATTTTCACTACATTCTTTCTGGAAGATGAACAAAACTGGAGTGCTGGTATGTTCCTGGAAAGATGGGCTGCACTTTCTGATTTAGATGGTAAAGGCCATGGATCTGCAGTGATGAGAAAGGTCTGAGACACAAAGACTCATTTGTTGTTATTGCCCTCAGCTGGGATATATGATAGACTTAAACTTTGTTTTGAATACTCTTTCAGATAAAATATCTGAATATCAGTTATCACCGATACTAGGATTTTGACAACACCCCAGCTTATTGCATGGATGTGGAACATTGGTCATGACAACGCCCTTTCCTGATCAGGCACATGGTCATTTCTGTGGATTTGGATTTTTACTTAAGTTCTAAATTTGTTACAGAGGAGTTGAGAAAGCGTTTCTGCCTCGTGGTGCTTTCTGAACCTTGGTTACCTCTGATTGCCGGGTCTGGTCTCAATTTCCACAGGTAATCATATGCATATGAATGACCCTAAAGACAGCAAGAGATAGCCATTCCAGGGGAAGTTGAGACATGATGGTTTTAGCCATCAAAACAGAAGGAAGAACAAGCCTTTTCTACCAGCATGGTTGAAGTTGCATGTGTTGGAAAAGTGATACTGGTACTAGCAAAAAGTATGCTGACTGCAAATTAGAGAGCACAGACAACAAACACCAGTCATTCCAACTGTATATTTATGGAAGATGATTTTTGAACAGTTGAGAATTTACTGAGAAACTAGCAAGGTTACCGGAGAAATGAGATAAAGTTATCCATTATGAATGAAAAAATGGGGGGAGAAGTTTAGAAGGTGAAAAATAAAATCGTAACACCAGGAAAGGAACTACTAGGTAAGTTTTCAGGAAGGCTGAACTGGAAATAGTGATACATTCAAGTAGAAACGACAGTACATATGCCTCCAGATACAGCAGTTGCAGATAGAGAAGGAGTTGATAGCTATGGCAATATTCTGGTAGTCATAACTGGAGTCACCTGCATTCAAAAGCAGGATAAAGATACTTGTAGTGACTAAAGAGGCAATTTTCTTCTCAAGACAAATAGAAAAACCTTGAATTTTTGCTCAGTGTAAAAGTATTTAAATTAAGCTAGAAAATTATTTTTTTGGAACAGACAGGGAGGGTGGGGCAGGAAGCATTCAGCAAAGTGTTAAAAGATATGAAGAGCAGAAGAAATGCAGATCTAAGGAGATAGTCCATATTAAAGAAAGAAAGAAAGGCAGAAAGGAGCTGTCAAGATGCATCAGATAACAAACTGTAAGATGGGAAAGTAGTTCTCATTCTGCTATAAGCATCACAGATATCTGCCTGCCCAAGATGAAGCTACAGGAAATGTAGTTTCTTTAAGTCTTAGAAGAGACCAAAACTGCAGCAAGTAGTAATATGGTCATTTACAGAGATTTTTGCTGGATATTCAGCTATTAACATTTAGTAGTGGAAAATAACAATAAATTTCCATCTTTGGAACAAACAACTGCTCATCCAAACCACCATAAAATATTAAACTGTATAAAAAAAGGGGAAGATTTTTAAAAGCATTACAGTCGTGCTACAGGAAGGAAGTACTTCTTCTGCTTCTAATTAATAACACCCATTTCAAGCCCTGCAAAGAGTTTTTAGCAGTCTATGACAATGAGAAGTAAAACATATGTTTCTTAGAATTTGAAATCTGTATACCATGAACAAGTTATTTTTTATAAAGGTGAGATACTGTTGTGCTGAACAAACATGATATCTAAAGCATGAGATTTTTCTGGAGGTTGGCACAGAAGGGTAGCTTTCTCTGCAGTTTAGTAGGCTCTTTAAGTGTCCACTGACATTCTGTTTAAAAATGTTTAGGTAGGGGACATTGGCTTTTACCAATCCATAAAGTACTAAGAACACATAAAAGGATATATAAATACAAAATACATGGTAGTTTTTCAAGTTCTATAGATACTGGTAGCATAACTGAGAAATATGATACCCTCTACCTGCAAAAGGAGGCATTCAGAGGTCAATGTTGCTTCTACCCATGGTGTTACTGTAGATGTGGTCTGCCTCAGCTCTGAATGGAAATTGTGATAGTTTACAGAAGAACACGTAGGAAGCATTAACAGGTAACATCTATTTGAGGGCCTAGGTACTTGTTTCTTGGGACAGAAGACCTTGTAGCACAAGGTGATAATGTCACAGAGGACTGTGAGGGGAGAGTGTGGTATTACACACTGCTTTAGTGTCAGGGTTTGTGGTTTTAAACCAGACACATTTTCAGAAGCCTGTTGTCAGTCCAGTGATAATCATGGCTCTGAGGGAGATTATGGCTCGGATGCTAAACTATTGTCTGTTGTGCTGAACTTTTTCAGATCTTCCAAGTGTTTCTTTTCACTTAAAGAATTAGCTGTCCACCGCCAACTTAAGCTGCTTCAACTTTTTATTATTATTATTTGTGTATAATTTGTGATCGCTGTTAATATCTAGACATACTTTGGACCATTGCTTAGATGATATAGTCTCTGCTTTGCAGATCATTTACTCTTAAATCCGACAGATTTCAGCAAAGACCTAAATCTTTGCTGTGCAAGCGCCCATCAGAAAGATGTATAACAGCTTCAGCCACCTGGGGGGAACCCTACTTCTGCAGCCCCTGCTGCTGCAGCACTGTGGGTAGGAAACCCCCAGGAAAATAAAGCCCACAGTAGAAGTGAAGGCTGTGAGCCAGAAGCATGCAAGTGTCCTGCAGAGGCTGGGCACTGTCACAGCAGGTTTCAGGAGCACCAGTAAAGGAGTGGCAAGCACGTCTACCCTCCCCCAGCCTCGACACATCATCCCCATGCAGGGTCACACCAGTCTGAGGCATCTCACAGAGAGATGTTACTCTTCTTCCAGCTCTAGCTCCTGTGCCCCTGCTCAGCTCAGCAGGTGCCTGACCCAAGAGCTGTGGGCATGAAAGAAGTCCTAGCATCTTGTTGGAGAGAGAAAGTCATTGGTGGGCCACAGGAGAAAGGCATTTGTGCTTGCCATTTGTGCTAAGGGTGCTTAAGGAGGAAAAGGAGATATCGGGGAATACAACACCAAACATGACTTCCAAGGAACATGGCTCCAGGTACTCACCCCAGGGGAAAGCTAAACATTTGCAGAAATGGCAGACCTCAGTGAGGCACACCCACCTTGGGCATGTGCAGCTCCCACTCCAGCTGGACACGTGCCTTGGAAGAGCAACTGTGCTGAAGCTGCCAGTGCTCAGAAGGAAAACAAACCAATCTGCAGAGTATATGACACAATTTGCTGCTCTGAAAGACATGGGAGATTTCAGACATAACACAACAAATGTTCAAATTAACTTGTCTTGTGCTCCTGCTCCTGACAGAGCAGGTTTGCTCTAGGTGTCATGTGAATGAGTCTTGTTAGCTACATCCCACATCAGCCAGACGTCTCAGTGTAGTGGAGGAATTATTTTTATTTGCTGTTTACTTAACACACCATCCTCTTTGCATTGTTCAAGTAATGTAAAGTGAAAAAAAGCCCATAAACTAGATCTCTTCCTTCTTTTTATGGGATTATGATGGACTGATAGATTCATGGAATTTAAATAATTTTGTCCTGTCAAAAAATACAGGATTCATCAGAGTAATCACTAAAACATTTCCTAAATAGTTCACTTAGTTTTGGGGTTTTTTTTTGTGGAACACAAACCTCACACAAAACTATCTGGGAAAGACACAGTTGTCATTAATAGTACAATGACCATCTGCTGTCCTGCTGTATCTTCAAGCTGATTTTTAAAGTCATAGATTAAGTCATTGTGTATTATTGTGGGGGTCTTTTTCCTCACTGTGTACATGAGGTTAATGTTGCTGGGAACCTTCTGCAGCCCTTCAGATATGCACAAGAAGAGAATGTCCAATTCTAATGCAGGTAGACCTGGATTATGCATACAGACCATGTTTATTAGAAACAAAACATTTCTCACTCATTGCAGAAATGTTTTGAAATCTATTTCTTTCCTAGGCAGTAGATTATTTTTTAATAAATTAATAAATATAATTATTTCATTTCTGAACTTAGTACATTAATCTTTTTTCCAACCTCTCCTCAGCAAGCTGATGAGCTGGAAAGTGCAAAAACCTTCAGAATCGGACTTCAGCAGCAGTGGTAAAAGAGTTGGGAAAACAGCAGAGATTCCCAAAAGCATGAGCCAAAAAAACCTCAGGAAAAGTCCCCTTCCATCTTCTTAAAATACTAGTACACAATTTCTCAAGCTTCTCCAGACATTTACCCATCAAGCTAAGTCTGAAAAGACTTGTTCACTGACCCAGACTCTAAATTACTCATTTGTCTTTTCCAAAGTTTCCCAGTACCGGAACTGCCTCTCCTAGATGTTCAGATTTTTGTGGAGATGGGCAGCTCTCCAAAGATGCAAATATGCATGCACACTCATGCAGAGGACTCCTGTGATGGCAGAGGCTGCTAATCTTAGAGGGAGCTGTCTAGTCCCCATCACACATTCCCAGGGCTCCAGCGTCTTTCTGCATTTTAGTTGGAAAATTCCAGGATGCTGACCTGGCCCTGACTTCTCACTGTGAAAACACAATGGAATCCATTCTCCTATCGTGGACAAGTTATGCACATAAAAATCCTATTGACTGAAAGGAGAATAGACCCCTTTAGCCTTAGCATGACAAGACTCCTTTGAATGCTTACAACATTTTTCAGTGAACTGTGTTGAGGGTGGAGAATACTTTCTCCCTTCCCCCTCCTCTGCTCCTTTCCCGTTGCAGTAATCCATACCAGCATACCTAGGACCTCTCATCTGTATAAGGCTCTCAAAAACCAACTTCATTCTTTTCAATCAGTTTCCTCTCTGTAACTTGGCAAGGACACACTTTTCGTTTTAATGCAACTGGCATTCACATTTTGATGGTTCCTCCACCTGCCCCATCCAAGTCCCCTGTTGCACAGCGGCTTTGATGAAACTCATAAATGAGGTGCTCTGAGATCACCTCTTTGATGTTAATAGATATGCCTGATAACTGGGAGACAACATGGGTAGAGTTACTGAGTCAGAATCTATAAAGTTGCAGACAAAAGATGAAACAGACTAGAAATTCAGTGAGACCTTGTAGTTGCCAACAAATCAAGTGACATCCATCTCAGAAAGAACTGGCATGATAATGGTTCAGATAATTACTAATTTTTATGTACACTGTTGCCTTCTATAACCTTTCGATGTTATATTATTTAGATATTACACCAATAACAGTACAGCAAACCATGCCAACCAGTCACTACAAAACCAGGAACAAACAAACAAACAACCTGACATGTTACTCTTCTCTCCAGCTCCTTCTTTCTTACAGAAAAAAAAAAACAAAACACAAACAAATAAAGAGGCAGGGTTTGACGATGAATGAAATGGGACTAATTTAAGGTGAAGAGACAAGAATTGCAGATTCTAATTCTTGCACTGAAATTCCCGAAATTTCTAATCCCAGCTCCTGCAAAAGCAGATGTTGTATCTGAAGGGCAGAAATAAACCCTATATATAGTTCAAAAAAGAATTTGATCTAGAGCTCTCCAACGCAGATAGAAATTCCTCCTATTGTCTTCAGTGACTTTGGATCCAAGATCCAAAAAAACATTAAGCGTAGAAATATTTATTTTCATAATGGCATACACTAATCTCATAAATTTAAATAATATTTGGACAACTCATTTGGATCACTCATAGTAATGGATTGCCTCTTAGTCAAACAGTAACATATTCATAAGAATAAAGTAGTACTTGGTGGTTTATTCTTTGAATGACGCAGAAAGAGTAAGATGGGAGTATAAGTTTTGTTTTAAATGGGATAACAACTTAGGTAAAATGTCTTGTTTGGTTGGTTTTTTTGTGTAATATTGTGTAAAAGAAGTTGTATAATGAAATCATTTAGTGTTTATTTTATTATATGTACCTTCTACTCAGAGGGTTGGCATTATTGTTCCTAACAGTGACGGATACAAGCAGATCATGCCCTATGACCTCTACCACCCCCTTCCTCGGTACGTAAAACTGTCAACCAGATGCTAAGATTAGCAAATACATTAATTTCTTTTTTTTTTATTTTCTCTGCATTTCTGCTTTGCTCTCAAACTAAATTAACAGGTGCTTTGCTCTGAACTCTTGCTGATTAACCTAGAGATATTAGTGTTAACCTTTTGTTTGATGCAGAAGTGAAATGATGTTCAGTTCTGAAGCAGCAATACAGACTTACTAAGTCTCTCTCTTTCTCTGTTTCCTCACCTCCCACCCCTACTTCGCCTCTTTGACAGCTTTCCTTTTTTCTTCCCTTTACTCATCTCTCAACTGGGATATAACCCGTAGCTTTGTAACAAACCATTAGACTTTCTCTCTCTAGTAGTGCTGTTTATTGCATGCTTATAAATTGTGAGATTTTGTGTTTAGACAGTATTAATGTTGTGTTCTGATGCTGCAAACCCATGTTAATGCTTTCCCCATGGGCATTAATCCATTATTTTTTCGAAGAAATCAGAGATCAGGTCAGGGATAGTATCAAGGCCTAAATTGTATTATTAATTATCTCACAATTTAAATGTCTTTAATGTAAGACTTCACATTCTTATGGAATTAATCACATGATTAATTACTCTTAAAGCAGTGAATAAGACTGGTGCTGATAAAAATGATTGGTAGCTGAAGGATAATAACCTTTTAGTTTTGAAATACTGTCTGGACATGCAACTGTATTGTGTTGTGTTTCCCTCTTCATTAATTCATTGTGTCATGAAGTATGAAATCACAGAAAGAAACCCCTAGGCAACTTGTTAGTCTCATCCTAGTGAGGAATTAACCTCCCTCAAGCCATGGTGAGGGCTAATGCAGAGAGCCTTCAGCATCAGTGTACAAGCACAATGTATTCACATTCAACAGAATGAAATCATGGACCCACTCGAAACTGAGAGTGAGAAGACAAGGAGGAGAACAGGTTACTTGGCAAGCATTGTGGCTGCTGTTCATGTAGACAGCCTTTACCAATGATCCGTGTCATCTTGATTAGGCCTTTCTCTTCCTAGCTATGTGCTTACAGTTATGCACACACAGTCATTATCACCAAGTATTCATGGCATGTACTTATGAAATGTATCCCTGCATCTAATTTCTTTTTTTCTGGAAAACACTTTTCTCTCATTTTTATTTAAAAAGAAATAACATACATACCTTCTAACCTCAAAAATTAAGCCTCTGTTAGTAAGGAATAGAGAGAATATTGATACAGGAATTAACACTCTAGTTCTGAATAAAACAGATTTTATTTCAATTGTGCGCAAAGTGCTTGTACATTGACAAAAGACAGAGAACAATTTTATATCAGAGGATGATTCAGCAGTACTTAACAGTGGAGGGACTGTCTTTAAGGAAAAAGAATCCTGAGCTGGCAGCTAGGCAGAGGCTTTTTTACTGCTGAAGAAAATCCAAAATAAAGGATCAAAATGCCCTGAGGTATTTGGCTATCAGTAACACTGAAAGCAAAATAATAAAATAAAATAAAATAATTCCCTGACAAGGATCAAAAGGCTGAGACTGTTTCTCAAGCTGTTCTGGATTATGGTCTCACCCCGTAAAAGTCCCTTTGCATCCAATTTCCCAGCCACAGTATTCTCTTTTAACTCCCCATCTATTGCTCAGGCTGCAACTGCTGGCTGGGATCTCTGCCCCTCTTTCGCTGTTCCTTCCCTCTCCTCCCTCTCCCCCACTCACACATGCACTCCTATGAACCCACAACAGGGCTCAAGTCTTCCTCTCTTGCCCTGAGGTGGAAGATACAACCACGTCTCTTCTCCAAACCTCAAAGGTAGCAGAAACTGAACAGATCACGAGGCTGGCATGAGACAGGGCCAAGTCAGGGGAATGAAAAATGTTTTTCTACTGAAACTGCAGAGTTTAGGAAAAAAAAAAAAAAAGCCAAAACAAACCAAAAGAAGCACAATGGAACCAGTGGGGCTCTGGTTACATTACCTGTCTGAGACTGGTACCTAGTACCAGGGACAGGGAAAGCGACAAACACTCCAGGAGAAGCAGAGAGAAAATCTGGGAAGGCAACTTCGCAAGACTTGCCTACTGAAACCCCTCAGCCTTGAATTTTGCCACGAAGGGGAAAAGGTATGGTTCAGCAAATATAATGCTTACTTTTAATGCACCTCTAAGTCCTTTTACAAATTCTTGGTCAATGTTGCATCCTTTGTACTTCAGAAGGAGCTGTGACACCTGCTTTAAGAGCTGTGTGAGAGAAACTTCACCTTTCTATGTTACACTCATACAAAACCTGAGGACCAAACTGCTTGCCTAGATTTAAGCTGCTTGACATTGCTGAGGTTACCTAAGGCATCTGGAAACTTGTCCCAAAGACACCAGGGAATTCCCTGGTGCCACATCACCTTTACACCTGGGAAAACCTGGCTCAGGTTGGCTGCAGCAGTTGCTGCTCTTTATGAGGTTCAGTTTGAGGCCTCTTCATTTAGATTTGTGGTAGTGAGAAAACTTAGCTGTATTCTGGGAAACTTGTTCAGCAGAGCCACAGATAATACATTTGAACTAGAAACATTGCTAAAATTACCAATTTGTGACATAGGTGGCTTACACTGAGCACACAATGATGGATATGACATGCTGTAAACATTGTTTCACCACTTAGTGATAAGTTCTAGAATTAGTCAGAAGATTTACCATTCACAAGCAGCTATTAATATAAGCCATTTCACATTGAGTTTTTTAGCATTTTCAGCCAGTAACAAAGTGTGGGTAGTGCTTACATATACTGGAGGTGATGAGAAAAAGATGAGCTCATATGGTGAAAAATCAGAGGGAAAGCTAAGCTTTTTTCATATTGCTTAATAATCTTGGTGTTCCTGTAATTGTTACTCAGTAAAAAATACTCCTTTTTTTTAAGTGGAAGAAAAAAATCCTCACTTTTCACCTTTTTTTTCTTTCTTGCCTGAAACAGGAAACAGGTGGGAGTTTTTCTGCAAAAAAAATTTATAAGTAAAACATGAAACTTACAACCAAAAACATTGCTTCAAACATTATTTCTAATGTCCTTATCAAAAGGACAATTTTGGGGGGGGGACTGGGGGCAAGGAGGGAGAAGCAGGGAAGATTTTGTGAAATGTTTCCAAGTAGATAAATCATGCACATTTTCATATGATCAGGCATGCACAGGATTATACAGGAATAGCCACACTGGATCATGACAAAGGTTCCGGATCCTCTCTGTGACAACGGCTTGAATGTAAAAGAGGAATGTGGGCAGACATGTACACTTTTGAAACAGTACATACATTATTGCATATGCATCACTGTAAAAAAAGAATTATTCTCACAAGTATGTACAGCTTTTCAGAACATACACATTGTTCTGGGGATTTGTCATTACATTCTCAAATGGGACCTGTAGAGAAAAGATGGTTTCTCAGTTCCTCTCACTGCTTCAGGTGTAGAAGAAACAAGGCCCATGTGGTTTATCCATCAGAGGCCACGTATCCTATCAGTATAGTTGTGTTCTTTTTGGTAATTTCATCACATCTTTTATTTTCCTAAACTCAGTTGTTTCCCTGGAAAGAAACTCTGCTGTTTCCCTGTATGTTCTTGCAAATGGAACATTAGCTTCAGAGCATGCTGAGCTTCCAGTGATTTTTGACAAAGAGTTCTCGGAACATGATAAATTGTAAAGATGTGGTAATTTCATCAATTAAATAAAAGGAATTAAGTAAAATGTATTTGGAGTTTCTGTGGTAGTAGTCACTGAGTTAGTGGGAGAGAAGAGATTTCATATTACTAATCTGTAACTCAAACACAGCAGCCGTGAGAGTGCTTTACTGTTATGGTCATTTATGAAAATATATACACAATTAATTTTTACTGACAGTAATCAGGAAAAAACCCCTCCTGCAAGTAGTAGTTTATGCATTTAGGGGGTGTGGGCAGGGACAGGGGCAGTGGGGTTTCCTTTTCCTGATGCCTCTTTCTTTTGTGTTTTTTCCCCCAGGTGGGAAAGTACACCCTGGACTGCCTGTTCCTCATCCTGTGGAGGGGGCATTCAAAGTCGCAGTGTCTCATGTGTGGAAGAAGACATTCAGGGGCATATCAGCCCCGTGGAAGAATGGAAATGCATGTATACTCCAAAGATGCCTGTTGTTCAACCTTGCAATATATTTGACTGTCCAAAATGGCTTGCTCAGGAATGGTCTCCGGTAATCAGCTTAGCTTTGTTGGTTTTGTATTTGCCACATTAGGAATATATCTTAAATTACAGTTTAGTGAGCTTGTGGAAGTAGGAATGTTCCTGCTTTCTTTCCTTACTACCATGACCTCTGTTTTAAATTATGCTATTTGTCTAACAAGATTAACATGATTAAGGAGAAGGATGGGAAAATAAATCAGATCTGTAATGTTAATTAGTGACCTTTGACTAATAATAGACTGGGAACATAAATGAAATGCACAAAGCAAAACCAGTAAGCATGTAATGTTATATCTTTATTACAACTTTTCAGCCATAAATTGAATATCAAGAATATTTTGTATGAGAAATTTCCAGAAATACATAAAGCCATAAATGACTCTGCTCTTTGATGCTTCTAGTTCTCTGTTCCTGACTCACCTTTCCTTCTGTATGAAAGTAAATGATTTTAAAATGTCTTTCTACACAAGTAGAAAAGTAGTTTGATTTTGTACATAAAGACTTAATCTTGAATGTAGTTTCTCACCACTCCAGTTCCTCAAAAAGTAGAATATGTTTTAGAAGCTCACTCACAAGTGAGGTGTTCTTGAATGATTGCAAAGTGTTTAGTGATTTCCAGATGAAAGCCTCTATCCAAGAGCAAAGTAATATTATCAGTATCCATAGTCCTCCCCACTGGCTGATAGTCTTGATCCTCTCCTGTGCAACCACTTCTGAAACAATCTGTACAGGGGTAAAAATTGATGTATCTTACCAAAAATAAATGAAAAAAGACATAAGAATATTTCTGAGGGAAGAAAGCTCAAATAGTTTCCCCTTCTGTTTGGTGTCATGTTCCAAAATATCTGAGTGTCACCCCTGTTTACCCATAATCCCCAGTACCTTGTCCAAGCAAAACAGAGTTGCTTCAGATGAAAAATGACAGGGTGTTACTGAACATATCCAATATGGGATAGATGGCCACAAGCCAAATAGCCAACACTGAGAGTGACACTGCAAGAGAAATCCAGCAGCAAAATGTACAACCTATGTAAATGTGCAGAGCAAAAAGAAAAATTTGTGTCAATTTTATGCCTTATCCATAACTATCAAATATTATGTATAATTTATGTACAGGATTGGGTGTTTCTGTATTATGTTTTGCTCTCTGATATACACATACTTCTATTGCATATTCCGCTTTTATTTGTTACTTCTGTGATATATCATATCACATTTTTTTTCTTTTTTCCTCCTCAGTGCACTGTGACCTGTGGACAAGGACTCAGATATCGTGTGGTCCTTTGCATTGATCACAGAGGGATGCATACAGGAGGCTGTAGTCCTAAAGCAAAGCCACACATAAAAGAAGAATGCATTGTACCCACTCCTTGCTACAAGCCCAAAGGTAATGAGGCAGAAGCATTCTCATAAATTTTTCAGAACTCTTCCCTATCGAGCAGTTTTGTTTTGTTGCTGATATCATCATTTCCACCTGTACTGAGTTGTGAATTTGCACCTTTAAGGCCTGCCCTTCCTCTTCCAGTCTGCCTGCTAGCAACTTGGAGTAACTGCTGTCCCTTTCCTCTTTCTTACAAGCTCTGTCTGAGGTTTCCACTGTTCATTTGTGATCCAGCAGACCAAGCAATATCAATGTAAATTTGGCCATAGTGTAAGCAGACTTGACATCACTGATTGTGTCAGGGCTAAATTTTCCCTGTATTTAATTAGGAATTAAATAGATAGCATTTGTGGTAGATAAATGTAACTGTAATTTTAAAGGGTTTGTTCATAACTTGGAGCTTGAAATAGATCAGAAGCAAGCATTATATATGCCAACATGAAGGCAGCATTATATATGTCAACATTTACAGCCAGGAAGGCTGTAAATTTGGCAGACTGTTAGACTTGAAGCATCTTATAGCAAGGAGTACTCACAATTTGTATAGAAGTGTTTCCTGACTCGGGTCTCAGACAGAGAGTAATACTGGGGTAAATCTTTCACATTTTATTGAGAGAAGGAAAAAAATGTTTCTGCAGCTGTTTGGAGGTCCTTATGGGATGGGAATGTTAGAAAAATTCGTGGAGACTGGATTGGATTAATAGGCAGTGGCCAGGTGCAACAGACAGGTATCTGACTGTTTACACGTGTATATGAATGTGCATGTGTTTGTGTGTATATACAGCTCTATCAATACAACATCTGCATCTGTATGCTGACTAACTTATGGAAACTTCTGGACTACAGCAAAGCAGGTGGACTTAAATTCCCTAAACTGGACACTTAAGCCCCACCATAAGAAGAAATCAATTCCTTTTGAAAAGGGAATTGTTATCCTGATACATATTAAGAACACTTATTATAAAGCCTTGTGAAATGATTGTCCCGTGACCTTGTTCTGATCCAAGATGGAACAGTGAAATCTGGAATTTTAATTTCTGCACTCAGTGGCCAATGATGAGCACTCTTACAAAGTTTCAAGATTCCAGTTTATCTGAACCATGAGAATTCACTGTGTCTGCCAGCCACCAAAGTGGTGAAACCCAAACACAAGGCCTCTGGGGAGCAATGGATATATTTGTACAGTATTTTGCTGGCAGACATAAACTCATTCCATGTACCTTCCAAGATGAAAAAAAGAGGCCCCATGATTGTGTTAACGTGACTCTGACCCTCATATGGAGATTCAGTAGGTCTGGACTCAGTCGGTCTGTTGCTTTTATGGGGCTTGATCTGTTTATGGTGTTCAGAGTACAGGTAAAGCAAGATCCTGTCTGCCTGAAGCATACAGTGTAAGCAAAATGCAGTAATGTGCCAAAAATTCAGATGTTGCAAACCACCCACAACTGACTTCTGACTAAAGAACCTTTGAAGGGTACAAAACCAACTAGAAAAGCTATGCTTGCCTGCGTCTGACAAGAAGTCTCTTCCAACAAGTCTCTTCCAACAGGACTTGTCTGGGAATAAAGTAAATCGCTGTTTGTTGGAAGCCCACCCTTGCAACAGAGTGGCATTTTTACTCTAGATAAACTCTTGTGCTGCCCTTTGCAATACATATGTGATTAATTTCTGATTGTAGGCAACTATTTCTTTCTTCCGTTTGTTTTCCTGTGGGATGGAAAGTCCTATGCAAAGCATACTGTTTTGCTTGTGTTTAATTTTACTCCTCATCTTGGTTCTGCAACACAGTTGTCCATAATGCAAGTGGTAATGCTGGAAGACCCATGCACCTGAAGGCTGAATCATGGTTTCAGAAGAGAGTCAAACCAGATGATATCCAGAGGTCTCCTCTAATCCAAACTATTCTGTGTGCTGGAAGTTTGTCCTTTCTATTTCACAAATCTAGAACTAGAAATTTAAAGCAGTAGGGGTAGCAAAGTACCTCTTCTCTATAGAATGTTTTAGTCTTAGCTAGTTTTTTCCTTCTGGAGCTGGATTAACATAAAGCAGAAAAACAATCTTCTCAGCTGATGGAAGAAAGAAGACAAAATCATAGAATTCCCTTTTCTTTTAACACACTGTGCTAAACAGAAATAGAATGCAAATAGTTCATGTAATTTATTTCATCTTAGTGTATTTAAGCACTGAAGCACTTAACCTTACACTAATAATGGGAAAATATAGGATATCCCTGGATTAAGTAATGATTTTCAGTTTTAGTAGAGAAGGTGTATTCATCTAATGCAACTTTCTGTATAATATAGGATTTAAGTGTTTTTACTAGATCAATTTTATAAAAGGAGAGATTTTTGCATTAATCTCTAAAGGTAAAAATTCCTCTCTAGCTTAAGTTAAGAGTGTATTTTATTCATACATGTCAAAGCACACTGTACAACATCAACATTTCTAATCCTCTAACTGATTTTACATTGTAGGTTATAATTAACCACACCTCTAAAAAAAAAAAAGATTAGAAAAAAAGTCACATAACAGGCAAAGGTACACAAGAGCCTTTTTTTTTTCCACATCCAAGCAAAAAAGCACAGAAGTAGGATCTGGCTTTCCAAAACCCATAAAACAAGCTGCAGAACATATAAATAGAAATATCTCCTACATATTTTGGATAACAAATGCAGTAAAATGTAAATTAAGCTAAGAGCTGTGCTGGCAAATGTTCATCCTTAAATGGCACTAATAAACATATTTGAGTAAGAGCTTGGCGAGTTATTTCTAAGAAAAAGACATAACTCTATTACTGTCCCTTTTTTTCCTCAGTTAATAACTTGCTCCAAGGAAACTTGTCTGACTAAAGCTGCAGTAGCTGTGAAATCAAGTTGCAAATTGTTGTTCCTCCATGATAGAGCTGACAGATGAGAAACTTTGTGTGCATATGTGAAAGGTTCACTGTTGTACCCAGCAGTCACAGAAAAGTCCTGACTATTCTCAATGGCATTAATCTTCTCCCGTAGGCAAGTACAAATCCTTGCATTGTATAAATCCAAAAGTCTTAGGTGATTTGTGAGTGGCAAACAGGTCTGGCCCTGGTTGTCCTCAGTGGTCTGAGCCTCACTCCTTTTTATTTGTATTTTGTCCCCTGATCCTAGCCCAAAATGTTATGTTGAAATGCAGAGTTCATTCTCAAAATATAGTGCCAAATTTGCTCTTGCTTTATATCCCTGTAGAGCTAAAACAGCTCCGCCGCCTTCAGCTGAAATACTACAGTCTGACACCACATGAGAGCGGAGTTTGGCTTGCGAAGGAGCATGGCCCTGCGCTCCCCAGAGCAGAGCAGCTCATTACACTGCGCACACATCTTGGAGGGGAAGAAAAGCAGCTCTACTGCTTTCCATCAGAAATGACAGAAAAAGTATCAAGCTCATTTTTTTAAATCCACATAGCTGATGAACTGATAAACTTCAAGTTGAAAAGTATAGCTGGGCCATTTTGTTATGGTTTCTCTGTTTTTTCTGTGGTATCACTCATCAAATCAGGGTTTTCTTCCTTTTTGTAATCTATCAAAAACAAGCCTAATGTGTCTTCCAAAGTTCTAAAATTTAAAGATAAACACAGGGATTTTATACCTTTTGCCTTTGCAGTGTCAAAGGAGGCCTGCTACACTTGGCAAGACTCCCTCCAAAAAATACTTTCCAGAGTGCCTACTTTTACAGTCCAATTGCATAGTCTGAAAAATGATTTAATTTGCCTTTCTGGCTCTAGAATGCCATAGCCCTTCTAGCTGAAACAGTGAACTATCTGGCCATATAACCTTGTAAATGTTGCAGGTCGGGTGACAAATTCATTTCTTTTTCTCTCTGCTGCTCTCCTTTCTCTCTCTTTCTTCTTTGTGCTTAGCTTCCATGTGGATGAAGGCGCACATGCATCACAGGTATGCTCAGTTAGAGGGGGGAGGCTGTCACATGTAGTAGTGTTACTGCATGCTTCCTATTTGCACATTCTTGTCTTTGTTCTGCAGAGAAACTTCCTGTGGAAGCAAAGTTGCCATGGTATAAGCAGGCTCAAGAGCTGGAGGAAGGAGCAGTGGTGTCTGAAGAACCATCGTAAGTCTTAAAATTTGCTTACAACATGTTCTCATGATGTGGGGATCTAGGTCTTGTGCTGAACTAACACGGTCTATTGAAGTTCCATTTGGCTTTCATTGGAGTGTAAAGGCTAACAGAATCACAGAATCCTAGGGGTTGGAAGGGACCTCAAAAGATCATCTAGTCCAATCCCCCTGCCAGAGCAGGGTCACCTACAGTACATCACACAGGAACACATCCAGGCGGGTTTTGAATGTCTCCAGCC
Organism: Aegotheles bennettii; assembly: GCA_013398125.1. Classification (NCBI taxonomy): domain Eukaryota; kingdom Metazoa; phylum Chordata; class Aves; order Caprimulgiformes; family Aegothelidae; genus Aegotheles; species Aegotheles bennettii. The sequence continues at coordinate 22,920 of VZRW01003008.1, forward strand.
AAGGAGACTCCACAGCATCTCTGGGCAGCCTGTTCCAGTGCTCTGTCACTCTCACAGTGAAAAAGTTTATCCTGATATTCCTGATATGGAACCTCCTATGCTCCAGTTTGCAACTATTGTCCCTTGTCCTATCATTGGTCATTACTGTAAAAAGCTTGGCTCCATCATCCTGACACGCACCCTTTACACATTTGTAAACATGAATGAGGTCACCCCTCAGTCTCCTTTTCTCCAAGGTAAAGAGACCCAGCTCCCTCAGCCTTTCCTCATAAGGGAGATGTTCCACTCCCTTAACCATCTTTGTGGCTCTGCGTTGGACTCTCTCAAGCAGTTCCCTGTCCTTCTTGAACTGTGGGGCCCAGAACTGGACACAACACTCCAGGTGTGGCCTCACCAAGGCAGAATAGAGGGGGAGGAGAACCTCTCTTGACCTACTAACCATCCCCCTTCTAATGCACCCCAGGATGCCATTGGCCTTCTTGGCCACAAGGCTAAACCCAACCCTGTGGAAATCAGTGGGCTTAAGTTTGTCACAATTAGGTATGAAGAGACAGAATTCAAGATGGCAAACACAGATTTAATTTGAACTAATGTATACAGGTTTATATAAGGTCATTTACAATAATATTATAGTGAGAATCTGTCTACCTACATAGTACCAGTGTACCTCCACAGCTCAGCACCTTTATTTATCCTCACAATACTTCTGTGAAGCAAGAGGTAAAATACAATGATGATTCCTCCTTTCCTCTCCCCTCCAGGAAGAGTGTAGTAGCCACAAATAAAATTAGCTAACTTTAGCAGAAAATAAACTAGAAACCTCAGCCTTGTGATTTGCATTGCCCTATCATCACTTACCTCACCATTTTGAGGGTTTTGCCCCTTCCTGCTTTTCAAGCCACTTCATGGTCTTTGCCCAGCCACCTTTGCAAGATGACTCTCTTTCAGCACCTTGTACTCTGTGAGTAACTGTTCCTCCGACTGTAGACCCGCTTGTTTTGCAGGGTGGCCTACATACATACACACACTGACAGTCTCCTTGCATTAGGGCTGCCTGAAATGATGGAAACTGTACATTTTCCTCCTAAATACATAAAATTTACTCATTATGTCCCATAACTGTAACTCTTTCTTCTTTATTTTCCTATTCGTCTTTCTTCTGTTTTGTGAAAAAGTTACCATTCAGTGAGAAAGAGGTGGCAGGCGTAAAATAGTTACCAGTAATATTGAAGGAAATAACATAACAATAAAAAGCTGGAAAAGAACACTTCCACATAGGACCTGCCTTTTTAATACATCAATAAGAAAATATGACTATATGAATCTGACCTGATGTAGCCAGGTTCTTCACACAGTGCTATTGAAAATACAGTCTAGTAGTTTTTGTATGTGCTCCATTTCATCCATAGCAGGACTGCAGAAGAAGTTAGAAAAATTAAGTGATTTTTTAAAAAAGCCCTCAATATTTCATTCAGAATTGAGTTTTATTGTCATTTATGGATAATTAATCTTCCTTAGCCTACTAAAATTGTGATGAAAACAAAGCTGCAGTAAAACTGGTGTACTGTTAAAGGTATACCACTAAAGGTGCACCTTTAGCAATGAGGCTGAGAAATTAGAAATACTGTTACGATTATGTTTTGTATTTTTTATTCCAGAACTGTGATAAATGCATGCTATAACTGTAACCTCTGAACACAGCTTTATTCAGTATACAGTTCCTCATGGCTAAGCACATGGCATCTTTTATTGCAACTGCAGCTGTGTATTAGACTAAAAAACATTGTTCATTATGCAATGTAATTGCATTTTTGGCAAGGTTAATCTGAATTGAAGTAATTTGAAACTAAAACATTGAAACAGAGCTAGAGACATATATGATAAAGACCTCAAAATAAAAATTATATTAATCCAGATGCCATATGTATACATAAATACATACATACACACATACATGTATACTCACATTCATACACACATATATAAATGTACATGTTCAAATGTGTAGGTGTATGTTAGTAGAAGCTATTGTTGATGTTTAATTGCTTCCAGAGTTTCATAGACTTTGTAGGTTGGTTCATTCAGCATCAAAGTCTAGAAAATTCAATATTTGTGAATGTACATTTTTCCTTTGTAAAGTGCAGTTTATTTTCCTGTGACTCTTCTTGTGACTATACTAAACCACTTAGCTAAATGGGCATTTATTAACCTGTAAGGAACTTCTGGAAGCATACATAAAAAAAGACGTATCATCAGGAAGTTTATCAAAAGGAATCATACTGATATGAGGTCATATCTGGAACAACTTGTTACACTAAAATTTTTTTGATAGATTTTGTGAACAGTGTTGACCATATTGTAGAAAAAGAGTATAATAATATATACATACATGAATACATGTAGCTTTAAATTTTAAGAAGGGGTTTGTAGAGAATAAGCATAACCTGCAGGGAAAGATAAAGAGGCTTTTTTTTATAATGATGTATATTTTAATAAAATATTTTGGAAAACCTTGTGGGTATATCACTTGTAATACTAAAACAGACCTTGAGAGATGTAAGGGGCAAGGAGTTCAAGAACTTCAGAATGTTTTAAGTGGAGCTATAGCACCTCCTTACTTTATAGTTTCACTGCTCTGCTGCAGTAAAGGCCCTGTGCTGCAAAGACATCCTAATCTTTTTATCCCATCTCATGCAACATTTCAGTGATACCTGTGGAACTCTAACATACCAATAGAGTGGAGTACAGCCCAGACTAGGTTCATTCTGCCACAGGGTGACATTTTGTACATTTTTTTTCTCCTTGCAAAGAACAAGTCTGGGAGCATGTATAATCTTTATTTTAGGCTAATGAGAAACCAACATGACATTAAATTAAATTGAAGTATAGATTTCTTTATGTGTTGAGTAACAGCTAAAATGAAGGGCACAAAGTCAGGGTCTGTATGCAAACTTTCCCAAAGCTTGGAGATATCCATGACTCGTGTTTAGTTTGGAATGAATTTTAGTGATAAGGCATGAGATAGAAAAAACAAACAAATACTTAGAAAACTTGTGCTGAAAGGGTCATCCATGCAATCCCTGTCTGTAAACTGTAGCAGCCATCTGCATATTGTTCCAGAATATCTAATCTGCTGACAGTGACCCAGAGCAGTAAATTTCCATGTAAAATGGGTTTAGGTGCCTTGCTATTAATAGTGGTTTTCATTAATATGTAACTTTAAAGAGTTATTCATTTTAAGTCCTGGATATTAGATTGAAAAACTGTAAAAAAGGAGGCAAACATTCAGAACTCACCAAGATACAATCAACAGTCAACTTTGATGCCAGTTTTATGGCATCACTTGTACTCATTGTAGGGATTCTAAATAAACCAACTAGTTGAAAAACATGGTGTATGACATGATAATGCACCACCTTTTGGCCTGTGTTTCTGCAGCTATGTAGAGACACAATGTAATACTCCCTGGCCACCATTCTGACAGATGTTGAGCTATCACCTGTATATTGGCTGATGAACCATCAGTCTGGAGTGTAGGTGCTTGATAATCTGAGGGTTGGAATGGTTGAGAGTTTTTAAATGTTGGATCAAGCACTAGCTGGTGTAAGACAATGTGTTATGTGGCCAACTATTTTGCTGACCGTGAATTTGAGTAACTAGAACATGACCATCTATTTCTTACTGTCAGACAGCTAAGTATGTTGTAGTGTGTTACTTTGTTGTAAATAGCTTTGGAAAACACAGCAGAGGTTGTAAAAATAATTTTAATTGCTTGTGTCCCCTCCTCTGAGGAAGACATGTCTTTTCTCTGATTTGGTGGAGTGGAGATATCTGAGCAGGGGTTGAGGATCAGAGTTGAGTTGGGCAGTCAGGACGGGCTTTCCTTGAGACCCCACATCTCCGCTCAGCAGGGAGGGAATGATGGGCAGACAAAAGGCAGCATGGAGGGAGAGGGGAGCAGTTATAGAGCAGGAGAAGCAACAGATGGCCTCCAGTGGCACAGTAAGCCAGGTGCTGAAAAAGCAGTGTTGGGTGTTCATGAGCATGTTTGCTTGAAGTTGAGTAATGGAAGTTTCTTCAGACAAGCTATACGTCTGTGATTTTCCTATTTGCTCTGTATTGGTGCTATAATTACCTACTTCATGATAGCTCTGGGGCAGATGTCAGTAATTTTTGTCCTTGTCAGGACTCATTCTTGTCCTACACTTCATCTGAAGCTCTTCCTGAGCTTTCTTACGCCACCAAGTCACTGCCCCCATTCTCCTCTACAGACAGGTTCGTTCTTTGTAGCCAGCAGATCTTTCTTCCCCCGAACTCCGTCACCCTTTCTTCCTTATCATTCTTCAGGCAGAGAAAGAAAACCCCACCTACAAACAACTCTATAGTCCTTCTCAAAGTTTATTTTGGATTGGAAGTTTAAAAACTAAAGCTGAAAAATTTCAGCAGACTTATTCTATGTATTGAATTCCCATATTTGTGAATCTCTGTATTGCTGTCTTGTGATTTTTGTGACTTTCCATTGAATACAATTTTTGTTATGAAATTGCATATTATGACTTATAGTGTTACACTTTTTTTTTACATTGTCCTTCCACCTGTAATTTATGATCATTCCCTAACATGTGCTGCTAGAGCAGCAGATGTCTCATTCTTATTCCATCTGCATGTAGTGCCTTCCATGATTTATTTCTTCAGGAATTTCTAAAGGAAGCGAGCCTTTCGGTTTAATTTTGTCTGTATATGTCTGTCTGTCAGTTGCCTTCCTCTCCTCTCAGTAGTGTCTGAATTTACTCCTATTAACTGAATTTGACAGAGGTATAAAGTTATCACAGAGAATTTTACCCCTCTGTCAAATTTGGTTGATATTCACCAGGAAATTCAGTGGCAAGTATTTTCCACTTGTTATACTGAACTAAATGACTAGGTAGAAAACTGACACCCTACAATTCCTCAGTTGAAGGAAAGGTTTCTAAAAGAGTTCAGTCCTTAAGAGATACAAGAGAATCGAGTTGGACACTCAGCCTTCAAATATAAATCCATGTTAAAACAGTCCTCATCGGTTCTGCTGCTCAAAGAACTAAACATAACCAGTTCAGCCACTTGAAGGCTAGAGAGGATAGTTAAGCTTGTGTTGTCTGACCTGCTGCATTCCTATATGGAGTCAATTAAATATTAATTGCTAACAGAATTACTATTAGATACTCTAGGTTGGTAAGAAAGTATTGTAATCCTTGCTAGGACAAAGCTTTAAGATGAGAAGATCCTTGCTGTCCTGTGCTGTCACATGTATTATTCTGTTGCTATCCATCTCTGAAGTGATCATTCACCAAGCCTTAGAAATATGTCATCTGATGGGGAAGCCATAGTATCTTTCTGTTTGACCTCTTTCACTGGAGCTCATTACACCAGCACAACGTGACAGCTGGAGCCACAAAGAGCAGCAGTGATGATTAAAGAAGCATGTTTTTTTTCTATGTATAATGAGATTGGTTTTATGGGTAGTGGTGGGGTTGTTTAAAACATTTCTGTCCTAACTCTTGAAAAATGCTTTTGTATGTTAACACCATACTCAGCTTTTAACATACTGTCATAAATAACGCTGGTGCTAGCCATAAAAAGGAGGAAGGGGGGAGCAGGGGGTGGAGGAAAGAGGGCAAGCAGTAATATCTGGATACCAGATGGCACCACCGTAGTGATGGGGCTAGTTCAGTAAAAAACAAAAGGAAATTCCTGACATGCATCAGTGTGGGGGACAAAGACCTCGGAGAACTGGGTATGGACAGAGAGGCCAGTGTGGCAGAGTCACCCAATATCTCTTTCTTACTTTTCAGTAGACATTTGGTTTCCAAAGACACATAAGCTATTTTATTTTGGTTTTCTCTGTTAAATAGTTTCCATCATGGTGTTTGTACCTAATTCACAGGTTAATAAGTGATTTTAAAACTCCCTACAAATGTTTTACTTTTAAAATAAAGTATGTTAATAATATTTGATTGCCAAAAATAAGTAGTGAGGACATACACAGGTACTATCATCTGCTAGGCTGTTACTTGCCCCCTTCAGAGTCATGCAGTAAAGAGGAAGAAGGAAGTTTAGGGAAACTTCTCCATATTAAGATCTGAAGGCAAAAAAAAAAATAAACTATATATGTGGTTGGTCATAGGGAAGATCAGCAGTGCAGCAGCCTAACATTAGGTAACCATTTCTATCTATTAATTCAAGAAGTCCCTTTAGACAGTCACCACTGCTTAGGATTTACATCTAATGTCTATACAGGGCAGAAGCAGTTATCTTTCCCTGGGGGGAAAGGCAGCTGTGAATTTATGGAGAGCACCAACAATATAGAATGATTTGATACAAAGCTGAGGGAAAAGGTCATATTCAAACTAAACTGAAGATAAAGTATAGAGGGACAGATTGTAATCACTCAGATTGGAATTGGACCTATGCCTCTGGCTCTGGTGTCATTACTCTTACAGATGGAGCCATGAGATTTTATTGATGAGTTGTCATGACCTCAGTTTCACTTCTCCAAGCAACGGCACCAGCAGCTCCACAGTGCTGTGTGTGAGCACCTTGTAGTGTTATCCACACCTTAAACCCAGGGAAAAGTGGCCTCTCCTGGTGAAAAAGAACAGCTTTGCATTTCCGGTCAAGACAAGGAATTGGAAATCAGCTCAGTTCTTGGTTTTATCACAGAAAATTTCTAAGCCTCTGAACAAGCCATTGAGCACTTTATTTCACCTGTAGTGTCTGATTTTAAGTGTCAACTTAAATTTTGACAACACTTTTGCTGCCCTTATATACAAGTGATCATTACGTAGCACATTTTAGTCTACATAAGTTGGATTTTTAAGTATATTCCCTCTATATACTTTAAAGACAGGAACTTTTTTTAAAAACACTGGACACGCTCTCCTCTGAAACAGGCATTCTCATGTGTGAATGTGAGTAATAATATATACAAACACAAGGAGTCCTAGCAAAATTGAGCTAGGCAAACAGTATCTACCCAGTCTGTAAGTGTGGATGAAATACTGTGGACTACTGCAATTCACATATACTTGCAGGTCCATTAGATGTACAGCCTGAAGGCTGGACTGCTGTGCATTTCACAATTGAACCAATATTTTGTATTAAATGCTTTACATACAAATACAGTAAGTTGGTTTTGCTGTCATATTAAAATTTCCTTAAAATATATTTACAGGTGTTGTAATACACTAACAAAAACAGCCAAAACCAGCTTACTACCACACTTGAGTGACTGCTGCCGAAGTCCATTGATGTCAGTGGCATTACATTTCTTTTCCTCTGTTCCTAGAACAGATTATGCAGCCCAGTGTAAGTTCATGTGTATATGAGAAATGATGCAACAATATACCATTTAGCTGAACACAACCTTGTGCAAATTGTGAAACCTCAATAGCTAACAAAAAACACTGAAAAATACAATGCCTCTTGTAAATCCAGAACTCACTGTTTTGCAAGTGTTCATATAATGGGAAATGTTGCTGGGCCATCACGACAAAGCACCCACAAGTGTAGGAAACAAGTATAGGCATTTGTGTACAAGCACCATCCATTTTTAACCCCCAGTTTTCTTTGGAGTGTTTTACACCTTTCATTCCAACCATTTTCCTTTTCCAGCTTAAGAGCACTGCTGCTCACAGAGATGCCTATTTGATGGGGGTGACAGGCAGAGGGAGCCTTCAGCCATCCCACAGCAGGGTGCCTTAGGCAACACTCCAGTGGTTGAGTAGCTGCAGACACAGTTCAGTCATAACAAAGCAAGGTCATGATCTTCCCTCCTTCCAGCTTTCACTTCTCCCCCTAGTAGTAATCTCTCCAAAATAGCAGCAAAAGACTCCTCTTTACAATATTCATCACAGCTCTCAGAACACACTGCTCTATTTTTCTTTTGCATTGTCATGTCTGCCATGCAGAGGAATAAAAGAAGATGATCTTTGATGGAATGGCAAAATGCTAATCACTGAGAGGCAAGAGGCACCTTTTTATTTTTCATTTGTACAGCTACTAGAACAATTGTGTTCTGGTTGACAGCTACTACTGACATATTACTAGAACTAGTTATTCCTTTTGTCTTATTTATTAGGGTTGTTATTACAGGGAGTATTACAGGGAGGACAAAGTATATAATTTCTTGTTTTCTAAAAATCATACTTCTCAGTAAATCCAGGACACTACTTCTATGTTCAAAGGAGACCCAGATGTAAGTATACAGAAAAACACAATACTACGCAGTGGAAGGTACACTATATGCAGAACAAATAACTTTAAACCCATGGAAATGACTGCTTATTATTCCCATACTTTCTGTGTTTTGTGTTCACCATTTGTCAATGTTTATCATTAATGACCACACAAAGATATTAGAAAGCCTTTGTAATTTCCTGGTTTTAGGATGATGGAAAACTCAGAACCACTGTATATTTGTATTATATATTCACATTACATAAATGTTCAATATCTAATGATAAGTCCTTTATGGAGATATATTTTTTTGCAGCGTTTTCTTGTTTTTTCCCCCCATTTTTTTCTGCTTTCAACTCTTTTGATTCCCCCAATTCTCTTGTTAGCAGCCAACAGTTATATTAGAATTAAATTACACTTTCAATTTTTTCACTTAAAATGTAAAAATTTGGCCTAGAAAGTGGAATAAAATATAATTTCCTGAAGATATTCCAGTGTTTTTATTATGAGTTGCTGACTAGGGAAAAATAATATAATATGTGGCATTTATAGATCAAGCCTCATTTCTAAAAGGATCCAGTTTGCTTTAATAATGTTCTTACTTCCCCTTTGTGTCCTCTCTCTTTTGTTCCTGTGTTTGTATGTGTGATATACATCACATGTAAATATTCTGGGTATATGAAATATCTCTGGTTTTCTAAATGGACAATTTTAATACCTGGCAAAATATAATCCCTTTGGTTTGGGAACACAGAAGCCTGTCAACAAAGCAAATTTATACAACAATTCACAATGATAAAAAAAGATAAGGAACACAGCTTCTGATGAAGACAGACCAGTGCCTTTTTTAGTTTTCTATCTATTACTTTGTCAGGTCAAGAAGCTCTACATTTAAATTAATCAAAACATGTAAGTCATAGTGGGTGACATGGACTGTTTATCTGTGACAGGAGAATTTCCAGGTCAAAATAGTATGTAGCAGTTGTGCAGTCTTAGAGAAAACAAGATGAGTGGCCCACCTGTACTGATAAAAACTATAATCTTTTCAAAATGAAGGATATTCTCTTTGAAACAAGACTAATATTTCAAGATAAAATGTCTCAGAACAGGGAAATGGAATAATTTTGCATCATTAGTTTCTCCAAGGTTTTGCTCCAGAAAGAAATTTTGTGGTCTTTCTAGCAGCATTATAAACAGTTTCAAATGTTCCAATAATATATACAGTCCATTTATTTCTCTTTCTGTTACTTCCCGTGTATAGTGCTAGCTGTGGATATCAGGTTTATAACAAGACATTATGAACACCCACAAAAAGTGGATGAAGAGATGCACACTCTCTGCTCTAGGAGACTATGCTGTTTCAGTCAGGCATGGTGGTACATGCATGCTGTGGGGACACTGTTCCTTTCTTGGCTTTGGATACTTTTTTTAACCCCAAAGTGAAGGGAAAGTCCTGTTGCCAACTAGAGAAAGACAGTGGGAGAAAAAGAGAAAGCGCATAAAATTACTGTCAAAAATGCTGATCACAAAACTAAATTTCTCTTTTCTTCCTACCAGGCTGTTTAAGGGATTCTCAAGGTGAGAAATGAGTTTCCTATAGCCCCGAGTAGCTCTTGCCCATAAAAGAGGCCGACGTGTATTGCCTGGGCAAAGCTGTCCAAGTGTTGTGTGGCCTATCTAAATAAAGTCCAAAAGGAGAGGAACACTGTCAGTGACAGCCATGTTTTAATCAAATAAACATCCCATAAACTCTGATTTATTTGGTAAATTTAGCTAATGCATATAATCAGGTGCTAAAAGACCTAAATTTCTGTCAGGCAGATGACCCTATCACAAAAATATTTTTGTTCATTAGATTAGCACTCAAAAATATCATTTAAAAAACTTGGTGAAGTTAAAGGAATGGACAGATCCCGAACACTTGCTGTTAATGGGAGAGTGTTATAGTGTTATCAATAGGGATTGTTCCTGTGAAGCTCTTAGGGGATCGGTGCCAGATGCAACTACTCATTCTTCTGTTCCAGGCCTTGAAGTATATCTACAACCACTGTCAGGCAAAGCTATCTGAATCACCCTGTAACCTGGGTTCATTACTGCAGTGTGTTAATACCACCACCATCAGGTAACTAAGAATAAGTAATACAGGTCATAGGGTACCCTGTAACCCTTTTTTTCCAGACAGATTTAGGAATCAGCATAGATCTACATGAACTCAGCAAAACAGGGTGTGTTACATTGTTACATTTAAAGAAGGTGACAATGATGTGATATGAAGTTGAATGTGATCTTTCTGCTTGGTGTTACTTTGAGTAAAATGCTAGGCCAATTTCCAGCATTGTTTTGGGGGTTTTTTTGTTAAGATGTTGAAAACGTGGTAACAACACAGAAAAATTGAAAAAGTGTTCCACTGTTGAGGGGAAAAAAAATATTTCAGTCTGTTTAGCTTATTGTAACGAGGGATGCAAGGTGTTTTTATTAATATGTGGAATTTCAGAGGCAAACATTTAGAGCATGTAAGAGTTCCTTAGCAGTGAGACAAACAACAGCCAGACAAATCCAGAATAGAAATGACACACTGTTTTTTCAATGAGAAGGGAAATTAAATGTTGTAGAAAATAAAAAAAAAATAGCTAAAGGAATGGTGAGTTCTGTACCTCTTTTATGGCTTCAAATTAAATCTTAAAAGTGGTTACTATAATACAGGACCAATGGTTGAAATTATTTTCCCTGTAAAACTGCAGCTCCCTAATAACAGCAGCCTGTTCAATACTCACTAATGGCAGAATTATGATATTAACTAAGGCAAAGATGATACAGGTTGAATACTAGCAAAAAGTAGCTAGTGAGTGAGATCATTATGCACTTTGGGAGACTGGAGAATGCCTCGCACTGAGACATTTTAGGATCAGTGTAGGTGCTCTAAGTGTGCATCTTTCTTCCTGAATATAAGGATACACTCCACATGAGTACTTGAGAGTCATTCCACTGTAGCCATTGAGTTGTCAATAATACGTCATGGCTTTTATATGTATTTCATAATAGTCCCATGATGAGGTGAAACATTTGTTTCTCATTAAATAGGATTTGGCCTGGACAGGACTATACTGCTTTTGCTTGCCTGGCTGTCTGTGGGCATAACTTGTCTTGATCTCTTCCTTTCGCAGGTTTATTCCTGAGGCTTGGTCCACCTGCAGTGTCACCTGTGGCTTAGGCAGCCAGGTGCGGCTTGTGAAATGTCAAGTGCTCCTCTCTTTCTCTCAGTCTGTGGCTGACTTGCCCATCGATGAATGTGAAGGTCCCAAACCTGTATCTCAGAGAGCTTGTTACAATGGTCCTTGCAGTGGGGAGGCAACTGAATACACCCCAGAGGAATCTGAGCTGCTGTATGGCAGCTTGCAGGAGTTTGATGAGCTCTATGACTGGGAATATGAGGGCTTTACGGAGTGTTCAGAGTCCTGTGGAGGAGGTAAGTGCAAAATTTTTGTACGCTGGATTTGCTTTTCCTCTTCAAGTGCATGCTTTGCAGTTAGCATCCTCAAATATGCTGCTTTGCTACAGCTATTTAAAACCACAGAATCATAAAGGTTGGAAAAGACCTTTAAGATCATCGAGTTCAGCTGTAAAATCATCTAGTTGAAAAGGCATGAAAAAAAAAACCGTGCACAACATATTTTAGCCCAAGACTTCCAGGCTCCATGCTCAGGCTGTCACCACCAGTGATCAATGAATCACATATTTGTGTTTCCTTGTATCACCTGATCACTCAAAAGTCACTCACACAAAACAGCTGTTAAAGTGGTCTGGTGATATAGGCTGAGAATCATGTGTCATTTTTAGTTTTTATCCCTTGATTTGTAGTGTGCAAATATAAACATATGGAAGTAAATTTTCCTCCCATAACAGATGCATTAAATTATTGATATTCTAAGGGCTCAGCTGGTTCCCTAATTCCTATCACTAAGTGAAATTAGCTCCGATCCCAATGCAAAAGAAAACATATGGTAAAAAAGCACTAATGATGTGATTGACTGAAGCTTGCAGGCTTGGCACTTGGAGTTTTTCAAAGTTAATCAAGGTCTCAGGTTCCACATTTTACAGACTATTAATGCATAGTTCTCTGATACCCTTTTTTTCCCATCATTTTGTCTGGCTTGCTCTGAGAAATATGTCTACTCCAGAATTTTTTTAATTAAACCTAGCCTTCTTCAACTGATGTCTTTTTACATTATAAGAGTCAGACTATTTAAAAAAGGATTGCTAGAGATAAATACAAAGTAGATACCATGGAACTGGAAACCACTCGGCACTTTATGAATGGTTAATAGTGCAGTCTGTACAGATTCACCAGTGATCACTTACAAATTTGAAAAGCCACAGTTAGTAGAAAATAGTGCAAAGGTTTTCTCTGATTACTTTTAGCTTTCTGACAGTAGTCAGTGTTTAGAGTTGTTCACAGGGAGTTGTCAGACCATTGCCACTATTGCTTTGTTTCCTACATAAAAAATATGGTACTAATGTGTGCTAAGTGGTGGCAAACACTGACTATACAGGAGTGTCTGTCTTATATTGAGGCTACCACTGAGCAGTAACAATTTGTCACATTTATACTGTGAATACTGAAACCTGAATATCTTCTAGAAATATCCTCTTGAAATGAAGTAATTTCTTTGATTATAGTGACTGTGTGCATATTTTTCATATAAAACTCACAGATACATTTTGCTTTATAAATCTAATCTCTTTCAATTGTCAGAACAGTTAGCCAAGATTTCTTTTTGTCTGACCTCAACACCAAAATTTGCAGATTAGCAGATGCTAAGTCAGATATTTTTGTAGCCATAGGTGCAAGATTGGTCACACTAATTTTACTGGTTTTGGAGCCTCAAGAGAAGAAACTGGATAGATGCAGAAGTAACCTTTCACCTCCCAGAAGTAGCAATCAGAAGGAATTAGTAATTTAGTCTGCTGTTAGAGGCTGCATTTCCCAGCGCTGTCATCAAATATCATGTAACAATTATTCTATTTGAGTACATATAAACACAGAAAATCTCATTTGATGGTATTTTGAAGGTGAACTTAAAATTACTGGATTCGTGTCCCACACATACACCTTTCTATATTGTGAATTCCTATTGAGAACTGATTCTTTTTTTTCTGAGAAGTTAACCTTAAAGCAGACAGCTTTTTTACTGGTAGTATTGTGCAGTAAATAATGTTTAGAATCCAGTTACTTGGTGAGTAAACTTTCTGATGTTCATATATGTTTTTAAATTATTTCTGTAATGTGGAACTTCTGATGGATCATCAAAGATCTTTATATTCTCTAAATGTTCAATGACCCATCCTTGATTTAAAGCTTATAACCATTTGCCACATTGACCTATCAGAAACAGAGGGACAGATGTTATCAGTAGGCTCAGATACACTCAGTGCAGAATTCAAGGAGAAGCTGAAGAAAGCGATTCTGTGCACATCTGTTTGCTGCTGGAGCAAGGCAAATGTATTTTTCTAGTTGTTGGCACAAGCTATTAGAGCCAGAAACTCCTGTCAATACATAGTCCAACAACCACAGACTGGTTAAATTCAGGCAGAAGCCTTTTTCTTCAATACCCATGCTGTCAGGCAAGATTACTGGTTCTACCGTTACCTTTAAAAGGTAGAGAGTTGAAAGAATCTCTGAAAGGAGATTATAATGAGCAGAGTAGAATGCTGATAGGATAGACTAAAATTATTGGAAATACAATCAGAGATGACAGGTGGCAGGAATAAGCATTGGGAATTAACTCACTGGAAGATCTGAGGCAGGTTAAATACTGGAAAGTGAAGAGTAATGGTATCAGAGCTTGACTGTAAGAATTTGATGAAAAAAAACATCAGTTTGAGAAATGGAGAATGATTGACTAAATGTCTTAAATTCAGTCTCTTTTAGATAGTCAGCAATGAAACAGACAGTGCAGCAGTGTTAAGGTGATTGATAATCATTAGTCAAGAGCTCATTAGTGACACACTTTAGAGAAGAGAAATTGAAGCTGTGCAAGTACACTCAGTTTACAAAATTTTGATCCAGCTCATACAGATGGTGAATGAGCTGCATCCCTAGCAAACAGAATGATGTCACCAGCATGTGGCGGGAGTCAGTGTTTAATTTCCACAGGCTTAAGAAGAGTGCTTTCACTGTTTTCATACCTCTGAGTTAGCAGTCCTTCTTTTCTGGCTTAGTGAGATTGGTCTTGCTCTCAGGACTGCACAAGCGATCAATTCAAAGTAGAGACCAGTAACTTGAACACAGTGCCATATCCAATCTGGTAAAGAATCACCTGTGTTCTGCAGCAAGGAGCAGTCTGTCCTGGGAAATCCATGTGCCTCTGTTTGCTGTACACAATATGAGAGCATGTTCAACAGAAAAACGATTGAGTTGGAAAGTTACAGGACATGACAGGGAAGAGAGCATATTGTTATATAAATTTCATTGGTTTCCTTTCCTAGAAATAAATTACTAGTATTTGTTTTATTCTTTCAGTGGGATATCCTTTTTACATTTTTTAAAGTCTTTTGGGAGACTACTTGAATAGCAAAATGGCTTGGAAATAGGGACCGCCTTGTAAGAAAGGAAACCTACAACAATGTTGGCTGACTTCAGGGACTTTGGTAATCTCTATGTTGGTGTCCATGTCCAAAAATATCATATTTCTTTCTTCTCTTCAGCACCTTGAGTACAGTGAAGACAATGCCTATCCTTGAATCATAGGCATACCCTGAATAAGCTTGCACACATATAAGCCAATAAATTGCCCAACATGCCACTTTGCTGTGGGTCTTTCCCCAGCCTGGACTGAGAATAAGGACAATGAATCCATGAATAATTTCAGGAACAGAAAAACCACAATGAGTTGCAGCACTTTGGTACTGTTGAATAATATGATATCATTGTTTGCCTAACGACCTGTGCTCTAGCATTAGTAACATCAAAAGGTATTGTCAGTTCTGTTACACTGCTCCTGGAGTTGTTCAGGCTCTTCCAACACTTTTTCTTTTAAACACTGGTGTCTTCAAAAGATATAGATACTTTGGAAAATCAATTGTTGGTTTTGAGAAGACAATGCAATTGTTATGAGTTCAGCTAACCTTTTCCTAACTCAGGAAGAAGGGATGAATGTAAAATGCGTTCTTCCACTTTACTTGAACCAATGTGAATTAGACTTTTAGGAAGCTCAGGCCAATTATTATCCTTGTACCCCCTTTGGAAGAAATAGATCATCTCTCACTAAGTACTCTTTTCTATGACATGTAGTGTTGCAGTCCCTGATTTTCAAGCTTTCTATCTTTACGATCAAAAAAACCTTTAATATTCCTACCTTACTCATAGGAAAAGAGAGACAGAGTAACTGGTATAGTGAAGAGTACATAAGGAATCTGGATCACCAAGGATTACCCGAGTTAAAACATAAACACCAAATCTTTCAGCTTCTCTCTTAGTGCTCACAGCTACCCTTCTTCTGTCCCAGCTCTCAGGTACACCCTGCTGGTTTGCATCTCCAGTTTAGGTGCAGGTCTGTAGGTGCAGCAGAGTAACTGAATTGTCTGACTTTACTTTTGCATGTATAGCAATCATACTGCTGCTTAAAATACAGCATGCCAAAGTCACGTCCATCTTCACACCTTGGCCTACTTGACTGGCAAACAGCCTTATGGCACTCATAGCAAAAGAATGAGTCACTGACAGCCCTGGACAGTTTTCTGTTCAGGGAAGGAAAGTAGTGAATGAAGCTAGGGACCTTTCACTGCAATCGAGACACCTAGTGAGACTGAAATCAAGGGCAAGTAGAAGCCCAGCATCCCATGAGGTGTTTCGATCAGGTTATTTCCCAGTTGACATGGGAGCAAAATACAAAAGGTGAAGTAAGGAATGTATGACTGTGTCTGGAAAGCTACAAGAGTTGCAGTATTTTCCCAGTAGAAGGAGGAAAAGGGTCTGTGACTTTTCCTACTCAGGTATGTTCTGCCAGAAAGCACCTCCCTTCATACCATACTCCTCAAAGACCATCAGACAGAGAGCTTGGATTTGGACAGCAAACACCTCACCGCCATGAAGAAAACAGCCTCCTTGCTTGCTGCAGCCCCTGAGCTGGTAGTTCTGGGGGTGAGGCTGTGCTTCCCCACACACAGCAGTCCCAGCACAGCCCTGCTGGCCCCATCTCTGCCTCAACTGCCCTTCCAGGTACTGAGAGCTGGCTGTGACCATTCATTTCTTTGTGCAGGTGTCCAGGAGGCTGTGGTGACCTGCCTGAACAAACAAACCAGGGAGACTGCAGACGAGACATTGTGTGTAACCAGCCGCCGTCCTCCACAGCTGCTGAAAGCCTGTAGCCTGGACCCCTGCCCCCCAAGGTAGGCTTCTTATAGATATAAGAAGGCATACATTTTTTTCCAGATTTAAGAGAGATGTAATCACTGATGAAGCTGCGAAACTAATCTTCAAGCTTCCCATAAATCTGAGACACTCAGGGCCAGGGATGCTTGGCTCTGGGCATTACTGAAATGACTCCTGAAACACAAGAGTAAAACATGCAGACAGGAACCTGAGATGGTGCCCCAGGTTGCAGTACCACAGACTCAGCTGTCTGGGCTCAGCAGATCTGTTACTCCTCCTAGAACTCCTTTTGATGGATGTGAAGTGAACAGAGGTAATGTGAGTGAGTAAAACTCTGCTGCTGTGTAAGGTAAAGGATTGGTGCATCAGTGTTGTTATCACAGATGAGGATGCCTGGGCCAGGGCTCTTCAGTCTTGTCCAGACATCATTTAATGTATTTTGAGGAGTCCGTTACAAAAGCAAAACAAATTCACAAGTGTGGGCAATTGTTGTCCAGTATGTTGCCCAGAGCTATTTAAACAAAACTAGCAGAATGAAAAAAAAAAGATTTTTAAATAACTTGTGACCCCAGACTCAGTGGCCTTTTGGTGTGGAGGCACACACTGCCTTACACATGTTCTTTCTCAGAATGCAGAAGCTTACAGCCCCTTTGTGCCACAGCTGTACTGACTGGGAAGTGCAAAGTGGTGGTAAAAACAGAGGGCAAACTTCAGACTGCTTGCCTATTCAGGTCCTGCAGACAGACAGTTTATGGATTGGTTTAACTTTACCCAGAGCCTTGCCAAGTTAGGAGATTTCTCCAATCTCCCCTCTCACAAAAGTTTTTGCAGAACCTGTTTCTCCTGGGCCTCTGGCAGCTTCCAAAATCAAATATGGCATCAAATATGGCCAGCATCCAAGAATTATAAGGACAGAAATAACAGTTTGATGGGATGATCAGGATTTTGAGTCTGTGACAAGCAGAGCCAAATAGGTTGGCACATTTCACCAAAGCATTATGAGAATTTCTAGTGAGGATACTGCAGCCCTGACTTTGTTAAACTGTCTGTATTGCTGGCAACAACACACAAATATTGTGTTAATGCTTGAAAAAAACTTTGTAGGTGGAAATCTCATTGTAATTGATAGGTAGCAGCATGACTGGAGGTGAGAGTGCATGGTAGAAGGTTGATCACCCTTTAGTTCTAACACGGAAAATAAATCTCCACTGGTTAATCAAAAATAAGGCACACTCACATGGGCCAGTATTTATGTGAGTTCTGTTACAAAAGTAGTCTGAGAAATTAGGTGAATACTTTTTTAGTTAGTCTGTGTGATAACTGATAACCTTGTGGTTACCACCTCAACACTGTGGTAACCTTGCTACCAGAGCTGAGCTAGTTTAAAACAAGCTTGGGTGTGTAGTCCATCCCCTGGATTACAAGATGATCATACTGCAGGTGAGAATCAGGTCATGAAGCTGAGGTGAAAGGGGATTGAGGTAGCAGGGGGAGACTAAGAAGCTTTCATCCACCCCTAAGGCTACAATTGAGAAAAGGGGAAATTACTCCCTTCCCTGTATATACATGTCCTCTCCCTTCAGACCCCTTAGTCTGGAGGAAATTGCCTGTCTGCAGAGATTTAAGTGGCACAGGATGAAGAACAGCACATGCTCTGCAAAATGGCTCTTCTGGTAAGAGTAAGGAGGCCTAAAACTCAAGGCTGCAGACAGCAGGCAGCATGGCTAGTGGAAAGAAAGGAGAAAAAGGAAGATGGTATGTGTCCCAGCAGGCTGTAACAGGATAACTTCTTTATTTCCTGCAGGCTTCTGAAGTGCTACATCTACTAATGCCACTGTATTAAATAGAATGGTATATTAATTAAACTGATAGTATTTAATGGATTTAATGGTATTGCTTTATAATCATTAATTACAACAGTCTTAAGACTTCCAAAGAGAACACGGGCGGGGGGGGGCACACAAACAAAGAAAATACTAACAACAACAAAAACTACCACCACCACCACCAAAACCAGAAAAAACATGTTTTAAGGTTTTCTCTTTATTTTTATCATATGGTGCTTTAGGATTCCAATTCAGGAAATCTTGATCTAGGAGTCTGATGGAAACTTAGGCTAAAATCCTGTCCTTATGAATGCTGACGAAGGCATTACTGTTGACTGACAAGTCCAAAATTTGTAATACGCTGTGGCTGTGAACTCAGATCCCCATTACAGAAGTTCCCAAAATGTGGTCTGTGCATCACTGATACTTCCCAGAGCATTTGCGGACAGCATAGAGAGCTGGCTGGTCTCATAGTGTTGGCTATTCTCTCCATTTTCCAGCTACTAAAGTGCATTAACAGAAGCTAAAAATATAAAAACCACTTTCCTAAAATGTCCTTGATGTGTAAAGGACTGTTGGAACATGCAGTTGTGGTGCAGTAGAGAAGGTAGCCTGCTGAAAAGGCGACTGAGACGGTGATGAATGTCTCAGTAGACAAGGGAGTGTTGTCCTCAGCATGAAGAAAAAGCTGAGAAGTCTTGCCCAAAAGAATGAAAATTCTCTCCTAGCATATTTAGAGAAATTATTCCAGTGATGTTTATTGAACCAAAACAGCCCAGCATGCTTATAATTTAATGCGTATGTCTAGAATTTAATACAGTTCAAGATCTTGTTTAGCTTAAGAGGAAGAATATTTAAAAAATGAAACTTCCAAGCTTAATGTTGCTTCTGCTGCAGGCACTTTTGGTTACGTATGGCATTCTCCATAGCCTATCAAAGTGTTAGTTGTGTATGCCTCTCCTGGTCAACAATTGGTTTAGACAGTTTAACACAGATAAACAAAAGCATTGAACCACAGAATCTAGTCAGCTTTTCTGGAGGGTCAGAAGGCATACACTTCAAGACAGATACTACAGGAGTAGTCAGTGAAAAGTAATTTCATTCTGGCTCAGTTTCATCATTCTTTTTGAACACTTCAAAAGAGTGATGCTAAAGAGATCTTCACTGTTGCTCTTCTTTTTGCTCCCTATTGAGCATTGAGATAGACTAGAAGACATCATTACTCACTTAATGCTTCATGTTGAAATTAGCCTATGATATCATTGCCCTCTTCAATTCCTAATTGTTCTGGTCTCTCATGGAACAAAATATGGTAAAAGCTGGAATATACTGACACTACTTCAGATTTATGAAAACACTAAAAGGTGATGGTGCCTGTATAGCAGGTGAGAAGGCTTTATAATTCCCATTGAAATTCTGGTTTAATATCTTAGCATATTACTACTCTGAGTCCACTGAAGAGAGACAGAAACACTAAACCACAGAAATCTGTCTTCAAATACTCACAGCTGTATGGAGCCAACAAAATCTTTCTAAAAGATCTTACAGAAGAAAGAAGGAGAACCAGGAAGCGCTGCATACAAAAATTGGAAGATTTCATCCACATTCAAACCCCTAAGCAGCTGAATTTCCTGTGGTTTCAGACTTTGTTGAGAGTTTTTTTGCTTACTGCTTCAAGAACAATAGCAGAAAAAGAGCCCAGTCCCTTTTATCCTGGAAAACAGTATCACAAAATATCTCATTTTGCACTGCACTAAGGAATAGTGAAACACCATGGAATTGATTGCTAAACTGGGAGCTAATAATTGATTTTCAATGCAGTAGGTACAGACTAAAATTTCATATCATTAATTTGGTATACCCTTGTTTGATATTTCTATAAAAAGGTTATATCCTGTTTTGATGTACTGAGAGACCCAGCATGCTTTCTCCAGGAAAGAGAGGAATGAAGACCATGACCATTTTAATTCAGTCAGTCAGTTACTTAATTTGTGTCAATCAAGCTATATCGCTTCCAGACTTGCATAGCAGTACTTTAACAGAGCACAGTCTTTGCAGAAGTAAATGTAGAAAGTTTAGAAGTAACTTCTTTAAGCTCAAAAAATGAAAGGGCAGATCACTCAGTTCTGCTAATTGCTATGTTTGTATTCTGAATTATTTCAAAAACAATCAGAAAAACAACAGTTTTAATGTTGGCTTTACTGTTTTCAACAACAAAATAACTCACAACTAAAATGTGTCTTTTCCTCAGCATCCACAACCCAAAATACAGAGGCAGTCATCAGCTAATCAGATATAATTGCTCTTGTTTATAACAGCAACAGCATGAGGACCTCTTGGTGAGCCAAAAAACTCTACCAAAGGGTTGAAAGAGAATGTTGTAACTGTGTTATTAACTGCTCAATATCTTGGTCAATGTGTGTTGAAAAGATTTGGTAAACATGTACGGAGGAGAGGAGAGAGAAGCATAGCAATGAAAGCCAGATGGCTGAAAATGGAAGAAATTCCAGGCAATTTCTACAGCTTTGTTCTTACATATTTTCAAAACTGAGCTTTATTCCTGTACAACAAAGAACAGCTGAATGCTACAAAACAAAAACAAAAACCAAAAAAATCTAAACAAACCAAACAAAAAATAACACAGTGAAGAAAAAGCAGACAGTTCTAGGAACAGCACATGATCTCACCCCAACATTTTCCCTTTACTCTTTCAAGCCTCTGTCATTAACAAGAAAAGATAAGAAACCGTCTGAGTGGTCCTGATAGCTGACGGAAGGGTCAGAATAGCCTTAGCTAGGCTGGACTCTAGCCCGTTGCACAGTATCTTCTTTTCCTCTTCCTTTTCTCATTTTTTCCCCTGCATCTGTTTGTTACGTGTTTGTGCAACAAATAATCTGTTATTATTTTAATGCTTATTTGGTGAATGCAACGTTGTCCATCTGTTATGATCTATTTCATTTCCCAGATGAAGTCAAACTATAAAGGAGAAAAACATCAGCATGTTTTTTGATGCATTTGGAGATGCAAGGCATTAGGTTGCTGGTAGGTCAGACTTAGTTTAAGATGTGCTTCTATCAACAATCTGAAATTAATTTAGTGTGTGGGGAAAGGCCAGAGCTTTCTCTAATCCATTAAAGATGCCCTCTGTCTGTGGGAGGGTGTGAATATAGATGTGTTTTGCATCGCTCAAGTGAAATAGTAGAGTATCTCTATCTAATGAAAATGTCTTCATGAAAAAAGTTGAAAGATTTGCAAGTCATTATGTCTACAGGAACTGCAATATAGTCTTACTGGCAGGAGATACCAGTTCTTGTTTTGTTGCAGTCTTTTCTCAGAGGTGTAATTTAGAATTAGCATTAATGAGGCAATAATGGTGTTACTGTCTCTTTATGCCACTGAAAGATTTTCAACCCTTCACAAACCCCTGACTTTTTTTTTAAGTGGGATGTATTTAAGTCTATTTTGAATTGAAGTGCATTGTGAATATATTTGACAGCCTCTTAAGATGTACCCCACAGAGCCTCCTGTGAACACAGGCCACAGCTTGAACCATTGATGGAGCAGGTTAAAGAATCAGACGTTAGAAGGAATGTGCTGTCAGACAGGATAGATTCACCCTTATTTGAAACCTTTAGATCAGAAAGAGTTTAAATAGGAGTCATGGACGCAGTGAGATAATCATAATTCCATTTTTTTTTGTCTAGATTTACTTTTACAGACAGGACTATACAAAGACTTCTAAACATGCAGCTGTCCCTAAGCAGCTCTGTTATGCTGAACTTCTATTACCTGCATGGTTACCAAACACTACTGTAATACCAGCCTAGTCTTAGAATCTATTAGTTTGTGACCTAAACACACTTATCATCCTCTCCACCTTTTTATAATATAATGTCCCCTTTTGTATCCTCTCCAGTTGTTAAGAGATTGTCCAAGATGTGTCTGACAGTCCACCGTTCCCCTTTCTCACTAGATGCAGTGCCTGTGAAGCAGTAACTGCATGCTTCTTGGTATCTCCTACTCAACAGCAGTCACAGTGAAGTCACAAGTGAAGATCACAGGGAGTGGTCCGCTACAGCCATATGTCTCACATCTAAATGTGAAGTAAAGCAACTTGCAAGTTCCCAGGGTTAATGGAGCAGCTCTGGAGTCTCCGTCAGTCTACCTCCAGCTCTTCTAGTTTAAAATTTCAGACCTCTTCCCCAGCCATTTTGCTTTTTTAAACAATATGATGGTTCCTTCATTAGATAGGATTTCACTCATAGACATTTTTCTCCATTTTAGCTTATATTCTGTTGAGATGACTATCTTCATAGACTATTAGAGCACAATTGTAAATAATTATTTTAATAACTTATGCAATATTTCCTTCTTGCTTCCAAGAATAGTAGATCACATGTCTTATTCATAATCCTATACAGATAGATTGATTTCCTTGACACAAATATCCAGGTCACAGGTTTCACCAAGTTAGTACACTTTTGTGGTAAACAATTTCACCATGCCCTACCACAGGCTTTTTATAGCTTGGTTTGTGATGAGTTTGAGCTTAAAGTCTAGGCAGGGACTTAGTGAGTTCCTCTGCAGAGGACAATTTCTCCTCTTTTTTTTTTTTCTGGCACTGTTAATTTCCTGGTTTTAGTTACCTTAATACAGTCCACTTCACTCTACCTTCCTCTTCTCTAATGCCTGTGCTAATCAGAATTCATTGCCACTTCATATTTTTCAGTATTTTGAACAAATACACTCTCACTTCGGCATTTCATATGTTAACATCTAATTCTTTTTTCTTCACCTAAATTTATTCTCAATTTTCCTGAGTATTAATTTACTGCCTCAGTAGCAGCATTTCAATCCCAAAGGAAAACTTTCCCAACAATGACGATAAAGAGCATATCTTTGCTCTTGTGCCAAATATAAAGTTAAGTCAAATGTTTTGAAGCATAATGGCCAAGATTAACTTCTTCATTGCAGCTTTAACCTGTGAAATAAGCTACAGGCTCTTATAAATAGTTGATCTTACTATGTGTCATCATTTCCTTTAAAAAGGGGTGAAATAAAGAGCAGCATTGTATCTTCCATTTACAGTACTGCTGAAGCAACTAATTATAGCTGTAGCCTAAGAAATACCTATTACTTTCAAACCAATAAACCTTTATGGATGAAAAGATAAGGTATGTAAAAGAATAAAAATATGGCCCTAACTGCTGAAAATGTACTGTACAGTTCCATACCATACTTAAACATAAGAAATATTCACACATGAAATACATGGAAGAAACACCTTCAATTCCATTTAATTTGGAGTGGATCCCTCATGGGGGATTTCAACTAC
>VZRW01003010.1:0-27388 GCA_013398125.1 Aegotheles bennettii
CCGCCGTGCCCTGCTCGCTGCTCATTGCAGGATACCCTGAAGTGATGATTAAGTGAAAAGCACTTAGCACCTCACAAGGCCCTTCCAGGGCAAACTTGTACCTGGCTTTTCCTCAAACTCATCCTGCTTGAATTTGACAACTGTGTATGTACCCAGCGTTCACTTTTATCACCTTTTCTTTTCTGTAGCCACCAGGTGGCAACACTTACACGTGTTATCATTTCTAATAGTTGGGGATTTTAACAAGGTCTTGTCACTGTCTACATTTTTAACTCTCTACGTCTTTTGTTAGGAGAGCATTTGCAGGGCTTTTTGTGTGATGTGGGGAAAACTTGTCAAACTATTTCCAAAATTACACTGTTTTTCCCTGAGAAAACCTCTCTTTTCATTGAGACTCACCAAATAAGAGCTCTATTTTTATTTATTTGTTTTTACATTTTCTTTTTAGAAGCAATTTTTCCAGTCCTATTTCAGTTTTGCAAAGGAAGGGTATTTCTGCTGAGAGAAAATCTATGGTATTCAGAAACTCTTAAAAGAAAATCAACTTTTTTAACTGTGAACAATTAAAATTATATTTTAATACTGCTGACAATATGCTTTTTTTCCTTGTCTCAGTTAGCTATGTTTAATAAATTGAATTGTGCCTGGTTTGTGCTAGTATTTAACTGAATACTACGAGGGATTTTTAAAAATCTTAGATCAGCTTTTTGAGTGCCCATCAGCTGCCGTGAGGCTCTGAAGGGAAAGGTGAACTTCAGGAGAGCATACAATGCAGATAGTGAGAGAACTGAAATTTTTCTGAGGCTTTGTGGAGGCACACAGGCAGAAAGACCTGCAAAATCCTACACTATAGGAAATCAAAACTAAAATCAATCTTGAATATTATTGGAAATCAGCATGCTCACAGAAATACTGAAGATCTGTGATTGTCAAGTGTTTATGTGGGTAACAGTGCTTCTCCAGATTTTTCAAACATTTCAAAATATTTTAATAAAACCTGATAATTTTTTCACCTTTCATGGTATTTAGACATACCAAGATGTTATCTTTTCCCCAAGAAAGCCAGACAAGCAATAGGAGTGATATTAGAGATGGAATTGCCAAGTCACTGGAACACCAGTGCTAATAAGTGTATATTGTCCTATGAATCAGTTCCCACTCCCAAAATAAGGCTGGCAACTGCCCTGCTCCGCTCCCCTCTGCGTGCAGTTTTTTAAAGTTGGTGTTACACTAAGTTAGTGCTAGGTGGCACTGTAATATCTGCAGTGACAATGTCCCAACCACATTCTCTTTCTGCCTCAACCAGAACAGAAGTTAAGTCGCTCATATAACTGTTTCGGTTTTCAAAAAACTATAAAATTGCATTCTGTTAGAGGGAGTCGGAGGTCCCAGAGCTCAGCACCTCAGCAGGCCAAGCAAAATGTGGGGGGTCATTTTGCCTGTTCTTCTAATTGGCTTGTTAGCGGGGTCTGAACTGCCCCTGGCTGGCTGTAAGCAATCCCTGCCCATCACACTGCTGAAACGTTGATATTCTGCAACTCTACATGGGAAATTTATTGTTATTGTTAAGCTCTTTGTCTACAAAGATTTATTTTTCTGTAATAAAACCATAGTAAAGCCCTCAAGCAGTCTAGTGCTTTCCTGTTGGGGACTGTCTTAGGCTGCCAGACAACTTAGAAACTCTGCATGTAAATCTCAGTGGGAACCGCGGTGGTGGTTCCTGGCTATTCTGGAAGTCCTCCCTGTTGCTTCTACCCTATCTCTTTTTGACTCTACAAGGATACTTCTTGCCGTCCTCCTAGTGATGTCCTCCCCCAGCATTAGGTGAGCCTGCCATCCCTGATAACCAGGACTACAGGACCTGCCTTGAACCTGCCTTGTGTCCCTGACAATGAGAGGTGGAGAAGTGGATCCAGCAGAACCAGTACATGAGGAAAGATGTATTTCATCAAGTTGTATAGCAGGAGAGGCTGGAGGACTTTTGGGAGGTGGATAGTGTTTCTGATACAGTGTTCACCTCCGTAGGGCCTTATAATATGCTGATTAAAAAATTGGCTACACAACATCATCCTCAAGAGAATTGCCAAGCCCAATTCTCTTCCACGGGGGTTAGGTCTACCCCAGCCCCATGCATTTCAAGGCAGAAAATCCAGTCAAGGTAATCTCCTTGGGAGCCCCCCAGATCAGATCTTTAAAAGGTGCAACAAGAATACCTCAGTATGTTACATAAATTAACATCTTCTGCATTCACTGGCAGCTGGGGCAGACCAGTCGTGAAACTGCATGACATTAGGGAGAGGGCAGGGTGGCTGCTGCGGGGGTCTGCTACTTGGAAGCCCTGAGAAGTGACATAAACCCCTTCCCTGTCTCCCCAGAAGTTGGTTAAAACTCATTTAGTTCTTTAGAGAAGTCTCTTTAGAGCAGTATGTTTTGATTGCTGTCCACTTCTTCAAGATAGTTGCTGGGGAGTTGTTGTTTCAGCAGTGCTTTAAGTGAGTTGCCATAATGTCAGTGTTCTAGCTCTGGATCCAGCACTGATCAGGTCTTGGCAGTAAAACTGCCCTGGTTCTAATCATCTTCTCTATCCTCAGTGGACTGTCCTTTCTTGGGAGAGCATTTGGGGATATTATGGACAATAAACAAAAGAAATAGACCTCACACACCATATTGGGCACTTGGGATATTTTTTATGAGCTGATGAGTGTAACCAGATGACGAGAGGGAAAACAGCTGTTTGCCAGGGCTGTGGTTAAGCCAATCCTGGCACATCATTAGGAATATTGTGTTTTATGGGGCTGGCGATCACAACCCTGGAAACTATGAGTTGAGCAGGAGGAGTACAGAGCTTGAGAAGCCATTTTATACGTAGTAGTGGCTTGTTTCTCTGACTGTGCTGTCAGAAGACCACCTTTTCGACATCATAGGGTCATGTGGTTGAGCATAATATGACAGATCAATCCATCCTTTCCATCAGATGGGAGAGATGGGTATTAGCGAAGCTTTCTATATACAGATCCTTTCTTATGGACCCCAGATCTGCTCTGATACAGCATTTTCCACCCATGTATTTTGCACCATCATTTGGAAAGTCATGCAAAGAGACATAGTTAAGAGAATCCTGAAACAAAGTGGGGAGGGCAGCCGTTTGGAGACACACGCACATGTTAATCTTTCCATCCAGAAAGGAGGATTCAGAGCAGAAGGCCTATCCAGATGTGGGGGTTTTTTTCTTGTCTTAGTCAGCTATGTTTGTTAGATTGGGCTGTGCCTGGTTTGTAGTAGTAATTAACTGGATATTACAATGGAAGTTTTAAAACCTCAGATTTTTTTGTCATCCCAGTGGATCTGGTTCTCCTGCTTAGATGAGAACACCCACAGAAGTCAAGAGAGCTGCTCGTGTATGTATTTTTACTGTTGGGGTAGATTAGTTAAAATTGAGGGGTTTAAAATGGCCTGCAAGTGCTGTGTAAACATTTGTGCTTTTCTGAGGCTTTGCAGCAGGTCTGTCGTGTTTTCTTTCTTCATAGTTTTAAGCCTAGTCACTGTGCTTACAGCTACAGCTTGAAACTGGAAGTGGTGAAAGCACAGCATGAAATTATAAATATTTAGGATGAGGAGAACCCACAGAAGAAGGTGTGTTTGCTAAGGGTATTTGAAGAACTTGAGGCTCTTATCAAAGGACAGCAAATTCTCAAAACAAAGTTTCTACAGTTTCAGATTCCCTGCTTTAGTGCCTGTTGCTTCTGAAGGTTCTCCCCACCTGGGCTAGGGAAGCACTATGCTAGTGACCAGGCTGCTGACAGGGCAAATAAAGTGACCTGCCCTTTGCTAGCTGCAAGGCCATTAATGCCTGGGACTCACCAGTAGCAGTCTGTGGACATAAATGGATATGCCTAGAAATTAAACTGACACGCAGGAGTGAAGGCTGAGGGTGGGTCCTGCACAGCCTGTACACCACAGCTGAGGGGACAGGGACTGTAACAACGCAAGGAAAGTGACTGGGAATAAGGCTTTAACAGGCAGAAGGGCTGCCCTGATTCTAGGGGAGGGAGGACAAGAGGAGGCCAGCGCCTTCCCTTGCTTGTGCCTGACTAGATGGCCACCAATGCAGCTGGATGCACAGAACGCAGGTAGCTCCTGCTGGATAGATGCATTGAGGCAACATGAGGCCAGGTGACTGGACATACAAAAGTTGCAGACACGAGGAAGAATCTGATCAGCATCTCTTGAGATGGTACAAATTCATGCCCCAAGTGAAGCAGAGCTACCTGAACTGCACGTGCATGTTTCTTTCCCTTATTCCAGAATATTTTTCCTTTATTTTATGAGACTTTGAATGTTACGTTTTCTAGTAGCTGTAGGGAAGTAGTTCCAGCAGAGTATCAATATTGGAAAGCTGTTAACGTCTGATTCCTCTGATTTCTCCAGAGCAATTCTGTAACTGCTCCAAAACCCACCCAGGCCTCTAAGGCCTACCCGAATCACATCTTGATCTGTGACAGGGTAAGCCAGTATGAGGGATAGCACTGATGACCTATAAATGTTCTTAAAGTTTGTAACTTTGTCTGTTCTTGCTTTGAGTGTCAAACTCGCTGCACGAAGAGCAGGCCATGTCCAACAGCATGTCTCTAAAACTGGCTGAATGAAAGAAATGAGCCTTTTTTTAAAAAGGCTGAAAATCCTGTCACAGAAGTACTTGAATTACCAGACATGCTATGGCGCAAATCTCACATTATTTGTCCATTTTCCTTGTAAAAATATAGCTCCCAGAGTCCTCTGGTTATTAACAGGTCTCAGATCAACATTTTAAAGAAAAAGTTGTCTATCCTTCTGGTTGAATGACAAATCTTGATCCTCAAGGGGCTTATTTTCATCTTTGTTCCTGAACAGATTTAAAAGCACATGGGACTGAAAAGAAAGAATGACCACAAGTTGCAACTTGGAGGTTCAGATTGCAATTAAGAAAACCTTTTCACAAGGAGGGTGGTGCAGCCCTTGGACAAGTCAACACAGAGGTTATGGAACCTGCATCATCAGAGACCATCTGAGTTTTTGGGTCTGATTCTTTTGGAGTCTTGAGTTGGACAATAGTTTAAATGCAAACTCAGTTCAATCCTTCTCAATCTGTTTTTTCTCTAAAACAATTACAAGCAAAACAAGAGATAACTCCTTTAGTCAAGCATGTTGCTTGTCTTTTTAAAACTGACAGGCTTCTGTACTTGTTTTTTTTTCTTTGTGTTCTTAACACACCATCCAGAACAGAGGGGCACTGGTCTGCAGCCAGTCCAGCCACTAGGAGCCTGCAGTTGCCTGTAGCTCTTTGGGTGTCTTGTTGTTCTAAGTATTAAACCTTTATCCTTCCTTCCTCATATTTGTTGCTTAGCTGAAGAGTCTTAAGTTAAGAAAGGCTCCTTCCACAACCAAAAAAGATATAGGAGAAGGGTCCTGGTTCTTAGAAGCACTCTCACCGGCTCACTGGAGTTGCTTCTTTCACTGTTGGCTCAGAAGGAATCAGGTTTAGAAGCCCCAGCCAAGCGCTGAAGTTTGGTGGGATTAAGCCAACCCAGTAGGTTTGTGAGTCTGACTCTGTGTTTGCACACATACTGTTTGTTAAGTGAAATGTCAGACCTGTTTGATCATGTGCAGCTATTGTGTCTATGCTCCTCTGACCTGCTTGGAACTGAAATCCCTCAAAAGAAGAGCTAATATTATACATGTTTTGGTGGAACAGGTAGGTTTTGTCTCATTTCACTTAAAGCAAAACTCTACTCTGCTAAGCTGTATGTATGAAAAAGCTGATTGTTCATATATATGTGACCTTGGAGTAGCTGTTAGTGTCACAGGATGATAGGTCATCTCAGTCAGGGAACAATTCTGTAACAAACTTGTGATGACTGGCTGCTCATTGTAAAATCTTCCCAAGTTATTTTCGTTAATACAGTAGCACAGACCCAAGAAATATGCAGTTTTCTCTCGAGGTTTTAGGATGAGATATTTGAACTGATTTGAGTCATCTTGAAGTTAAGCAAAATATTTGGTGGCAAATATTTCTATACCAATATTCAGTTGGCCTTGAGACACATTCTGCATTTCCCCGTAACACTTTGGGTGTCTTGTGATTTGCAGAAAAACTCCTGCATATTGCCAGAGGATTTAAAGAACTTCTATCTGATGACCGATGGCTTCCAAATGACCTGGAGTGTGAAGACTGATGGTGAGTCCAGGTGTTCCTCTCCACCAATAGCCCTTTCCTTTGCAGAATCTCTTTAATTTCAAACTTACTTTCTGCACAGACTACACATCTGTCATCATCCTGCATTAGTCTCAGCAAAAGCACAAATTTTGAATGAAAAGTTAGCATCAATCCTTAATTGGAAAAATAATCAAGTAGTTTGTTTCTGCGACACAGCTTGATTGGTGACTATAGAAGACTGACTTCTGAATACATAAGTGAGTGCAGTTCTGCATGGGATCATAGACTCCTTTAGAGATGTCCTGGTGAGGAACAAAAAAACCCCAAAACAAACCAGAATGATAGAATGGTTTGGGTTGGAAAGGACCTTAAAGATCAGGCAGTTCCAATCCCCTGCTATGGGCCGGGACATCTCCCACCAGACCAGGTTGCTCAAAACCCATCCAATCTGGCCTTGAACANAGTTTGAACCCATTCTCCCTTGTCCTATCACTCCATGCCCTTGTAAAAAGTCCCTCTTCAGCTTTCCTGTAGACCCCTTTCAGGTACTGGAATGCTGCTATGAGGCCTCACTGGAGCCATCTCGTCTCTAGGCTGAACAACCCCAACTCTCTCAGCCTGTCTTCACAGGAGAGGTGCTTCAGCCCTCTGGTCATCTTTGTGGTCTTCACTGGGCTCACTC
This sequence comes from Aegotheles bennettii, assembly GCA_013398125.1. Lineage (NCBI taxonomy): Eukaryota > Metazoa > Chordata > Aves > Caprimulgiformes > Aegothelidae > Aegotheles > Aegotheles bennettii. The sequence goes on from VZRW01003010.1 coordinate 6,876, forward strand.
CAACAGCTCCATATCCTTTTCATGTTGGGGACCCCAGACCTGGACCCAGCACTGCAGGGGGGGTCTCATGAGAGCAGAGTAGAGGGAGTGAATCCCCTCCCTTGCCCTGCTGGTCACACTGCTGGGGATGCAGCCCAGGACACTGTTTGCTTTCTGAGCTGCAAGCACACACTGCCAGCTCATGTTGAGTTTCTCATCACCCAACACTTCCAAGTCCTTCTCCTCAGGGCTGTTCTCAATCCATTCTCCACCCAGCCTGTCAGGTGAGTGCACACTGAGGATGGACACTAAGCAGGTGCATGAGGTGGAAGTGGTTTCTGGTAAGAAGGGCAGCAGCAAGGAAAAGACTTTTGATGAGATGGCTATAGCCAGCCAGGATTTTTAATAGTTTCACAGGACTGGGCTAGCAGCTTCAGCGCAGGCTGAGTCAGCAGTGCAGCTCTTGTACCTGCACAATTCTAATACACCTGTAAGTGTGAAAAAGCTTAGTTTTTACGAGGCAGAAGTTTTTGAAAATGCTTAATTAATTTTTGCTTTTGTGAAGCCTGACTTGGGTATGTGTCCAGGCCTTCTGGTATACCCATCTCTTCTTCCCCTTGGTGTGTGGAGGAAAAGAAATACCTCCTATGCTTTCATGACACTGGATGTGGTTAATGATCACTCTTATTGCAGATACGCCAATGCCCCTGGGCTCCATGGTGATCAACAGTGTCTCGAAGCTGTGTCGGCTTGGGGGCTCCTCTATGTACACTCTGCCTAATGCACCAACTCTTGCTGACCTGGAAGATGACACAGATGAGGAAGGTAAGGTCCTGTTAACAGGCCAGAAAATGTGTTCTGTCTCATCCTTCTGGCTCTGTGAGGTTAATGTTAGGATATAGCACATGGGTATAGCCACAGAAAAGGTCAGGCCAAGTAGATGGGGTTTTCTTTGTCTCCTGGGCTGGATCTAGGATATGTCCTATTGATCCCCAACAGCCTTGACAGGTAGACCTGTATGCTGAGAATCTCATAGGGATTGTTATCGTCGCCAGTAACTAGTATTATTTGTATCCTCTTTTAACAGCCTGGCAGCCCTCCTGTTCTGCCTTTCTCCTATTTAAATTTTCAACTGAGGCTCCCTCCAGTGATTCAGCTTCTAAATTCTTTGTTTGCTTATGCTGCTACGTGAACAAAAGATAAGAGTTTTTATCTTGGTAGTGAAAAGACAGCTGGATATGCTCTTGGAATTGGAAAAGTAACTGGTAGATACGTGTAAGTGCAATGTGGCACTGGAAAATGTGTGTTTCCAGACTGCCTAAAAATGCTGGGCATGCTGCAGTTTGGAGAGAAGAAAAATTAAAAAAGCCCACTCCTTTTCTCAGAGCTCTTACAGTCTAACAAGACTGGAAGAACTAAGAAGATAAGAACAGAGCCAGGTGTCATGATGACTCCATAAAAAATAGCTATTTGAATTCAATCTTATCTCTGAATCTCTACAGCTCTCATAGCTTTTGAATGTGGCTGAAAGTTTCTTTTTGCACATTCCAGCTTGGCTGCAGTCCTGATCTTCTAGCCACTGTAATGAAGTGGGCCAAATTTTGCTTCCATTTAGCCATTGAAACCTCCACTGATGCACGTATAAGGCAGACTGAGAAAAAGTTCCATCACAAGTGTTCTCATCCTAACTTTTATGGAAAATTCTTCTGACAAGTACAGCTCTTACATGCCCTTTCTTCCCCAGCAACTTTAGAATTCAGAATTATATTCTGTGAGAACTTGCAGGTACATGATTCAAAAATGGTCCTGTAAAAATGCTCTGTGGCAGTTGTGGGTCAGACTGTGTGGCTGTTGAGAAGGACACGGATGTCACGCTGGAATGTATGAAGAAATGTACATGTCCCCAAGTTTGTCAAAGTTGTCTGGCAAGAGAAAAAGAATAAACCATTCTCCCTGTCCTTAGGAAACAAGAAAGTAGGGCAAAGAAGGGATGGTGGGTAGAACAGAAGTAATGGGCTTCAATTGCAGCAAGGAAGATTCAGGATCCACATGAGGAAAACTAAGTGCGAACAATGGATTTGGGTTGACTGCCTGGAGATTGAGTCATCTGTAACACCGGAGAACCTTAAGACAAGATTAGACAAACATTTCTCAGGAGTGGCATCTGTAAAGCTGGTCTTGTTTTATGCCAGGGAAGGAATGGAGGGCAGCTTGATGTCCTTTTTCAACCATCTGCTTTTGGCTTTGTGGTTTGTTTTCTTACCAGAGATTAAAATTTTTCTCACGGGTTTCTGTTGTGGTTTTTTTTTCGAACACAGAGAACTTAATCCTTTTCAAGAAGTGTAAATATAACAGTTTGATTTAGTTCTTCCTCAGATGGTTTATTCATGAGTATCGAATAGATTGACTCTTTGCAGCTGAGTCACAGTCAGTTTTCCAAACATGTTTCATGAAGATTTTTTTCTGTTTTCAGGTAATGGAGACAAACCAGAGAAGCCACACTTCGATTCTCGTAGTCTTATCTTTGAATTAGACCCATGCAATGGGAATGGCAAAGTTTGTCTTGTTTATAAACATGCTAAACCAGGTATGACTGAAAAGAGCAAAGCTAGCCATCTCTTGTTGTGGATTTTATCTGGAGACCACTTGTGTGGAATCATCTCACATTTGTGATCTTCTTTGCTATTTGTAGATGAACATTTACTAGGATGTCCTGTCTCCACCGAAGTCAGGGGTTAAACCTTACAGAGACTTAACTAGCACTAACATTTTCCTTCCTTTAGATGTTGGAGTCTGAGTAACTTATGATTTCTGCATGCGTAGAAACAGGAAAGCATTCACATATGACCTACAGACAATCATGTTGAAATAATTCAGAGAGCTAGAACTCAACCACTAACGTGTTTCTGGTTACTTGGGTGTCTTGGAACAATTCCCTTACATTTTCATGAGAAAGGCTGTAACTCTTCTTAGAAGCAAAGTGTAGATGGTAAAAAAAGGTTCTTAGCTGATTGAGACAGAAACATCTTACTTGTCCTCTTGCCTTCCAGTGTTATGTGATTTCAGCACATGCAGTGGATAACCTGAGGAACAGGAGGGAGCATCATTTACAGCATTGTTACAGATGTCAACACAGGGGGCAGTGCGTTTAATTGACAGTGTTCAGCATCTCAATTTCTTGAGTAAAATCACTTCTTTTTATGCTACAAAGGATGTCACCACCAGAGAAACACTTGATCGCTGCAGAAAGATTTAGCAAAATGTGTTTTTGTTGGCAGCACATGCTCCCATGACTTCCAGACTCTGGACTCTATTCAGTAATCCAGATGACTGACGGTTGAGTTAGTTGTTTTTTACTTTGTGGGGCAGATAAATGTTTGCCATAATTGTACTTTGAACTTACACTCAAAGTTGTTGGTGTCCAAGCACGTTCCATGTAATGCATCAGTCCCAGGTTGGGAATGAATAGCACTGCATCCATTTTACAGTGGGGAAAGTGAGTATAATGGCTTATGGACAAGTATTTTTAATAACACTGGGAGCAGAACCAAGTCCTTTTCAGTCCCCTTGCTCTAACCATTAAACCACATTGCCTCTGGATAATCATCGATGTTAATCGTGGATGCTGTTGTTTTAGAAGCTTCAGCCTTTCTGATAAGTGCATTGTGTCTCCCACCTGACAGTGGCCAGGGATTGATCATACCACTGCAGTGCAACAGTGTGATTTGTGTTTGTTTTGTTTGTTCTAGTTGTCTCTCCAGACACAGAGATATGGTTCCTGGACAGAGCTCTATATTGGCATTTCCTCACCAAAACCTTCACAGCCTATTACCGCCTGCTCATTACCCACCTGGGTCTCCCACAGTGGCAGTACGCCTTCACCAGCTATGGGGTCAGCCCCCAGGCCAAGGTAGGACAGCAGGATCCAGCTTGTCAGTATTTTCATATAATCATAGAATAGTTTGGGTTGGATAAATCATAGAATAGTTTGGGTTGGAAGGGACCTTTAAAGGTCATCTAGTTCAGCTTCACTGCAGGAGCATCTTCATTTTGTGTAAGTATTGACTGCAAAACATCATCCCACCTTTTGACAAGCAGTCTCTAGGCTCAAGTGGGCCCACAAAGCCATGGAAGGGGCCACGAGTTTTTCCCCTACAGCATGTTATCAGTCATTAGTTTATGTTAGTGAATTCACTAACATTGTGCTAACCCAGCTTTTCTCACCCTGATTTTCTCAACCAACTTGGGCTTCACCTTTGACCTCTAATAGCAGGTGGTGGAACCCCAATTATTTCTTTGCTTTCTTGACTCTGAAGCAAACCTCCGCTTCCATGACTGCTGACAAGTGAGGACGTGTGAAGCTGTTCATACCCACAGCTGTGTAAGATTTGTCTGGATCAGTTTTCTGGGCGTAGCACCGAACAAAAGCCTACTGCTCTCTGGGTGGAGAGGAAAGTCCAGGTACACATTAGACAGGAGGCCAGATAAAGACTATGAGCCTGAGCCTTGCCAAGAATATTAATTCCTTTGCATCCTCCTCAGTCATGAAGGGATGCTGTGATAAAAATGATGCTCAAAAGGAGCAATTTAAATGCCAGCAGTCCTAGAAGTAGTTACAGGAGAGTGCCAGTTACAGCCTTGTGAATGTTCAGCCCCTTACTATTATTAAAATTGCTATTCTGCTCTGCCAGAACCCTGCTATTAGAGACTCCTGTCATTCCTTTGTGTGTGACTGGGCCTTCAGCCCTAGCCCCGCTTCCATCTCGTGAGAGGTCAGGGAATGGGTCTGACAGCACTACCGAACACAGCACATAAGCCTGTGCAATGTCTGTGTATGTTGGCCAGGTCTGGCAGGTCTCAGCGAGTGTCCTGTGCTTCACCCAGACACGACAGCTGTCTCACCAGCATGACATTCCTTGGTTTGCCCAACCCTTTGCGTACGCCAGGACTACTTGCTAAAATCACTGCTGCCTTCCCACCTATCAATGGCTGTAGAATTTGGCTCTTTCTGGTATTTCCAGTATTTCTGGTGTCTTCCCTGTTTTGCTGTGCTCTACTTTATCAATCAAGACTGTGTATGTCAGTGCTACTGTAGCACGTGCGTGTGCTCTGCCTTTCTGTAACCTTCCTGCTAGAATATTTTACTAGGTTCAGTATATTCACAAACCTTAGTGAAATCAGTCATGTATTCCCTAATCATTTGCAGCCTCTGTTAGTTAAAATCCTCCTAGTATGTTAACCATTATAATTTCAAAAGGTCTTCAAGGGTGGTATATTAAAGCTGTTCTCCATTAAGCAGAACATGAATAGATTGCCACCTACATTTTGGTATTCATCTTTTGTTTGTCTCGTTCAACGCTTTGCTGGTGGCTTTGGTGAGACTTGTAATACCATAACCCCTACGGTTTTATTTCCTGACTTCAGCAAGGGAGAACTGATAGGAAGAACACTAAGAGATGAGAACTTCAGGACAGAATGCTGTGGTGGCATCTGGGAACCAAAAGCAACCGTTGTGGTCACTTCTTAATGTAAAATCGTGCCAAAGAGGAGCAAACACAAAATCCTTTGTGTAAACAGTTAAAAAATCTGTTATTGTATGTGTGAAGAGAGAGCAAAGGAGGCTGTATTTGGAGAATTTCAACTAGTTTGCTTCCAATTTGTAAGCATTTTTAAATTCCAAGGGGTTTTTTTAATAATTTCTGCTTCTCTCAATCTAAATTAATGTGGTTTAGTTTCATCCCCTCCCTTTGCTTTCCCTCCTGTGGTTTAAATTAGGAGTTGCTCCTGATAGGAATTACACTGCCGGAAAAGTAGTTTCAGGTTTGTGTCTGGTTCTCCTCTTCCCTATCTGGAATGTGGGGCAGTTCCAGGGCTGTAGCTGTGCCTTGTGTATCCTTATCACAAGGCACACTGTACAGTCCTGTAAAGTGCAAACTGATAAGTGGTATATGATTAAAATCAGGTCTCAGTGGTGAGGGGGAATGGGGTGGAAATGTCTAATTGCAGTTTGATTTTAACCTCTTCCCCACCATCCTGCCTTTCAGCAATGGTTTAACATGTATAAACCCATAACCATCAACACAACTCTTCTCTCCGAAGAAGCTGATACCTTTGTGAACAAGCTGGATCCCAATAAGGTATTTAAAAGCAAGAACAAAACTCCAGTGATGAAAAAGAAAGCACCCTCCCAGCCAGCAGGCTCTCAAAAGAGCCACACAAGCATGACGTCCTCCAAGACATCCTCAATAGCTGGGAATTCTTCAAGGAAGTGAGACCCCCAGATCTGGCCTAGGACAACGTTTGCAATAAGTTTGATGTTCTCAGATTCAGCCTCAGTGGTTCAGACCAAGTTTCTTGTGCGTGAATACATGTGCCCATGGAAAACACATTGTGGCATTTGCATGAAATATAGCCACAATGTGCTCTGACATGGGAGGGAGGTAGTTCCTGGGGATACTGGGAAAAAAACTTGAGACATATATTTTATTCCTTTCTGCTACTTACAGCATGTACTTTTCAGAGGGCATGAAGAAGCCCTTGATGTCACTGCTCTGTGGGGAAGCTTTTGTTCCCATGCAACTGCTGCAGTGAAATGAAAGCAAATGTAAGTCACTATTACTTTAATAGACCCTTGCTGAAACGCATCGTATGAAGTTATTTCTACCATCTCTTTTGAAAGAAACCTGTCCTGACCTTGCATGCTATGGGAACAGGCTGGAACCCAGTGAAGAAAGAAGTACCTTCTGACTCAGATGGAATCCAACTCCACACTTTCCTGTGTTCCTTCCAACTTCTGCTCGTGGTAAAAAGGGACCTGGGGCTTCTATGTCACTGCATTGGCCTACCCACTTGCTCTACAGCCCAGATCACTTTCTTGCCTTTGTGCCATATCTTTTTGCATAGTGACGTCTGTGTGATGTCCTTCCCAATAAAGAATCACAGAATCACAGAATTGTTATGGCTGGAAGAGACCTTCAAGATACCACCATAATAACCCCTAAAACACTAAACCACTCAGTGTCTCATCCAGGCACTTCTTGAACACCTCCAGGGACAGTGACTCCACCACCTCCCTGGGCAACTCGTTCCAATCTCTAATCACCCTGTGAAAAATTTTTTTCCTAATATCCAATCTGAATGTCCCCTGTTGTAACTTAAGACCATTTCCCCTCATCCTCTCACTGTAGGCTCGGCAGAAGAGACTGACCCCCACCTCACTACAACCTCCTTTCAGGGAGTTGTAGAGAGCGATGAGGTCCTCCCTGAGCCTTCTCTTCTCCAGACTGAACAACCCCAGCTCTCTCAGTCATTCCCCATAAGAGATGTTTTCCAGTCCCTTCCCCAGCTTTGTTGCCCTTCTCTGGACACACTCCAGCCCCTCGATGTCTTTTTTGAAGTGAAGGGCCCAGAACTGAACACAGCACTCGAGGTGCAGCCTCACCAGTGCCGAGTACAGCGGGACAATCACTGCTGGCCACACTGTTCTTGATGCAGGCCAAGATGCCATTGGCCTTCTTGGCCACCTGGGCACACTGCTGGCTCATATCCAGCCGGCTGTCACCCAGCGCAATAGCCTAAAGGCAGTCAGAAAGTGCAAGTTCTCTTATTGCCTCTGCTTTCTCCTCTTGTGGGAGCTGCTGAGTAGGGCAGGTCGGTGGTGGTAGGAGTCCTGTAAGCCAGGAGGACGTCTTGGTTTGTCACACAATCATTTGCAAAATTGACCATTTGAACAGCTTTTGTCACTTTTCAATTGGGCAGGATCTGACCAGGGGCCACAGAGATCCTGCAGCTTTAGAAGCCCCTGATGCTGTTTTCTGTACTGTAAGTAAGTTTTCAGGTTAGAACTGCACTTTAACCCATTCACTGCTGGTTTTCAGTTACATCTGATGTTTTCCATTATTTTTCTATGCCATTCTGTCTTCTTAGGTGCGCTGGAAATACACAGTAGCAACCAACACTTTTTGTGCCTAAGCAGGCAAATCAAAGTCACTATGTTCAGAAAAACATTAATTATTTAAACAGCATCATCTTTTATTTAGGAAACAGTAACATAATTACATAGACAAACCTACCTCACAGAGACATTGTGAGGCTTTCACGAGTATTTGTATGGCCTTCAGAAAGACAAAGCCAGCCTGTAAGTGCTTAATAGTATTTTAATAAAGATTTTAATATTTTCCTCCAGAGTGACTGACTATTTGAAGATGCTTTTGGGATTGCATGCACAAGGAGGTGTGGCAAGAGCAGGGTGTAGGATGTTCAGGGGTTTTTTTAGTGCAGTAGAGAATCTCTCAGTGAGAAGGGATGAGTTACAGTGCCTTTTGGCTAATCTCATCTTTAGCTACTCAGAAGTTCCCAGTTCAGTTTACATAGACCAAAAGACTCAGCTGCACTCACTGTTCAAAATTTCTGCAGCCATCAGCCCCAGCTCTGGCATGCTTTGCTGGCTTTCACCACTGCCCACAGCCCACCCTCAAGTGCAGCTGCACCATTGCCTGGCAGCTGTCCTCTGCCACCCCCAAAGGAGAGAAAATCCTCTAATGCTCTTCAGCCCTCCTAATCCAATGTGCGTCTTTTGCCCAGTGAAGATCAGCTGGAGCTGTTCTACTAATATAAGGTCAGCTCTAATGAGGAAGCAGAGATGTCAGTACCTCCCACTCTAGCCTACGCCACAGTAATACCTTAGTAATCGTTTTAATAGTGAGATGATCATTAAAGCCAGTAAATACTGTTTTCTGGAATTCTGTGCAATAGTGATGTGCTATCACTTCCTACTGTAGAAGATCCCCATGTTGTGTGTTTGTGGTGCCCAGCCCTGTCACGGCAGTCACATGCTTGGCATACGTACCATACTTGCTTAAGCACTTTCTAGAAAAGTTAAGACTGTTGACACCCCTGTGGGAACAGGCAGCTTCTGATGCTGTTTCAGTCCGACAGCATCAGGCTAAACCTCAACTAAACCTCAGACTCTTCAGGCTGTTGCAGGCCCACTTCCTCATTCAGGTGGAGGTGGCAGAATTCCTGCAGGAGCACAACAGCCTCTTCCCACATTTCTCTTGCATTCAGAGTGGAGAAAAGGGTTTTGGGTTTTTTTCTTAGAGGACTTGGGTATGCTGCCACAGAAGTTGTCTGAATCCTTTCATATGGTGGTAGTTAGTCTAGCCTGTCAGTAACACGCGTGGTTCCATGACACCAGTGTGTTCCAGCAGAGCTGTGCCAGGATTCAGGAGACCCTGTAGTTTATTTTGCTAATTTTTTTGGTGCTTCCTGAATGTTCAGATCAAAAAGCAAAAAACAAAACCAAGCATGACACAAAATAATCAGGTTCAGGTTTCTATTTCAGACTGTCCTTGATCTTCTCTTCCCTGTGCTCTGCCAAAGTAGGTATTCATTAGGGTGGCAGATTAGCAAATGGAAGCAAGCCTAGGCCCCTGATCCATCAGGGTAGCTCTTAGCAAAAAATATTCCAGATCAAAATTTCCTTAATTAAGTTGTTTCTGCCACTGTTGGATCCTGTGTTTTGATTTCTGTGAACATACAGGTGTCTGGAGTCTTGCAGTTCTGCTTTGCTTTTTTCCAGAATATGATGATTTCTTTTTTTTGGTAGATTTTTACACAGGGAGATTGAGTAATTTCTTCAGGTCACAGGCAGGTTTAGCCCTACCTGGGTCTGCCAAGTGTCTCAAATTCTCAGTTTGTCTGCTTAAGCAGAGTAGGTTTATTGAAGACTAGTCCCTCCCTTTTCCACCTGCAGCACCATTGCACATTCCCTTATCCACTTGGTTACCCTTTGGCTCTCAGTCCATATGTCCATATGGGCCTTGCTGTCAGGCCACTTCCTTGGAGCATGTGGCCATTACAGCTTAGAAGTCTCCACCACTGGCTGTCCTTTCTCATTTCCACCTTCCAGGACAGGTTGGTTGTGCAACTCAATGAAGAGTTTGTAGACTAAAGCACCAGCAAGACTTCCTAGGATTGGAGCTGCGAGTGGGACCCACCACCAGTAATGTCCAGCCCTAGAACAAAGCAGATAAAAGTCAGCTGGTGAGTGGGATGAACCACTGCCCTGCCACCGCGTGGCACAGGGTGAGGTGAGCTGTGTCTACTGGGGCAGGAGTAAGGTCTGTGAGCAGAGGTGTCCAGTCCCACTTCACATACTGAGCTCTTGTAGAGTTTAGATGAGTTCTCTATCCACCAGCATAATTGCTGGAGGGAGCATCATTTTCCCTTCGGCCTGGGAAAGTGGCTCTGCTTTGTCTGCAGGTGTCTTGTTCTCCTGCAGAAACAACCTGTGTCATCCTGTGTGACTGTCAGACAGACACACACCCACACACCTTTTCGTCCCCATTTCCAGAAACATCTGCACCTCCTCTACGAACTTCTCAAAGACATTTTCTGGAAATGTAATGAATATGGGCAGCTGGTACAGGAGACTCCACTACTGCTCTCACCATGGGAAAAGCCTGAGCATTGCACCATCTCACTAGATAGAAGAAGGCAGGATTTCGTTTCCAGATTGAGACATCTAAATTTAGGAGAGCTATTCAGCAATCCCGCTGTAAGTACGTGCTTTTGGTTGACCTGAGTTGCTCTCTGGCTCTCCAGTCACTCCAATAACCAGCTAGCTCTCCAGCTAACAGCCAATTTGGTGCCCAAATTGAGGTAACTGAATGTGAAGATGAATCCCATACCAGAGAATTAGTGTACCCCAAAATTTGTGTACATAACACACAGGGCTCCTCTATACAGAACCCTTTCTCTCTGGGAATGGAGAATGCATTCTGCAGCAATACCATGAATTGGTCCAAAGGCTTTGTGGCCATTTTATCTTGGGCTTATCTCCTCTCCTTGTGAGCTGAGCAGTACAAAAACAAAGCAAGTCAGTTACCTGAAGACGTCCATTCCCCAGCCAGCAATTGCTGTGAAGATCCGGGGGGGCAGGTCCCGAGAGGGATTTATGGCGTAGCCTGTGTTCAACCCCATCCCCAGACCAATGCCCAGGACCAGGATACCCGTGAGCAGGGCCTGTGTGCCTTCCAGGGCTCCATTGTTTTTCTGATCATGGATGGCCAGAATGCCCAGGACCAGCATCATCGTCGCCAAAAACTGCAGGAGCAAGAAAGGGGGAACAGGTCAAGACAGAGAATAGGGAAGACAGAACGGAAGAGGCTTCCCAGGATGGAAAAGCCAGCAGGATTCATGGGCTGATAAAATCAGGGAGGTCCCCAGTGTTATTCCATCCTCACAGGTAGACTGAAAAAATGTTTTGACTCATTTCCCAGCAAAAAACTTCACCTCGTCGCCAAAAGTGCTCTAGGACTGATACAAACTTCTCAGCACTGTGCTCTCCCTCCACTTTTCAAGTTAGGGACATGGGTTATTTTCAGTCCATTTCATCTAACAGAGGCAGAGCCATAACAAACCGCTAACGAGACAAATCTGATCCTTCCTACAGGGAGTGAGGTTTTTATGTAGCCTGTTGCGTTAGCCCTTTCAGGACTAAAAGCAAATACCAGATTCTCATCTGGGAAACTGAATCTCCTGTCTGTGACTACATAGCTGGCATTTGTCAATCTGCAGTACCCAGGACATCAGGGACTGTGGTTTGAGTGGAGGTGATGCCTCTTGTCTCTTTCTGCTTTAGAAAATGCAGCTGGAGAGCCTTGGACTGCTCTGCAGAGGTGCCAGCAGAAGTAGGAACTCTGCAGCACTTCACAAAGCACTGTTGCTGTCATTTGCTTCCTGTGCAACAAGGGCTCTGCATGCTCCACAGAAGGCTGAGTGATCAGGTCCCCACCTGTAGGCTCTCCAGCTCTCACTGTCCTTCTCATCACGCCCGGGCAAGAGTTTTGTCAGCTCAGAGACAAAAGCACAGGCTTCCTCAGATTTGAATGAGAGGTGAATCTTTCTTTTCCAGTGTTCCAGTGCTCCACATCCCCACAGCCCTCTTCCTATTTCTGGGCATCTGGACATATGGTGGGAATCAACCGTACACCATCTAAATTGGACTGTTCAAACCTCAGAGGTTCAACCCAGATAGGCTGTCTTCACATGAAGACAGTCTCTGTGCTGGTGAGGGGCAGCCAGCAGAGCTGCTTGGGAACGTGGAGCAAGTGTAGGATCCCAAAAGGCAAAGAACAGTTCAGGGAACTGCCCAGACCCCAAAGGAGATAGACAGTCCCTGATACAGCTCAGCTTCTCACTTCCCTTTGCTTGGGCCTAGTGCTGGGAAGTTTGGAGAGCACTCAGACCAACCTGCAGAGCAGCCTGCAGGCTTCACCGTTCAGACTTGCTCAGCCACCAAGGTGCCTTGGTTCCTACCTGTCAGGCATCTGCCTGGATGGTGGACTCCTTGGAGTAGAGGTTGTGATTGTGTCTGCACAGGTAGCACTGTGAGTCCCCTGTAGCAGACCTGCAGTAGCACCTGTTACCACCCACCCTCTCTAACACACCACAGCAGTCCCCACTGACCTCTGAGAAGAAGCCCCCCACCAAGGATACATAGGGAGCAGGGTAAGTGGCAAAGATTGATGCTGTGGCAGTTGGTCCTGTCACCGTGAAGTTCCCCTTGGTGTAGTCATACAGAGCATCTAGGAGAGATGGGAATTATGGGAATTAGCACAGAGTTCATCCCACATGACCCGTATACAAGTCCACTCATTGCAGCCAAGGGTAAGAGAGGCAATAGCAGATGTGATGAAGGTGACACACCTCCTCCAGGACACAATCTCACCACTATCTGTTATCTGCAGACTTTGTCCTGCAGTTGCTTCCTTACACCCACCAGCTCCCTGTCCATGCTCCAGGAGCCTGTGGCAGTCTGGACACCCTGGATGCACTGGAGGCCTCCATCCCTCTGCCCCTTGGAGACTAAAACATGCTGGAGCCAATGGGTGGTGTGTCCTCTGTTCACAACTCTAAACCACAGATGACTGCTGTCCTGTTTTACACAGAGCAGCAGAGTCCCCCAGAGCTCCAGCTGTACCCAGTACACAGTAGTCCATCACACTTGAGGCCATGGTCTAATGGTCTAATGGTTAGGAATATGATGGGATAAAGGTTGGACTTGATGACCCTGGAGGTCCCTTCCAACCATCATGATTCTAGGATTCTATGATTCTATGATCTAACTCCAGCCCTTGCAGAGCCTGGAATCAAAATGCTGACAAAGTGCAGCTACTGGCCATGAGCTGAGGACAGGTTTTGGCAGTGAGAATGCCCAGAGCAAGAGGAGCTGTGTTCTCCAGGAAAAGATTCTTCCCAGAGATATCTGGGCCTTGCTCAGACATTATGCTGACTACTGTAAAAGGAAATATTTTTGACGGACTGGGAGTTGAGACCGAGTTGAGCAACCGCTGTGATAAAGACACAACCATACCGCAGTAGAGGCCAAAGACAGTGGCTGATGCTGTAAAGGAGCCCAGGAACTGGCCGATCACATAAGCTGGGAGCTTTTTCCAGGGAAGATTTCCTAAAATGCAGTGTGTGAGGGTGATGGCAGCATTCAGATGAGCTCCTGCAAAATCAGAGCAAAAGAGAATGGCCTTGACCCATGCTGTTTAGGAGCATGCCCCACAGCCACATAGATCTTGCTCCAGAACTCCAAGACTCTTCCGAGGCAGGGTCTCCTTCCTGCACAAACTCAAAACTGATCCATTTTCCATGGACAGCCGAATGATTGAGGGCAGAGAGCTCCTTGCTTTAGTTCTCTGAAAATAAGACAACCTCTGCTTTATTCTCTGTAGACTACAGGCTGCCTCAGTCATTTCACCTGGCAGAGACACCTCTCTTGGTAGGTAACATCTTCTATATAGCTACAGGTAGATGAGGCAAATCTTATCCCAAACAATCACAAGGCCTTCTGAAAACACCTGATAGACAAGGAGAATGTCATCCTGGCAGAGCTGAGCATCCCAGATGATGGAGGCTGTGGGCCCTTAGCACATCTGGCAGGCAAGGCACAAGACGACAGGAAAACAAACTACACAATCAACCACTGATGCCCCTTACCTTCATGTCTGCAAAGCAAATCCTACACAAGGCTGTTGACAGGGACTCAGATTAGCTCTTAGATGTCACTGCATTGAGAAGGGGTTATCAGGATGGTCAGTTGTCACCAGACCGTGGTTGCTCCCACTTGTGTAGAGCAGACCGTGTCCTTCCCTCGCAGAGTTTGTATTCTTAGACTGTGTTTCCTTACATCTTTTCATATTTGGCTTTCATACAGTGCAAGACCAGTTTTCCCTGTTTGAGGGGACACTTTGTAATGGGGATGGACATCACAATGGTGCTTTGGGCGAAAGACTATGTGGATCAGGTTTGGTGTCCTAGGTGCAAAACACATTTGTTCTCCAGACCTCATCTCCCCACGAGTCCAGAAGAAATATTTGCCTTTTCCTGCCTAGTAGGTTCAAACTTAGGGGTTTAATAAATGCTCCAACTTTACGGGCCTTTTCTTACTTCAGACTCAGAAAGGGGTAAGAGTGATACACATGTCATCTCATCAAAGTACAGTACAAAATGAAGTGGAAGTTCCTGTGCCATCTGCTGCAGTCCCACAGCCACAACCGAAGTGGAGGGAGACCCCTTTTCCTTTGATTGTCTGATTTTTTGCAGGCATGACTAGCCATTTCAGAGATCACAAGAAGCATCTTGTGACACAAATTAAGCCAAATCACAATTCCAAGAAGCCCTGAAACTGGCTCCAAAGCCCACCTGTCCACCTCCCAGCCCTCAGCAGATCAGATCCATCTCAAATATCACCTGGAACTGCAGTGTCCTACTTTCTTCAGCCCACTTTTCCCAGGATGTCTCTACCAGCTCCAAAAGAACAGGGAGACCAAGAGCTGACTGGTTACATGGAAAAATTTTCCTTTCCAAGTCAGCCCCACCCTTGGACATCTCTCTATGCCAAGAGCAAGGAGTTGCTATAATTTTCTGCCCACTAGAGCCTTTAATCTCTTCTCTTGGTGCAAATGAATGCAGAAATTGCACAAGGCAAAGGTAATGACCTGTCATGTGAGAAATACCACCCCATGGCCCTGAAACACCACCTCCTGAGTTCGCGTGGAGCGTGCACGCATGGGTGTGGATGATAAGGAGAAAATTTGCATACCAGTCCTTGTTGCAACATCAGCAGTAAGCTCTCCTTTGCAATAATTTATTTACTTCCCCGTAGGTCAGATTGACATCATGTTTTCACAGTTCCTTGTCTCCTTGGGCCATGATGGCATATCCCAATCACATAACGGGAGCACTGCTGAAACCTGGCTCTGCTGACCACAACAGGAGGGGATGGCCAAACCTCCACCACTCTTCCTGTCCTGCTTGCCCCTGTCTCAGCTCAGAACACATGTTTGGGATCAGCATACTGTAGGAATTCTTTACTGTGCCATCATGACTCCCTGGCTTGACTTTAGACCTGCCTCCCGCCTGCAGACTTGGCTGTGATCACTGGGTCACAAGGCTGATCCTGGTTACAGTCACCAGACCTGCTCTGCTCTTCTTGCCTGGGGAACCTAGGACTGCATTTTTTATGGTGAGGGCAGTGCCTTGCCTTGCCATGCCATCACCCACCTCTCTGCAGCCCACTCCTGCTGCCTCCAACTCATGTGACCTTTATGGGACATACACATGTCTTATGCTCAAGTGTCCTGCTCACCAGAGATTCCTCCAGCCACATGGACGCCCAAAGTAACACCAATGCCAAATCCCAAATTGATGCTCAGATGCTGCCCAAAGTCTCCTCTTCCTAATACCACTTGTGCCACAGTAGACAAGCCAAAGACCTAGTGCATGGAAAAAGAAAAAGAGAGTGTTAAAAGTAGTGTTATTAATGTGGTGGACTGAGATGTCTTGCCACTCTTTCTGCAGTACTAATTTACTCCCAAAGACAGGAAGGCTCTAAGGTGCCCACGGTCAGGAGATGAAGTGAGAATGGATAACTGGATTATTCTTTATAGGTGCACATCACACCCAACCAGGCACTTTAGTCATGGTTAGGTATGGGGAGACAAACCACAGGCCCCCGCACTGATGTCCAGGGCACAAGGGGGATCACTCACACAGCCCAGTAAGGGCATCTGTGCCTGAAGCTGGGGACATGAGCTAGGGGAGTGTCACTGCAGTCTGCCCAGAGGTGGCACCCAAGCCGGGTGGATGGAGGGTGGGCAAGTTCTTGTCTTTCTTTTCCTGGTGTGCAACTTATTGACTAAAAATGTAGTTTGGGTGGCACATAGCTATTTGCCAAACTTAACTCAAACTTTGGTAACTTACGCAGTCAAAAAACAAGAAAGGAAATTCTGGTTTGACTTTTTCTTTCAACACATATGCTTTCAGTTTGAAAACAGCCAAAGTTTCAATATTGTTTCAGTGACTAGAGAGGAATCGGGGGGGGGCGGGGGGGGAGAAAGGGAAAAAGAAAAATACACTCTCCAGCAGTAAAGGACACCTTCAAGATATGGCTCTGGTCTGAAATGGCTCCTGAAGTCTCTGCCTCACGAACCACTTAGGCTTTGGAGAGTGTATCCTGTTCCTTGGACTGCACTGATGTTGATCCAGGGTGACATGTCCCTCCAAGACAAAAAGTCAGTATGTTCTCCAGCATCTAAATTTCTGCTCTGGTCTGTCCTGACTTGGATCTTTACTGACTGCTCTACCTGGATCCAGATTTTAATTCATGCATCTGCTCTCCCTCTTCCCTTTCAGACATCACCAAAATCCCCTGTTACCAGAGACACTGTTCTTATCTCTCTTGAATACACAGACCACAGTCTGTGCTCTGCAAGGAGCTACAGCCTGCATGGTGTGAGCTTTTCTCTCAGTATACCTCAGCAAAAACCCCAAAAAGCAGTGTCTGGGATGTCTCCCAGCGTCTGCAATGCCCTTATAAAAACTTTGCCTACTCATATCTGAGCTCTTCCAAAACCACATCCAAGAAAGGCCACATGCATACAGCACAGGCTTTGCAGGACAGCTCGCAGATGCAGAGAGAGGTGTGTGGGGCAGGAGACACGGCTGTTGGACCTGAACATCATTATCATCAGAAAAACACAGAGAACCTGTTTTTCAGGACAGATCCAAACCTCTGATCTCTTCCTCTGTTCTCACAGTCCCAAAATAGCCTTTTTTTTTTCCTTACCTCCTTGCTCCTTGTGCTATTCACTCCCCCTGCCTGGTTCCCCCCCTTATGAAAATTGCCTGTGCAATGTAAGAAGCCCTGGTTGAGTGCTATCATCCAAATAACAGCCATCCAGGCACCCGGGAGATGCATGCAGCACATTCCTGGTTGTAGTAAGGGCCAGGGGGCTGCTAAGAGATTCTGGATGCTTCTTTCAGATGCTGGATGCTCTTTGCAGCAAGCCCTTGATGAGGGTCTGTGTGCAGTGTCCCTCCTCCTACACAAAGGAAATGGAAAAGGAAAAACCTTTGTTCAGCTGCTGCTGAGGGGTCACAGATGTCTGTGCTGTGACTTCCAGTGTGTGCAAAGCTACCTGTGTAAAAAGGAGTGAACTTCAAGGAGCTGGATGTGCAATAAGATGTGATAAAAAGCAAGCATCCCTTGGGCATGCAGTGATTGCCCTTGAAAATAAGCACCTTTATCTGTACAGACAGCTGTGTCAAAATGCCCCCATGCTTACATAAATCTTATCTTCCTCTGCAAATCGCCAAGTGTGAGTTATTTGGATTATCCCCAGCCCTTCCATGTCAGCCTCTGTCCCAGTCCAAGGTGTCATTCAGCTCAGCAGTCCTTGGAAGTTAAGTCTGGGTGTAGTAAGGTTGGCACAGACACTTGCTGGCCCTTTTCAGAAGGAGGATCTCATTTTGCTATGTTGGTCCAACATGAGAAGGCTCTGGTCTCTGTGGGCACCTCACACCCACCAAGGATCAATTCTGACTGCAAAGCCTTCGTGACCCCCTCCCCAAACATCTCTGAAGCAGTCCAAGAGCTCGAAACTACTTAATTTGTTTTCTGCATGACACAGATCCCTCAGGAAAGGGGGGAGTTGCTGTAGGATTTGAGTAAGCACTGTTCACTTGTCAGTGTAAGGAAACCACAAGTGAAATCCTGGTATGCTTTACACTGGGTAATTACATTTCCTAATGGTAGGTTGTAGCTCTAGAGAGTTTCACAGGTGTTCATTACTCTGGCAATTTGAAGAAGAAGATGGATGAATGCTGTTCTCATTGCACAGAGGCTGTCCGTGACAGAGGAGTCACGGTCTGCTCCCTAAGCCTGTGCAGGACCTCCAAACCACACCATCATTGCCTCTGGCACAGCAGGAAGAAAAGCCTCAACTCACTGCATGGGATCATTCAGGGGGTCTGGCACAAGCATTTCCTTGCCCCATCTCACCAGACACTGCTCTTTGGCTTCATTCCCAAACCCTTCTTGTTTTTCTCCTAGAAGAGAACTGAAACAGTGGCTCATCTGCACCTGCTTCACCCTCACTCAGCACCCACATCCTACCCTCCACGTTGCTTTTTTCCTCCAGGTTTTTGATGGGTGGTCTACCCAATGAGAAGTTGCTGCCCCACCAGAGCGGAAGAGTGAGCAGTGGAAAGCAGCTGCTGAGCAACACTGAGGTTGTGGTAGGAAACCACCAACCTTACAAATTGCTGCTGTGAACTCTAACCCTCTCACTCACCCTGCACACACACACACACATGGACAAACACACACGTCTGGGCCCGTCTTCTCCTTACCATGAGGATGAACATCCCCAGCGCTTCTGCCAGCAGATCCCTGATGGTGCCATTACGAATCGTGAGTGACTTCTGAATATTCTCCAGCATTCTGCTCTCCTGCTCCAGCCTGTAGCCGTGGGAGATTCTGTTATTACAGCATGCTTCACTGCTCTGAGCTAAGTTACCCTTTGAGACCAGGCACCCTCCCTTCACCCCCGGACACCTTCATTCATTTGGTTAACGATGAACAAGCCAATAAAGTAGGAGATAGCTTCAAAGTCTTCCCGTGGAATCACGGAATGTTCAGGGTTGGAAGGGACCTCTGGAGAACATCTAGTCCTAACCCCCTGCTAAAGCAGGTTCCCCTAGAGCAGGTGGCATCCAGGCAGGTTCTGAATATCTCCAGAGAAGAAGACCAGGCAGCCTGTCTGGGCAGTCTGTCCCAGTGTCTGTCACCCTCAGGGGAAAGAAGTGTTTCCTTATGTTTAGATGGAACTTGCTGTGTTCCAGTTTATGTCTATTGCCCCCTGTCCTGTCACTGGGCACCACTGAGCCTATCTCCAGAGCAATGAAGCTGTAAATAGGCTTGGTGTGCTCCTAAAGCCTCTGTCTTTCTCATAATATTTTTCACAGACATTGAGCAGGAACTTTGGCTGTGTTCTGCATTGTAACCCACTGGTGGTTTGGTGCCTTTTTTTTTTCTTAAACAGGCGGGATTAAAACCATTTGCCTGGGCTTTGCAGGACTATTTGGATGCTCAGTCTGCAGTGAGGATGCTCTACCTGGAGCTGATGTGCACCAGTTGTCTGCAGCTGGGAAGAGCACAATGTCTTGAGCATTGCTTCAGGTTGAGTATTTGCTCTTGCTGAATACACCTGTGGCTACAGCTCCCATCACACTAGCAGAGAGCCTCCCCACCAGCACCCCAGTCTGTCCTCTTGTGTGGGGCAAGGAGAGACCAGTCTTGGCAATGGTCCTTAGAGACCTACAATCTCATCTAGTCAGTTCCCACTAACTGGAAAAGGGGAAACATACCCCCCATTTTTTAAAAGGGAAGAAA
Organism: Aegotheles bennettii; assembly: GCA_013398125.1. Lineage (NCBI taxonomy): Eukaryota > Metazoa > Chordata > Aves > Caprimulgiformes > Aegothelidae > Aegotheles > Aegotheles bennettii. Next base: position 26,602 of record VZRW01003010.1, read on the forward strand.
AGACCTGGGGAACTACAGGCCAGTCAGTCTCACCTCTGTGCCTGGTAAGATCCTGGAGCAGATCCTCCTGGAGACTGTGCTAAGGCACATGGAAAATAAGGAGGTGACTGGTGACAGCCAACGTGACTTCACTAAGGGCAAATCATGCCTGATAAAATTGGTGGCCTTCTATGAAGGGGTTACAGCGTTGGTGGATAAGGGAAGAGCAACTGATGTCATCTACCTGAACCTGTGCAAAGCATTTGACACTGTCCTGCATGACATCCTTGTCTCTAAATTAGAGACACATGGACTTGATGGATGGACCACTCAGTGGATAAGGAATTGGCTGGCTGATCACACTCGATGGCCAACTGGAGATCAGTGACAAGTGGTGATCCTCAGAGGTCGGTGTTGGGACCGGTGTTGTTTAACATCTTTGTCAGCTACATGGATGGTGGGATCAGGTGCACTCTCACCAAGTTTGCTGACAACACCAAGCTGTGTGGTGCAGTCGACACACTGGAGGGAAGGGATGGCACCACAGAGACCTGGACAGGCTGGAGGGGTGGGCCTCTGCAAATTGCATGAAGTTCAACAAGGTCAACCGCAAGGTCCTGCACCTGGGTCAGGGCAATCCCAAGCACAAATACAGGCTGGGTGAAGAATGGATTGAGAACAGCCCTGAGGATAAGGACTTGGAGGTGTTGGGTAATGAGAAGCTCAACATGAGCTGGCAGTGTGTGCTTGCAGCTTGGAAATCCACCAGGATACCAGGATCCTGGGCTGCATCAAAAGCAATGTGACC
>VZRW01003010.1:27513-42326 GCA_013398125.1 Aegotheles bennettii
AGACGGTCTGAGAGAGTTTAGCCTTGAGAAGAGAAGGCTCCGGGGAGACCTTCTAGCAGCCTTCCAGTACCTGAAGGGGCTACAGGAAAGCTGGAGAGGGACTTTTAACATGGCATATAGTGATAGGACGAGGGGGGATGGTTTTAAGCTGAAAGAGAGGAGATTTAGATTGGATTTTAGGAAAAAATTCTTTGCTGTGAGGGTGGTGAGACACTGGCCCAGGTTGCCCAGAGAAGCTGTGGCTGCCCCCCCCCGACGCTGTTCAAGGCCAAGTTGGATGAGGCTCTGAGCAACCTGGTCTGGTGGGAGGTGTCCCTGCCCATGGAACTAGATAACCTGTAAGTTCCCTTCCAACCCAAACCGTTCTATGGTTCTGTGATTCATCTGGCTATCAGACCAGAACCTTCACTGTCCTGATTCCTCCTCCATTTCCTGATTCCTTTTGCTTAACTCCCTGTACACCAGGTGCTCTTACCTCCCCACTGTAAAAAGGCTTTAATACCTTTGTTTAATTTCTGAAAAAAATTAAACCCACTGAACACTCAAGACCCTTTTCTGCAAGCCTTGTCTGGTTCTTCGCTGGGTTTCTTACCTTTCTCTCAACCTGCTGCAGCTTCTCAATGTGGCCCTGGAGGGATTACTTGATGGGGATGTAGTGCTCTGCTCACGCTGCCCCTCGTGTTGCCTCACTCTGGCACCACTGCAATGCAAGAGTTCATGAGCTTTTCTTTCACCCACAGGACACTGAGGAGGTGTATGGAAGAACCTGGGAAGCTGATTGTTCTCTCTGCTCCATAGGTGACTGTATATCTTGTGGCAGGGAAGGGTTTTATGGGCTGGGGTAAGCCCTCCTCCAGCCACAGATTAGCTATTGACCTTAGTGAACGCCTGGCTAAATATGCAGTAAATTACTAGTCTGCCTCTGGTACTAAGGACTATCTAATCATGATGGATGATAATCACATTGCTGGCAAGGGTGTTCCTACAGGATATTTCTGTCTGAGAAGGTTTTTTTGTCCTATGAGGCCATGAGAAAAAGTTGCCAATAAATTTTTCTAGGTCACTTCATTCTCTGCCATGCAAATGCTTACTGATGGAGCACACAAACATGGGCCCTGGAACATCAGGTCATGGTGGTGACAAGAGCCATGAGTTTCTTCTGCACATGGTAATTTGCCACTGACTTGTAAAGCTAAGGTACTGGCATTGGCATTTATTGGAGATCTCACCGCCTTTCTCTGGTGGATGAGATGTGAGTGGGTCGGTACCCCTCACAACTGGACGTACGAGTTCATTTTTCACTCCTAGATCTCAGGGAGCATTCCAGGTGGATTCCTCCCCTGTGGTCAAACAAGAAAGCTGCTGTTTTTCTGGAAGGCTTTGTCTCCTACATTCAACCATTAGCTATAGGCATCTCAATATTCTAATTTTGGCTGAAAGCGAGACAGGTATTTTTTGGGAACACCAGGCTCTCATGGACTTGCATTCTCCACAGGGAAAAAAACAATCCCTGTTTGTGATAGAAATCTTGGTTTGGTGATAATATTTGTAGCATTAATCCCTGACATTACCACCAAATTCCCTAAAACTTCAACATGCTTCTAGCATGGCATCATAGATCACGGGGTGTGCGTCTTGCCACTGCTTGTCCTTTTACACCAGTCACTCCACAAGATGGCACTGAGACATTAAGTCCTCTAAGTGCTTAGATGGGTTCCTCTGTTGTCTGCTGAAAATGTGGGAACAATTCAATTTCAGGGTTCCTCTGAGCATTTTTATACGTTAAAGAAAGGTGATCTGCCAATGTTCAAGGAGTGTAGCAACAAAAGACACCTGTGAGTCCTATAGGGCAGAGCAACGCTTCTCTGGCAGCACATAAACCAAAATGTGTAAGCCTACGCCTGTCACCCTCCGTTTCATAATTAGCAGAGAAAAACATCTCCAAATAGCAGTTCATCCCCACACAACATTAGCATATGAGGCCAGACCTGTGAATCACGCTGGATGCTGCTTCCACTGTCTGCAACGGGGGTGTGAAGTGATCAGCTCCAGGGTAACCACCTACATGGAGGTAACTACCACCAGGTGAGCTGGACTTTCCTTCCTCACTGCATCCAGATGTGGTGATCCTGAGTGAGCACAGACAACCATGTGAGATACTCAAGGGCTGGAGCACAGAAACCTGACAGTTGCCCAACATGACCTGTTTGTACTTGCATGGTTTCACTTGCCTGCAGAGCTGATGAAGGTCTCTGGGCTCACCAAATACAGCCCCCTACTAGCATAAGCAGCCACACCACATCTCTTTCGTGACCAGGCTAGTGTCCATTTTAGGGGTAAGTGCTTTTTGCCCCAACTGTTTCTGCTGGAAGCGTATTACCAGAACCTGCTGCTCTGGACATTAGAGACTTTCTTCTAATTTCCAGCCAAATTCTTGAAACCATTCATTCATGTGCCTGCATTTCCCCATCACAGTCATGAGTTAACTCACGTCTTACAGGTGCTACCCCATAAAGTTCTCCTATGAGGTTTCTTAGAAGAGCATTAACTGCTTGCATTTAGCTCTGTACCACTTCCTGTTTTGACTTCACTTCCTTGACTTACTCACATGTTGAAACCTCACTCAACATTGACTTTACAACAATTTTACTGTGTTTTCTGTCACACAGTAAGCAACCACCTGCTAAATCAAACTGATTTTCTTCCCTAAGGTAGGTGTGCTTTCAGCACCAGCAATAAAGACCTCAGTTTTGAGAGGAAAATTATGGCACATTCAAGGCCCACTAAAACTGGTGATGTTGATACCTATGGTACTGGAGAGCCAGGTGAACAATGTCCCTGGATCCTGCTAGAGCATCCCTGGGAATGATGAACACACAGGGTCTCCAAGGCAGTGGTTCTTCTGCAAGGAGTAACCTCTTTGACTCTGACACTCTGCACGTTTCCTCTGCATTCACAAGCATATTTATCTCTTAATTGCTCTAATCAACATCTGTAACATCATCACTCCATTAGCTTCAGCCCTGCTGGTGGAGCATTTACTCCTCCCCAGAGGCTGAGAGGAGCATCTGCAGACAGCACAGCAGAGGAGCTCCTCACTGTGGACATGGACAGCTTGCTCCTCCATCAAACCAAACGACCATGGCACTGAGATACCTCCACACCCCTTTAGGAAGCAAGGCCATGTCAGAGAGACCAGTACACCACTAGTATGACTTTAACTGTCCAGGAGAGACCTCACTCAACATACCTAGAGCACCCACACCTCATGGTCTCACATCTAACACTCATGGTCTATCTCCTCCTCTACTATACAGATGGCAGGCACCAAGAGAGTCACAGACACCCCAGATACTTTTCTCTCAGCAGATGGCTTTGCTCTCCATACTGTTACCCCATTCCCAGGACACCATTCTTCACAGCCATTCAGCTCATGCTGCACGCAATCACCCCTTGCCCTGAAGATGGCCAAAGGCACATCACCCATGCATGCTCCTGTCCAGTGAAACCAGGTTAGCTCTTACCGTGCTGGGCAGAAGTGGGAGCTGGAAGGACCAACAGAGGGACGTAGTGACAGTGATATCCTGCTCTGGTCTGCAGTCCTCCGCTTAGCTCTCCGAGAACATGGTGCCTCCCTGCCCCAGATTGCTAAAGCTTGCTCAGCCAGAGATAATCTGTGAGGCAGCGGTGTCAGCAAAGGGGAATTACATGGCTCTTTTTGGTCATTAGGGACAGAGCAGTGCTGTCCGGGAAGGGTGGCTGGGGTTGCCTGGGCTACTGCTGGCCCCATTGTTGGACAACAGAGCGGAAGGTGCCTAGGTTCTCATGGCCAAGGACATACCTCCCCACACTGGGCCACTCTCCTTGCCCTCCACCTGGCTTTTCAGACAGAATTGGGTTGTTTTTATATGCAGCAAAGTGTAATGGCTTTTAAGGCATCTTGTTAGCTTTGGTCTGGGCAAATCCCTGGAAAGTCTCCCACACACATGGATATAGGGCATTTAACAGAGAGAAACAGAGGCACAGGGACACCTCAGGTCCCACAGGAGACTTGGGGTACCTGTGAGATTTCCACAAAAGTCCTGCCAGCTCCTCATCTGCTGTCATATCCCATTCCCTGCTCCATCCCTGACCCATGAGCACCTTATTCTCATGACCTGCTCAGGGCCAGGCTCCCACTGTACCACTGTATGTGGAAGCATCCCTCTGCCTGCCCCAGGACCCTGCTCCAGGGCTCTTTCAGACCCAACTAGAGAGCAGCGGACTCTGCGTGTGCAAATGCTTCTGCCAAGTTTTGAGCTGCCTGCTTGGGTCTGCTTTCAATCCACAGATAAGGCAAAAGCCAGGGAAACCACAGGGCTCAGAGGACATCATCACCCTGGAGATAAGAGGAGCCAGACTTTCTCCTGGAGGAGTGTGAACTCCCACACTCTGAAAGGCGAGATTTAAAGGGAAAAAGCTGCAGGCTGGGAGGGGGATGCTGGGTGAGCTCAGTGAGGTCCTGAAGTCACAGAGCTTGGTGGAGCTAGCACACTGATGTGGATGTTTTCCTACCTCTGACTGTACCCCAGAGACAGCACAGCGTGGCTGTGTCCCCCCCTCAGGATGCAAAGAGTTCACTTTTACAAATTACACCATCAACAAAAACCCTTGTACTTCATCTCATGCTGTTTCCCCTGCCCCACCCCGCCTCCAGACATTCCAGTCGAGGACACTGCACCAGAAAGGCATAAGCCTGTGTTAACAGTCCCAAAGGGCAAAACCAAACCAGGGACTGATGGCAGGAACACAGCCATGCCTGCTTTCTCTGTGCTGCTGGAGCCAGGCTGAGCCCATAGTCAACACAGTCCTCCTTCACAACCACCAGATGTTTAAGGGTGGGCTGCATCCATACGTGCCACTCACATAAGCTACACCTGTGAACCTTCAAGGGATGATGCTAAACCCTTGGGTGGACCATCTTTACTGCTAGCTGTGATACGGGTACTTTGTGGGGTGGCAAACCTACTGGTGGCACTAATCAGCATCTAAAAGTATAATCAGTGAGTTACCCCAACCCCAGCTGTCAGCCACATGACTGTATTCTCCCGTATCATATCTACCACAGGGTGTCCAAACATCACCCAGCGGCTGGCATGAGTCGCGGTGGCAGTGAGCAATGCCTGCCACATGGGGTCTGACCTTGCTCTCTCCACAGGGGAGGTAAAGGCCAGGATGCAGGCAGCTAGGTCGGCTTCCTCAGAGACAAGCCACCCCAGCCTAGGGGGCTGCTGCTGATGTGGACGTGAAGGCATCCAAAGGAAACCCCCAATAAGCTCCCGCTATCACTGAGGAGATGCCATGCATTCCTCGCAGACACTTGCACAAATCCCATCAAATGCTGCCCAGCCTCTCCTGGGCCCTAAGGAGCCCCGCAGGCATTTCAGTGGGGTGGAGGTTTGCTCCAGCATCAGCCAGACCCCATCAACCTCATGCCTCCCCAGCCCCCTTGGGGGTCTTGTGCTGTTTTGGGAGACAGGAATGAGGGGACAGGTGTGGTGGATCTGGATGCTTCTCTGGGTGTTCCCATCCCATCAGTTCCTATGTGAAAAGTCATTGACACAGAGAAACCCATAGAAGCTGGAATTCCATCTGTTGGTGTCACCTGAGCAAGAGTCATTTTTTCTTGCTCATGCAGTCTCGAGAACAAGTCCCTCATGACAGAAGTGCAGCTTCACAAACTGGCCCATATTAAGCAGAGCACTGACATGCAGTCAGTTTCCCTAGGCACAGGATACACATACAGATCATTACTGCCAGTGCTGATATTCCTAACCCATGGTAAATATTAAATACTGTCCTGGTTTTTATTGTCCCTGTGTTTGTTTTTACATAGACACAGAAGCACACACATCCATATCAGCCATTTCCTAATGAAGAAGTAACTGTTGCATACCACCTTCTCAATTTTGACTTCATAGGAACCTCCTTGGGGTCAAAATGTAAATTTATAATCTCATGAGAATATCAGAGGGTCTGTCCTCCACTCCTGACTTGAACTAGTTAGAGCTTTCTGGGACCACCTCAGGTTGTGTTTGCACAGAACCTGATGCGATGGGCCTCTGATCACAACACAGCCTCCAGACTCTGCCACAAGAGCAACATATACGCAAATCACAACAGGTCTGTGAAGGTTTTTGCACCAGAAGTGTTCATACATGTGTCAAACTACAGCATTAGACACAGCAAGTGCCTGGCTGGAGCTCTCGGTTACAGGAACAGCCAGTCCAACTCACAGAGTCTACTGGGAAATTGGTTGCTTTTCTCACGTGACAGTGACTACTGACCCACACAACAAGCTCAAACTGCTTTTGATGCACTGGAGTATGTACTGCATCTCTAGAAGTCCTTGATACAGGATGCTGCAGGTGCTAAAAAGGGATCTAAAGACAGTTATCCAAATTCATGGAGGTAAAAATCCACCAATGGCTGTTAAACATGGACACCCCTCTATCACAAGTGGTCCCTGAGCTGTGAATTGTTGCAGATTGTAAAATAATTCTGGGGAAATTTATTTGTTCTGTCCACACACCAACTCCTCCCTGTGACTACTGCCTGGCTGATGTGTTGCCCAGCAGAGTAGGATGTCCACCACTTGAGTCACAGGAACAGAAGACTAGTGGCATGTTCTTGAACTGCTCAATTGTTCTGAGATGACATAAGAATACCTGAAATACATTCGCAGCTCTACTGCTCATCAGTGTGAATCCTGGGCATCCACTCCTCCTCTCTGCCCAGTTCCTCATCCCCAGGGGGACACCAAGACTCCTCTTTCAGAAGCTGCTTGCGGTGTGCAGAGGAGACATTTGCAGCTGTTCACAGCATGTTGTGTGATCTTTGCTAAAACACCTGCCCCAGCTTAGTGCTGGAAGTGCCACCAGCCCCTGCGTCACCCTAGGTCATCCACCTCCTCATTGGTCTCTCCTCCTCTGTGCAATGCAGATAGTGACCTCTCCCAGTACCACAACAGCAAGTACATAACATGTCTCAGCTTCCACTCCATCACTTGTGAAGCCAGTGGTCAGAAGAACAAGTAGGAGCATCCTTCACACACATAATGGGCCAAGCTGGCAGAACAGCTCCCTCAGCTCACCAGAGCACTTACTGTAATGCCTACAGCTGTGCAGCAATTAAATGGCATTTTAGACACAGTAAAAGCTTTAGAAGAGGGAGATCTATTGCACTGTGGTAGAGTCTTCCTTCTCCTTCCCTCCCGGAACTGGAGGAAGCCATATCATATGCATCATTTAAAAGCAGACTAGAGGCAAAAGGCACTTGAAAACTCACCATGGGGAACAATCGTACCCTGCTTTAGGGCAGTAAATAACTGACTTTGTACATCTCACATTTTATTGCCTCTGCTGTTTGTACAGTGCTTCACAGAAGAAAGCAAGCTAAAGGAGTGGAAAGCCTGCTCACTGCTCACCTGCCTCCTACTCTGCATGGGCACCATCTCCCCTCCTGCGCTTTCTTTTCTGCACAGTTCCATGAGATGGCAGTTTTGGGTGCAGCACCACCACGCCATGGCCACACAGCACGGTCAGCAAGGGCTCAGGGAAGCAAAAGCAGTGCCAGAGCCATCGGAGCATTGCAGGACCCCACCAGGCTTCCTCCTCTGTGCCCAGAGTGAGGACTTTCACCTTCCTCCCTCCTGGTCAGTTTAGTGCCTGGTCCATGTGGGAGTTGTGGTCTGGAGAAAAGGACTCTTGGGCAGGATCTCACTCTCTTGCAAGTGCCATGAGGTTTGCCATGTACCATCTAATTTCCCATTCCCTTATGCAGGTGGTGCCTGGAAATTTAGAAGGCTAACAAAATCATCTGAACTCACAAGACCTCTTTTAAGCCCACACCAACATCCGCCTTAGAAGAAGCAAAGGGGAAATCTTAGGACCAACGTTTTTGTGGGATACAGCATGTTTATTGCATGTAGCCACAGGATGGTATGGGGGAAGAGAGATGCCTAGCTTCATAATGATCACCTTGGACCACAGCTGGACTCTTAAAGCATGTGTTTGTTCAAGAGCTTTGGATAAGTTCTGGTTAGTTGTTATTTCTGTCTTACAATTACCTCACGTTTTTTGGACTCTGACTTTTTTGGAAGCACTGCCAAAATAATGTATCACAAATGTCTGGTACCTGTAGGCAGTGGCTTGACAGAAGACATCTTACCCTGATCAGCGTCTGCACAGAGCAATTTATTAGCCAGCAGTGACGAAAACATGTTTTGTTCTAGGTTGTCAACACTAAGCTAAAAAACATGTTCATAGTTTGTGTTTGTTGATTCACACTTGCTAACAGGATAACAAGATCAATCAACACCAGAGAAACTGAGGTTAATAAATCATAATCACCTGTAAGTTCTCTACAGATTGACCCTAATCCATAAAACCAGGATCAAAGTCTGAAGTATTTGGTCTACATGTCTATATTAGCTAACTCAATACCCATCTATTTCTTGGAATGAAGAGATATCCTATGGTGAAAGCAGCTTCGATGCCTGTGAATTTCTTCGTGCCTGCTGACAACCCACAACCTGGTAGAAAATTGCAAATCCTATGGAAGAGTCCTAGAGTGTCGGCTGGTGATTGACTCAGACGACCACATATCCATAACAAAGATGGTGCTCCCACACCCAGTGTCCCACCCAACCAGCTGTCTGTCTGAAAGGAGCGCATCCCTCCCAGATGCTGCCACCACTTGCACTCAGCTTTAATCAGAGGTTTCCCTTTCAAGCGCTGACCTGTCCTGCCGGATCAGTCCTGCTTAGCTTTCAGCACCTGATAGGATCATCAGCTGAGGCAAACGTAAGCAAAGGATAGAAGCAAGGGATAGAGATCTAGAATAGTCAGTTACACATACAGCAATGTTACGTTATGCACAAAGGTGCATGAAATATGTTTGAGAAGAAAAAAACCAATCTGCATAGATAGGGGAGTTGCTCAGAGTCCAGGATATTATCAGATCTGGAAAAATGCCACGTGGATGAGTCACTGGAGCATCTGTCAATGTCTGTGCACAGAAAATGCTACAAAATTGGCTGTTGCAGTCTCTCTCTGGCATTCATACGGTATCATTTCATGGTTTCCATAAATGATTGACTAAAATGTGCCATGGGCCATTTTCCTGCATTTAATTTATCTGCCTCACTACCCCACTCCAGTCCAATCCCTACTCACATCCTCCTCCTCCTTAAGAAAATGTACTTAATTAAACAACTTGTTCAGATCATCATTGGAAAGAAAATGAAAGCCCTTTGGAAAATGTTTTGCATATTCTTTCCACAGCTGCTCTCCAACCAACCTGTCAGCACAGTTGTGCTCTCTGACTAACCTGATGCCATGGAGGGACACAAAATGTGACTGATGCAGCACGTTTATATATGCCCTGTTTCCTTCAGGATCTGGAGCAGAGTATCTCAACTCCGCAGCATTTAGGACCTGCACAACTCAAAAGCTGAAAACCTTCAGATCAAGACAGGAGTCCTGCTGCCACAACAGATCCTGAGGTACAGAGGTCTTGCAAATCAGAGATGGTGCCTTCAGCCCAATCTAGAAGCCAACAGCCATACTGCAGAGATCCCACAGCATTGGTACCCTCCATTGCACATACAACATCTCAATACTTACGTCTTGACTGTCTACTGCAGGATGGGTCCTTGCTCTGACCTCCGCCCTGGGCTGGCCTCAGACAGACACAGACCTTCACAGCCGGGCAGGTTTTGGTTCAGCTCCCATTTCAACCACACCCAAATAGGCAGGGGTGAAAAAAATGGAGTCTGGACCCAAAAAAGGGGAGCCAAGGGGGACTGTCCGTGGAAAGGCTGGGAAGCAGGAGGCCCCTGTGCCCAGACTCACTTTGGTACTGCTTGTGCAGCAGCACTACAGGAGGCAGAAGCACAGGGCCACACATGGTGGCTCCTGGACTCTCTGCTCTGTGCTGGGAGATTTAATTCATACCACACTGCTTTTGCTTTAAGTCTCACAGGAGGGTGGGTGAGAAGGACCAACGTGGAGAGGTGCTGCTTGAATCTGCCACCACTGTTGCACTTTAGGTGGTAATGCCTCTAATCTGTGCTTCAGAGCCCAGAGTTGCGGTTCCCACCATTGCAGGTTCGTTTGCAGTGGTTCAGGGCAGAGCTCGCCCTTCCACAGGTGTTAGGCACAGACAGTCCTTCCTAGGCCTGCATCCCACTCTGGGAGAGGCAGCAGGGCAGGTCTGTTCTCCCATGTGGCGTGCAGCAACATCTCAAAACTGGAGGTGTGTTCCTCCATCAGCACACATGGTCTTCTGGCAAATGTAGCCAAGTTCCTGGCTCCGGGACCCTCTTAATGACTCCAGAGAGGATTGTTCAGCATCAGCATGCCTTTATACGCTATTTGTTTACCAGGCAGCTGCTTGGATGACTTTAAATGACTGCATGACAGTCATTTTCCCATGCAAATGTGGGCATGGGCAATCTAAATGTCAACCTGTCTAGCCCTAACCCTGGTGCCATGAGGACTTGGACACTCATTCAGTCACCCTGACCATCTATGCCTTACTGTTAATCAGGACAGATCATACCTCATTAGCCTTGTGCTATGGCAGCCTCCCAGCCCATGACCTGTGTCATGTACATCTGACATTAACAGGGAAACCAGACCATGCCCAGAAACAAAGATCGAGCAAGATTTCACATACACAAGCAACTGCAAAGACCACCTCACTGTCTACTGGCACCAGGAAACATTTAGACAAGTTTGACTGGAAAGCACCTTAGTGCTACTCACAGTTTTCCTTCATATTTTGCATTTGAGGTTGAGCCACAAAAAGAAATACACAAAGTACGTGTGTTTACACCCACAAACACAGGGCAGTGAAGGAGCAATTACTCTGTAACTGAGATACTTTTACCTGCCTGAATAATAAATACATCCATCATTCCCTCTACTACTCTAAAGGCAGTTGATGAGGAATATCTGGGCAGAGGATCTGCCTTCTATCTCCATATCATCATTTTCAAACTGGTTGTAATAAGATCTCTGGAACGAGGACTGAATCTCCTAATGCACATGTGTATGTCTGGCACAGTCAGGCAGAGCCCAGGGGTACTGCTGTAATAACGTCTGTGCCAACAGGAATTGTAGCTAGAGAATGCACAAAGATTTTTTGGCATCTATTACTAATGGGTGAGCATACACTACATGAGTTCTGTGTGCCAGCACACTAGAAGAGCCACAATACACCCAGGAAATGTGTTTTGCTGCTGCTTTGGGTGCTGGAAGAAGACCCCCATGAGTCACACCCTACTGGCATGTTATGTCCCCTGGAAGTGATGCTGGGTGATCCCATAAGGTGATGCCCATCAGGTGTGGTATCCAGGCTCCAGTCAATTGCCAGCTCAGCTGTCACCAAGGCCAGCTCAAATCAGCCTTGGGCACTAGTGAGTCCAAGTATGCCACGTCCATTTTCCTCTCCAAGCCTTGCACAGCTGATGAGCAGTGCCACTCACCTTGCCTTGTGTTTGCACTAGCTTCTGTTTATGATTAGGAAAGGCAGATCTACCCCACATGACATGTGGGATTGTCCAGGAAATGAATTCATGTTGGGTCCTGTTGCGCTCCCTGCCTTGTCACCAAGTCCCCAGGCTTTAATCCTTGGAGCACCTGGAAACTCAGGTGTGCTAGGACCTTCTCCATCTGCCCAGCCCAGCTGAGTGACATATAGACATGACTCACAAGCTGAGACAGACCCCATGTTGCCCAACCTCATTCCCAGTGAAAGTCAGATTCTCTACTTCTTATTCACCAGCATTTCCCCTAAATGAATACCACAGCTATGCATGTCTACAGGCCATTTCTGAGTATCATGAGATGTTCATGAGTTCATGACATTAATATGGTTGAGATGAGATGAAATAATTCATTAGAGGGTGGATCAGAAGACTCATGGACAGCTCCATGACCTTCACAGATGGTGGTGCCATGAACAGGAAAGATTAGCAGCCTGTACTAGCTGTTCAAGGAGAGACCCACAGTACAGAGGTTAGTGCAGAGAGGGTACTGGTTTGGACACCAGCTCCTAAATCCAGTCTGGGTCCATCAGACACCCCTCCTGACAACCAGGAGAGCAGATAATTCTGAAGAGTTCTTCTTGACTATTAGATACTCACTGTGTACTGCCTTGCCCATGGCAGTCTTCAGGAGCTTTCCAGAGTGGTTTGCTTTTTTAGTCAGTCCTGATGCTGTTAGACTCTATCACCAACTGCTACAGGTTGCAATGAACCATTACCTTCTGTTGCTGAACAGACCATAGAGAATTAAGGATTAACTCAAACAGTGAGAAGGTCACCTACACTCCCTGCAGTCTGTGCCCAGCACCTCCAAATCTGACAATTCAGAAACAGCCACTAACATTTGCTGCTGCTCCCACCTGGATCAGGAGATGTGCTAGGGAGGGAAGAAGTCTTCCTTCCCCACTCTAAGCCATTACTCCCAAAATAACGCAATGCTTAGGTGGGCATGGACAGGCTTGACCACAGTAGGCTCGCTCTGAATCCTGGGCTGCTACAAACAACAGCAGCAGCTCTGGCCACGTTCCCAGAGAGCAGCAAATCACCTTCAATCCTGGTTTTCAAAGATCTCAATAGCAGGAACCCAAACTGTCCAAAAGAGCCCATGGCTTCAGTATCAAGGCTGCCCTGGACAGTGCCTCTCCTCTGGCTCCTTTGGGCAGAAATGAACTCTGTCCCTCTGTATAGGACAAAGAGTCTGTGTGGGGCCAGACACTTGTGGTAGAGCTAAATTTCCCCAAAAGCCACCATAAACATCTCTACCTTCTGGTGTACCTCTATGAGCATAAAAGGAGGCCTCTACGTGTGTGTCCATTTGTGTTTCTGTGAAAAAGCAAGGGAGAGACTGACTCAGTGCAATGAGGATTTCAAACAAAACCATTAAATTACACATATTTTCCCCCCATGAGCAGAATGAGAACTAAACATGTAACAGCTGTTGCTTAATGCATTCCTAGATAGCACACAGGTATTATGCTGATAAGCACCACTTAAGAACCAAGATAGCAAAGGAGAGAAAGAGTAAGTAATAAAGTTAGTTACACAGAGAGCAGGTTAGATCTTAGTGTGACTTTAAAACAACCTGGTTTCCATCCCTCCATTTATCACAGTTTTATAGTAATGCATATAGCAGTGAAGCATTTTAATAGCATTTTAGAGGCAGTAAAAGCTTCAGAACGGTGACATTCATTGCCCTGCTGCACAGCCACCCCTGGAAACTAGAGAGAGCCACATCACATCCACCCTTTAAAACCTGACTTGAAAAAATACCCTTTGAAAAACAAATGTTGGTATGGATCCTGTGCTGGTTGGTGGTCTGGATGAGACCAAATAAATCACACCTGCTTCAGATCTTGGGCTTTCTCCAGAGCACAGCTTATCAGGGGAAAGGCATGAGCAAAATGAAGAGGTGACCACCCTGTGCTTCCCACATGCTGGCCTCTTCCAGTGTACCATGACAATGCTTCCTGTACTGGGCTCGTCCCTTATTCCCAGCTCCAGGAGGTGGCAGCAGCACTCCTGCCTTCCGGAAACCACTCCTGTGTGGGACTGGCATCTTCTGCTCTTGGAACAGGAGATGGACTGACACTCTGGTGAAAAGCAAGTGCACACCAACCCACTTAGACATCCTCAGCGTCTCCAAGCTAAACCAGCAGTTGCAGTGGGCCTAGCACTGTAGACAAGGACAGTATAATGCACAGGGATGGCGTATAAAAATAAATAAATAAATTATCTGCATCTGGCTTATTTTTCATGTTAACTAATTAATTAAATTAATTTTAAAAAAAGCTCAAAGTCTCTATCCATCATTCCCAAGGGGAAGTTTACCAGCATTGCTCATTACAAAAAACTCTGCAGAAGTATCAGCTGCATTGATTCTCTCCAGACACCTCTGAGGCTAAAGGTTGAAGGCAAAGTGACAAATGTAGGTCAGAGATATAAGAAAGAAAAGATAAAAGAATACAGTCCTTTTTTCCAAAGACAGTACAACCTCAACAGACCAAATGTGATGGGAAAAAAAAAATTAAAAGAACCAAGAGTAGAAAAAAGCTCCTTGCATCCTGGGACAGAAAAACAGTCCACCAATTCTCGTTATAACCCTGTAGTGATGAGACCTGAGAAAAATTCACCTGAGAAAACCAGCAGTGATGTGCAAGTCATGAGTGACACTGTTCATGACTCCATTACTCTGCTGGGATGGGTGAGCAGGAGCAACACTAACATGGCTCTTTATGAACACAGATCTCACAGAGTCACCAAACAGGGTCCTGTGGTCTTGTGTTTGGGGACCTCCTCTCACAGCCACGGGATACAACAGTATTTGAAGGTCACAGTACTGGTAAATACAGTAAATACAATTTTTGAAATTATATGTTAAGGACATGAGCTTTGATGTCTCAGGATGTCTCCAGGACTATCTTGTCCTAATCGGACACACGGAGCACCGAGCAGTGCACAAGGGCTATAGAACCAGCTGTGGAAGCGGCTTGTAAGCTGTAATAGCAGCTCTGCGGTGAGAGTGCTCTTGCCCTTTGAGGCTGAGCATTTCAAAAGGAGCCGAGCTTCCTGAAGCCGCCAGAAACAGAGGCTGACGTGGCAGGGAGTGTGCCCGAGAATCGCGGCAAATTCAAAAGCGGCCATGGCCTCCGAGGAGAGCAGCACGAGGGGGCAGCATCAGTGCAAGGGGAGCATTAGTGCGGGGGCAGCATTAGCCAGACAGACC
>VZRW01003011.1:0-20613 GCA_013398125.1 Aegotheles bennettii
CTCCACCACCTCGCCTCACCGAGTTGTTAACATTCTGTTGCTTTTTGTTCTCAGGATAGGAATAAGAAGGTAAAGATCATTTAGAAATAGTCCCATTTCCAAAATGCAATGATCTTTCTGTTCACTCTTCACATCCAATTCCTTTCTTGAAGCCCAGAAAAAACAGGTCCCTCCTCCTTCATCAGGCTTCTGCAAGTGCAGCTTAGTTCCTCCACCAAACTTTTGTCTGGCTGAGGACCAAGCCCTCATTGTTATTTTTTTCTCTCTTGCCAAAGTCTTCCTGTGCAAGATGTACTCTTTTATCTTCTAATATCTAGTTTCTTTGTGCAGATCCTGATAATGTTGTATTGCTCCAAGACCTCTTCTGAGGGGAAAAATAATTTATTTTCTGATTGATGCAAATACCTGACAAATTCAGGTACTTTTTTGGTCACAGTGTAATTGTTAATATTTTTTTTTCCTGCAGTAGGAATACCACCTCATTATGACTGAGGCAGCATCCCTGAATGGGGCTGTTACAGGGTTTGGAACTGAAGGAGAACTCAAAGAGTGGGAGAAAAATACAAACCTATAGAGATGTTATTGTTAATCAAGTGGCAACAGTAGACTGCTTTAAGGACCAACACGGTGGTAATCTGTGGGATTCTTTGCCTGCCTCTAAGTTCTAGCTTCAGATAGGAATTTAATTCTGAGAGCTCATGTTGTTTTTCTCCAGCTCCGGCTTCTGGGCCAGGAAATGCAAAAATGTTTTGCTTGTGCAGTCAGTTCTCAGGTAGTAGAACAGGCCATGGGAGTTAACAAGAGCTAGGATAAACTGGAATAGCCATTTCTGTCACTTTTTACTGGATTCAGACCCATGGATTCTTGGGTAAGAGTTGTCATCAACTCAGAGCACAGTCTTTTAAAAGCAGATTCAGAAATGGGATACTTCACTGCTGTGCAAAGAATATAATTTGGTGTAGAATCTCACAGTCCACCTTAAATGAATATATGTAAAATTAAGCTCTGCTCGGTTGTAGAATAACTCCTTATAAATGACAGGAGTTGGCCACAGTTTCTAAGGCAGAAGCTACACTATAAATAGTGAGGAAACTACTGACATTGCTACTTGTTGAGATTTTAATAGGTTTCAAGGTTCAAATGAGAACACTGTATCCCTGAAGATATGTACCCATAAACTACCAAATAAATGATTTAGAAAAAAAAGAAACACTGTCTTTCGCTCGCTCTCTCTTTGCGTTTAAAATGCAGTTTCAGAAACACTGCAGTCAGCAATGGGCCTGTAGGTGCATGCCTGGCACTAAACAGAATAGGATCAAGGTGTGAAAGTCTATCTGTAGAAATAACAAAATTCTTCATCCTCTATTTCAGCTGCTGAGTCTCTTACTCAGAATTATAATGTCTAGAGTGCTCTACTGCAACATTGTTGGAAGAAAGCCCAGGTTAAGAGACTAAAGCTTTGTACAAGCCTTAGCCACAGGATTTCTCCCTGAAATTAAATTCTCTTCATTAATATACCTTCTTATCTCCTGCCTTTCTCGTACTAACAAAAAAACACTTTAGTGGTTTCCTGTATCCCAGAGAGCGCTCCAGTCACTGTGCTGCAGTCTGTCTTCTGGAGGCAAGGCAGAGGGAGCTACCATTGTCATTTTCTGGGTCTCATTGAAGGTTTAGTTCAAATAACCATATTTTCAGAAATTTTCAGTTTAAAGACTATCAGAGTGTTCCTGATGAACCCCACTAAGCATATGAAGTAACCCAGAAAGTTAAAATACATCATGTTTTAAGATACATATGACAGTGGTTTTTTTAAGCTAATAGAAGAGTAGCAGGCCTGTGGCGAACAGGTAGAGCATGACTCAGGTCTTTAACTGTCTCTGCTACTTTCCTTGGAGCATTTCCTCCACAGTACATGTCTTGAATTTCCTTCCTCTTACACAGATTAAATGACACAAAGAGCATGTAAACATGAAGAAACAAAAACTAATCCCTCCCTTTTCCCAGGATTAATCTAAAGACGACATATTAGTTTAAGGAAACAATTGTCTGGGGAAAGACTTTTTCTACCGTGTACAACCCTGAATCTCTTGCAGCTATGTATCATGACGTCAATACCCTCTGACTGGTCTTGACCCATGAATCCTGATCCTACCAGCGAGCACATCTTTTTCAGTTCTCTTCCTTTACTTCCAGACTACTGTTAATCAGTCAATACTTCCTGAACTTTAAGCAACATATAGTTATCCCTGTTTCTTTATATTTACTTTAAAAGATAAACTGTGAGTCAGGAAATGCAAACACCTTCTGTGAAAGGAAGTGAGGAGAAGAATGAGCAAGGATGAGAACAAGAAACAGGAGAGTTTATGCAAAGCACATTAATAAGTAGAGCTGCTTTAGAATAGCTTCTCTCCTGGTTCATTTTAACTGTCTTTGTTTAAACACCAAAGTAGTTACTGCTTTAGTGAAAGTTAAAGCAAAAATCCGGGATTGTTTTCCCCATTTTTAATGGTTGATTTTTTTGTTGTTGTTGTTTTTGGTTTACTTTTTTAAGTATCTTCTTACATTTACATGACAAGAACGCTCACAGAAAAGCACATTTCAGTAAAAAATAAACTTTGCTAACACTGCTGGTAAGGATTTCACCTTTTTGTGCTCTGAACCTTTTTTTAACATCCAAAAAGACATTCTTAGCTTGGTCAATTTTTCCTATTTAAAAGTGTGTCTCATTACACTGAGATGTTAATTTAATGAAAAATGCTCTAAAGATGTTTTGAAATGAGATGTGAAGGAAGCAAAGGGTTGGGGCTTGAGGGAAGTCAAACAGTATCTCTCTCTTGGGCAATTCCATCTTTCTCTGGGACAGTCAGAAAATAGATGTATCTTTCCATACATTGACCTAAGTTCTTGTAAATGAGGTGGATATCAAATGCATTTGAACTGGTATAACAGTGTAAAAGAGGTCTTTTACATTCTGTGGTATCAGTCATGAAACTTACCTGCTGAAATCAGGAACAATTAAAAGTATTTTGTTAGCTGTGAATCTTTTTGTTAATTGACAAATCTTTAACCTGAAGGTCTCAAAACTTTCTCCTTGTGGGACAGACCTAACTGCCAAGGAACAGCCATTATTTGGAGAACCCTTTCATAAATGACCCAGAAGAATCAGGAGAGATTGTAAAGCAACTTTTCTTTCCAGAAGTAGAGCAAACAAAGAATATGTTCAAAAGTTTTCTGTAAAAGCCAGAAGCAATGAACAAACCCAGAGTCTGTAAGCCAGAGTCAGATCAGCAGTCACCTCTGTATAGATTCATGTCTGCAGTGACTGATCTCTCTGATATATAAAAAGGCTTTCAGCACTGGGAAGGAGAAATTTGCTGATGCCAAAATGGCTATGACAGCCAAGAAGCAGAGACAGCAAGTGACTTGCTGCCTAAATTATTTTTTGTCTGTTTGCTGGCTCAGATGTATGATATATGCATACTCCTTAGAGATCTCATACATCTCCTGTCACTCTAATGAAATTTGCATCATCCTGAACTTTCAGTACAGACTCCCTTCTTTTTTTAGCATCAAAATATCTCAAAAAAACAAGGAAATGCCAGAAAACATTGGAAACAAAATATGTTAGTGATATTCTCTTAATTTTGTCTGAGTCAGGCTTTCCTTACCAGTTAATAGGTATATATCAAAGTCTACTACAAGCCATCCTATAAAGATAAACATTTTGAATGAAAGAGAAGAACACAGAATTAAAATAAAGAGACTAGGAGAAAGCATAAAATTAGATTTTTTTGTGTGTGAACACAAAATATGAATCTTCTGCATTGCTCAGATGGTGCTGCTCAACAAGGAGGAATTTCCATGAGTTCACACTTAGTTGAAGTTTGCATGATTTGCTGAGTTCTAATTTGCATTAGATGAAAAATGCATCTTAAATATTAAAAGTAATGTTAAAACAGGACAAATGTTAGCATAGTAACACGTTAGTATAAGGCTGTCCAAATCATCTGCCAAGGAGAAGAGGAATATTTTCTCTCTAACTGCACCAAATGGTTGTTGTGACAGGCACCGCATCGAAGAGGCTGAGCAATAACACAAGCAGGTAATTTCCACAGAACTGGCAGGTCAGATTTAATCAGAAGACCTTGAAATAGAGTGCTGCTGGCCAGGAAGCATGGGTAGTGAAGCTGGGAATATATTAATTCAACACACAGTCTCTTAGTGAAACCCCTGTTGACTCATTAGTAAAGTCAAATACTGTATGATAGGGCTTCCTTGTTCTTCTCTAAGTGAAGTGCCCTAATGCTCAGCTTTGCAAGGAAATGCCCTGCTCATAGCTGTTGGCAGTTCGAAGTCTGAGTTTGGCCTTCTATGTATTGTTAATTAATTTGAAAAAATTTCTAGAAAATGAGGGCTTTTCTCCTGTTTTACATTTCTTCTGTGGAGTACCCTGATGCAATTTCCCTTCTATGAGAAAGAACACATCTGGACAAAATGATTGCACCCTCTGTGCATCACTGATGTGTTTCTGGGTACTTCTGTACAGCACGAAGCACAGAGGGTGTCCTGTCTGCCTGCTTCCCCACCTTAGAGGAACACTGAGCCATTATGGCCTTTCTCCTGTTTGCACCTGAGGCAGCTCAGTCATCCATATTCGGCACTGCAGCACTCTAGGCAGATCTGCAGTAAGATGCAAGGACTACAGCATTTTTTTTTGTTACACAAAGGCTCCAAAGTAACTAAAACTGGACCTGTTTTTACCTTGAATGCACTTGTGGAACTTGTTAAATATAATCTGAGATTCCTAACAGCAAATAATTCACCTGGGTGTAAACATGGGCTCAGCTGTCACTTAGAGCTCTGTGTCATGCAACATTGAGTTCTCTTTTAAGTAGTTTCGTATCTTACATATAATTATGAAATGAATTTCTGGAGAAAGAAAGACAGAAAGTGAAGAGATCTTTTGAATTTTTACAACCTGTAAAGCAACAGGACCTCGATTTTGTGATTCCATGACTTGCAATAAATAATGAAATACAAATGAATGAAAATCAGATTATTGATATGAATTCTGGGCTTATCAAAACCAATGGACATTTTGTTACCAGCATCAACTACATAACGACTTCCACATCTTTTCTTACATTTCAGATGAAACACAGTATTTCAGCTCTCCTTGAAAAGTACTGGGAAAGGAACTCAATAAACTGCAATTTTGGAGTTTTCTATATCTGCTTCTTTGCCTTTGTTAAACTCAGTTAAGTGTAACCTTTAAAATTCAGAATGGTAGTAACAAAGATGAAAACAAAATTATAAGCCCATATGAACTAAAGTATTAATTAGGTACAAATTATTCATTGAGTTTTACAGCTGTCTAGCTATCATAAAAGCATATACATTTATGCATTTTTAAATGCTGAAAAGTACAGGCTTATTTCTGCAGACACCTGGCTTTCTCCAAACAGAAACACCCCAACTCCCTCCCTAAAGAGCGTACCAGCTCAGATGGAAAGGAAGAAAGTAGGTTTCAGGACGTCCTTTGCCTACCCCTATAGGAACAGTTTGTTTGCTTGGAGGAAAGAGTCATTTCAGATGCTTGCACTCCAAAATCCCTCCAAACATAAAAGATCCCTCACTCGTCCAGAGAGCCTATTTCTTTGGTTTTGGTGTCCTTTTGCAGAGGTGTCAGCCATTTCAG
The DNA here is from genome assembly GCA_013398125.1 of Aegotheles bennettii. Taxonomy (NCBI): domain Eukaryota; kingdom Metazoa; phylum Chordata; class Aves; order Caprimulgiformes; family Aegothelidae; genus Aegotheles; species Aegotheles bennettii. Next base: position 5,699 of record VZRW01003011.1, read on the forward strand.
TGTCAGACAGATGTAAAGGGCCAAATGACTCCAGGTGTTTTACTGGAGAACTTATGCTAGGAAACTGCAGAGAATCTCTGCAACTCATCAGTTTTTCAATACTATCCCATGTGTCAGCATCAAGTGAGAGAACAGAGAGTTACAGAGGGTGAAGTTTGTGTGGTAACAAGGTATGGCACTATATGTGCCAGTTGTCTCCTTTCTAACAGATTTTAGGAGTAATAACGCCTTATAAATACATAGACTTATGCTAGCGGCAGCTGCATGTAATCTCCAAAAATGCCAGTGAGGTTCCCTGATTAAGATTAACAACAGAACTACAAAATCCCTGGAATTTGCACTCCTGTCTCAAAAGGCTCAAAATTTGTGCTTATTTTTCTTTAAAAAGGAAAACAGAAAATGGGTAGGTATCCCTTAGTCATATCTAGGATAAGGCCTCAGCAGTATTTAGCAAAAGCTTAATTGCCAAACCAAAATGGCTACAGTGGGTGTGACTTAGTTGCACAAGTAATAAAATGGCCTGTTCCAAACCTTCGCATCTTGTCATATAATTTACTAGGGACAGTCTTGGGTTGATAATGGCAACAAGGAAAAATGTTACACATATTTATATACTAAAAAATGTACAAGAGTCATAATCCTTGTTTACTGATAGAAAGTCCAAGCTTTTAAAACTGTAGCTCCTACTCTCATGTTTCTTATTTAACAATTCATTGCTGTTATAAGTCTCTTGCAGTTGAAGGTCATGGTACTGGAATTGGGATGGGTTAAGGCTAACACGTCTTCTCTTGACCTACTTGCAAAGGACACCTCTGTTGCAAAATTAATAAGCCTTTTTAACCTGGAACCTCCCTTGACATTGCCACCACGTATTTCATCTCAATACTTGTCTTAACCTTGCTGTGCCATGGTTGCTTGAAGATGTCATAGCTTTCCCTGACTTCAGATTTCTGTCACTGCTTGTTCACAGGTAAGACCTCAAAGGTGTACTCTGCTGTTATGTCTTTGAGGCAGGTGAAAAACAAACCACACTTATGGATAAGAGATTTGGTCTAGAGATGCACTTTTTGGTGTCATTTCTTGTGATATCCAGATAATTGTTTTTATTAAGGGTTGCATGAGTTGTATTTATAATTATGACAACAGAACTTCAAACACCTATTTAAAAATGTGTTAGACTACAAGATACCTGGACTTGTAAAGAAGACATGCTGCTCCCTTGTGTGGTGGGTGGGTCATCAGGAACCAGTGAACTGCCCTGTCCTGCTTAGTCACCAGGCTGCAGCCGGGAGATCATGCTCTGATTCTGTTGGGAAAGGATTCTTACATTTAACTCCTTTCTCATGTTCAATGTTCAAGGCCCATTGTGAGAAACATTTCATAATCTAAGACACAGAAAACTGGACTGAAATCTGCAGCAGAACTCTTGAGTACATGAGAAGGCCAGGAAGGTTGTCCTGTGCAGTAGCATGGCTTTCAGAAGGAATAATCCCTCCCTTTTTAATGAATAACATGGCCAGAGGCAGCACCCCTGTTAGTTACTTAAAGATTAAATTCTGTTGATTTGCTGCTAGTTCATGAGTTTGATTTAGCCACAAATGTTTTGTGCTAAGTCCTACCATGACTCAAACTGGAGCTGAATATGAACTGGGCAATTTAGGGCACATTGACAAAGTAGATCTTTTAAAAATTATAGGAAGAGAAATACCAAACAGTATGGTAGACTGTATTGTCAAGAATCCCAAAAGGCAGTTCACTGTTTGTGAACAGTTTTTTCAAGGAACTGGCAGATTCAGGAAGACAAATCTAGACAACGATAGGCTTAGTCCATATTTCTAAAATTTTTTTCCCAGACAGAACAACTGAAAATATTTTTATGATCATAATTTTAAAAAGCAAACAATACTCCACAAATGTGTAAATATTCTGTTTGGGATCTTTAGTATGGAATCACAGAGTACACAGACTCCCAAGATCAGCACTGCTGGAGTTACAAGTCTTACTCAAAGACACTCAAAGGGCTTGGCTGGGGATGATGAAAAGGACAAAGTTGTTTTTACAAAGAGCCAATGATAAATTATTATTTAAAGTCATGCATGAGTGTCAGGAGGAAATATTTATGCCACTGTTATGATGTCTAGACATGATCTAGACACAGTCCTGGGCGACTGGCTGTAGGTGGTCCTGCTTGAGCAAGGGATTTGGACAAGATGATCTCCAGAGGTCCTTTCCAACATCAATCACTCTATGATTCTGTGTAGATATTATACATGTTAAAAGAGAGGATTATTTTAAGAAGTCAAGTAGTTTTAATGGCTGTGGCAAAGCCACAGTGAAAAGAGCATGAGGAAACAGAAACAAATAAAACATTGTCTCTGTTTTTGCTCGATCAATGACTGTGTCCCTGCAGTTTTTATGTTAGTAGAACTTGGCTGAAATCAGCTTTTTCTGGTGTCCCAGGGGATTCTACATCCAGCCAGTTCCTTGTCCAGCAGTTTGTTACAGAATCAAGAAATATCCTGTGAAGTTTGATTAGGTTAGTCCTTCATTCAATGTTGGTGCTTTTAAGGGGAAAAGACAGAATTATTCCATCACCATCCATTTTTCATTTATTCAAAAATCTTACTGTTCAAAGAAAATCCATCTTTAGTCAACAAAAAGCTTGCGTATATGTCTGCCAGGAAGGCATGCAACTTCTTCATGTGTTCATGAGTCCAGGGTAAAAAGATGTGCCAGATCTTCTTACTGGGTTTGGGACTGCAGGTCTCATTTCTGTACTTGTTCTTAATCTGAGCTGGAATCACCTTTTCCCTAAATCAGAACTGCTGCTTAACACGGTTACAAACTATGGGTATACTGTTGAATAACAGGGAGAGGCAGCAACCTAAAGTGCTGTAGTAACTGTATGTGGCATGGTTGTGATTTGTCCCAGTTAGCCCACTATGAAACAATAACTGGGCCCAGTCTGGAAGATAGCAGACTACAAGGACCAGTCGCAATAGGCATTATGGACAAAACTGTGCCAGGTTTCCAGGTTTGTCTTCTCCACCTTATATAGTCGTCCAATATTATCCCAGCAGACTTTGTACCCTGAAGTGATTCCTGAAGGCATGCAACACACCCAGGTCATGTTGTGCTATCAAACTGTGCCCCTGATGGGTTGCAACACAGCACTTCTATTATTTCAGACATGTTAAACTCAAAATTGTGTCTTAGGAACCCAGAAACTGTAATGCTCAGGAGAGGTACAAAACGAAGCACTAGGTAATGTGGATATGAGTAAACTGTTCCACTTTGACCCTGCTTTATCTTGCGGTGTGTAGTTGGCCCTGTGTTATTTTGCAGTATGTAGGCAGCCACAAGGTCTTGCACCTCCAGGGTTGTTGGTCCTGGTGAGAGAATGAAGTAATATTTCTGCGGGGGGTAGAGATGGAGGAGTCAATCTTGTGAAGCACCAGACAATGGTGTAGTTTTATCTCCTGAAAACTTAATATGTAACAAGTAAGACATTCCTTGGTGAAATTTAAATGCCTTTGTTATGCATCAGGTCAAATTTGATGATCTAATAGTTTCTTCTGACCTTAACTTCTGTGAGATAGGCCACACAGGGGAGATGTCTCACCAGAGGTCACTGAAAAGCAAACTACAGCCCACAAAAGAGTGACCTGAATTGTTTCCTTCAGCAATTTTTTTCACATGACACATTAGCATTTTCTGAGGTAATAAATGCCAAGAGAAGCCTTTTCTTGCCTAAGAAAAGAAATGATAAAGTTTATGAGAAAAAAAAGTACTGTGTTAAATAAGGTAACAGCAACATAACTTCAAGTACAATTCTCACATAAAAATCTACTGGCATGTAGCAATGATTATAATTTAGGTTGTCTTAGGTGTAACATGATGGTAGAGATTGCAAAAGAGACGTGCAAACTGCAATCAAGTTAGCAAGCAGGAAATTGTTCCGCTTACAGTACACAAACAAAAAACTCTCTTCTATAATCAAATAAACCTGGCTAAATCATCAGGATATCATCAACTGAACTTGATGAATGGCCACTGATACCGTGCAGAACATAATTTTTGCATAGCATCATACTGGCAGAGTAACCCGTCCTGCCATGTTTGTGAGACAGGTATGTGTGACTCAGCAGAGAAATACATTGGTGTTGAGTGACTCTAGACTCCTCTTCTACCAAAATCATTTCAAGTGAGATCTTCCATGCTGTGTATGGGAGGTGGACACAGTGTCAGTACATCTCCAAAGGGCCATCCTCCCCAAATACTCATAATGTGGTTGCTGGCTGACATTTGGGCTCTCTTTTACAGAATCACAGAACGTTAGGAGTTGGAAGGGACCTTGAAAGATCATCTAGTCCAACCCCCTGCCAGAGCAGGACAACCTAGAGCAGGTCACACAGCAATGCATCCAGTCAGGTTTTGAATGTCTCCAGAAAAGGAGACTCCACAACCTCTCTGGGCAGCCTGTCCCAGTGCTCTGTCACTCTCACACTGAAAAAGTTCTTCCTTATGTTCACCTGGAACATCCTATGTTCCAACTTGCACCCACCCGTTCCCCCTTGTCCTATCACTGGACATCACTGAGAAGAGCCTGTCTCCATTCTCCTGACACTCCCCCTTTACATATTTATAAACATTAATGAGGTCACCCCTCAGTCTCCTCCAAGCTAAAGAGACCCAGCTCCCTCAACCTCTTCTCATAAGGGAGATGTTCCACTCCCTTAATCATCTCTGTGACTCTGCGCTGGACTCTTTCAAGCAGTTCCCTGACCTTCTTGAACTGAGGGGCCCAGAACTGGACACAGGACTCTAGATGTGGCCTCACCAAGGCAGAATAGAAGGGGATGAGAACCTCTCTCAACCTACTAACGACACCCCTTCTAATACACCCCAGGATACCATTGGCCTTCTTGGCCACAAGGGCACATTGCTGGCTCATGACCATCCTTCTGTCCACCAGGACCCCCAGGTCCCTTTCCCCTTCTCTGCTCTCCAGCAGGTCAGACCCTAACCTATACTGATACATGGTGTTGTTCTTTCCCAGATGGCAAGACTCCACACTTGCCCTTGTTGTATTTCACTAAGTTTCTCCCCACCCAACTCTCCAGCCTGTCTAGGTGTCACTGAATGGCAGCACAACCCTCTGCTGTGTCAGCCACCCCTCCCANNNCCAGACCACACTTCCTCAGTTTAGCTGCAAGGATGCTGTGGGAGACAGTGTCAAATACCTTACTGAAATCAAGATAAACCACACTTACTGCTCTACCATCATCTATTCACCTAGTTACATCCTCACAGAAGGCTATTAGGTTGGTCAAACATTAATTCCCTTTGGTAAAACCATGCTGACTGCTCCTAATGAGCCTCTTATCCTTGATATGCCTGGACATGATGCCAAGGATAAGTTGTTCCATCACCTTTCCAGGGATGGAGATGAGTCTGACCAGTCTATAGTTACCCAGCTCCTCCTTCTTGCCCTTTTTGTAGACTGGAGTGACATTTGCTTTCCTCCAGTCCTCAGGCACCTCTCCTGTTGCCCATGACTTACCAAAGATGATGGAGAGTGGTCTAGCAATGACTTCTGCCAGCTCCCTCAGCACCTGCGGGTGCATTCCATCAGGACCCATGGATTTGTGGATGTCCAGATTGCACAAATGATCCCTAACCCAGTCCCCATCAACCAAAGCAAACTCCTCTTTTATGTATTGAAAGGGCAAGTACTAATAACGAACAAGACAGTAGAGCAAAACAATGGGTTAAACGGTTACATAAATAGTGCAAACCAGTTCCACATACTTTCAATAATACATACTGCACTAGCATGCTGCTAGTCATGAAAACGCACTACCTAAGTATTTGATACATCATGCATTAGCCAGTAATGGGCAAACCCATATAAAACTGCAGGAAGAAGATTTTTTAGGCATAGAATTCCAATTTTCTGAAAGTTTTGTTCCAGTAGACATACCAGTATGTGATTATTATTATTACAGGGCTTGCTTAGGTCATGGTAAAGAAGAAGGATTTTACAGTTGAAGAATTTTAAGCTATTGACTTCCACCTAAAAGAGTAGCCAAAATATAACTTAGTTGATCTCTTTAAGATCCTAGTTTCTATAGAGAAATCAAACCACTCTAGTTTAATTAGAACAATTATGATTTATATATTAATCGCTCTTAGAAGTATTGCATTTTTTATGCTGCTATCATAATCTAATAATCGAAAGTTTAATGATTTAATGTGAACTTCACAACTCAATGCCAAAACAGACAGAAATATTTATATCCAAAAAGAGTACCCATTATATTTATCAGTATCTGACACCCTTTAGAAAACCACTCCTAGGAGGTGTTATCTTTGACACTCAGGTTCCCATTATCCAAACTTGCTTTTCTTTTCCTTAAAAATATCCAGAAAGTTAAAAATACTTGGCCGAACTTAATTAATTTCAGTAAGTGGTTGTCATACTGTATCCTAAAACCCAGTATTGCAGCATTGCTGCTTAATGTATAATGCAGGTGTCACAGAGGTTAATACTTATATTAGTTTAATGCCAAGGTGATACACTGGCTTGAAAGGCATGATACCTGAGAAAGCAAACACACCGTTCCATAAATAACCACTCAAAGCCAGTCTTACATTTCCACATATTGCCAGGCAGAAGGAAAAAATGTCAAGAAAAGGATTATTCCATAAATGTGATATCTGTCCCACAGTGCCAAGTGAATGCTGCATTCCACCAAACTCTCCATGGATCTGGGAAAAAGCAGCAGTGAGTATGTGGTGTACCTTACCTCAAGCTTTCCTTTCATAAACCCAGCAGTAGTTACTCACCTTTGGAAGGGAAATGTGAAGGGTGGAAGGGTGGAAGGGTGATCTGTGCTCTTCATCTGTTGTCTTATAGAAAAGAGAGCATTGGTCAGGTCATTCAGACAGTACTCTAAAGGAATAGGAATATATGCAATGACTTAAAGAGTTCATATTAAGTAGCTTCTGTCTCAGGACAGCATTTCCAAAGGTCTAGCAGGACCCAATGATAACAGGCTAAGACCCTCTGGGGTCAATACAGCCATGTTGGAGCTGGTGAGTACTGGCTTGTGAGACCTTATTTCTCTTGGTGGAGCACGCAGAATGGGAGAGTATCCACAGGGACAGCCAGCCATGCACCTGATTTGAACAAGGGATAAAACAGGGGTCTAGCAGAAATCCTTTAAAACAAGAGCCCTGATTTTTTGGTCTGTAAGGCTGATCTTAGGGACGTCCTCTTCAAAGATGCAGTAATCAAAGGTCGTGATCCAGCTAAAGCCTTACAAGAAGTAGGATATTCTTAACATTGTCCGTGTTGGAAACCTCATCAAATGAAATCCAAGAACTTTTTGAAGAAGACAGAGCAGTTAATCTGGCTGAGCTGGAGGTTTTCTGCTACTTGCTGTTAAAAAATGCACTCCTTCAGCCACTTGTCCACAATGTCTGTTCTCTGCAGATGGGCCACTGTTGAGAAAAAATAGTAAAAAATCCTTGAACTTGCTAACAGCTGAAGTAGTGGGAACAGATACCAATTGATATAGGTGTCCCCCAAGTTTCCAATGATCTTTTTTCTGTAAAAACAGAAGTACCAGGTAAGTTATGCAAAACTCAGATCATACAAAACCTGCACCCCAATCTCAGTTGCTGTGAAAGGAACCTGACTCCAAAATGCAACTGCCTGTTCTTCTTTCTTAAAATGCACACTGCTGGCACATGGAAAGAGCTTTGACTCTAGATTATAACACAAATTTGAACTATGGACTTTCAGATAAAACAGCTTTCATCTTCTAGAAAAGGTGAGATGAAATAGATTTGTAAACAAATCCAGCCAATTCTACATAGTCTCCTCTGGATGCACAGGAAAACTGTCTTTCTCTCCGCAGGTGAACGCCCTGCAGACCCCAGTGCTCTTCCTGTGGGGCCTCCCAGCCCACATGTCCACGTCCAGCTCCCCCAGTGTCTCCACTGAGTGTGTCCAGTTATGGTGAGGGCAGGCACAACCCGTCCATCCCATCACCATTTTCTCCAGGGACCAGGGTGCCATAGGGTGCCAGTTGGCAACCTTCCTCCTTGCTGTCCAGTCAGCTGCTGTGATGTAGAGCCTTGTTCACACTAGTCATGTGTGAACAAATACAGCAGCTGCATGGTCCAGCATGGTGCCTGCCCATGCTCTCTTGGGCTTAACCTTGACAACCTAACTCAGCTGAGTTTCTTTGTACCCAGTGAGGGTCTTGTTCTCATTTTCTTTTTGGTAACCTGTAACCAGGTACAGAGAAGTCCTCCTGAACACCTTCAGAGATGAACAAAGGGAGATTTCTCAGAGTCATATACTTTTGTGAGAAGGGTCCTTGAAAAGAGACTGCAGTTGGAGAGCAGACCTGGAGTCTACAGCTAAGAGAGGTGACCTCCAGCCCTAGCTGATACGTAGGTTGATGTATTCTTGGAGCAGGATGAACTGTTCTGGGAGAACACTGAGATGGTGGCTATAATCACTGTTAATGGTCAGCCTCTCTCCACTGCCAGAAATGCTGCATGTGCATGGGTGAACTGACAACATTATCAAGGGAAACTGCAGTATGTGGAAGCCCTTCCTCATCTTTGGTGGCTCTGACCATCTACAAGAAAGAGAACAAGAATGGTTGAATAGTATGTGCACCGGGCAAGCCTCAGTTTCCTCAGTCATCTCCTGTGTAAAAAGAATTGTTTAACTTCATATTTTTTCAGGTATATCTGCATCATCAAGAAGCCTGGAGACAGCTATGCTCCTGGGAGACCTAGGTCAGGTCAGGTGTTGTCTTCTGGGTTATGTGCCATCCCTGTGCCCCTCAAGTGATCTGCTGATGGCACATACCTCATTGCCCTTGGGGTCCTGTCCACGTGGCCACCACAGGACTGGCTCTGCAGCACGACTGAACCAGTCAGCCGCAGTAGGCTGCCCACAAAACTCAATAGCGCTCCTCTGCCAAGGAGTATAATCTAACCACCTTGAAAGACCTTTCTTTCATATCAGTGCTTTGTTGGCTCAGCTGGTCATTGACTCTTTCACAGGCCAACTGTGACGTTCTCTCTGCATTCACCGTTATCAGGGTAGGGTCAGCAACTCTCTCTGCTTCCAGCTCTTCATACAATTGGTATACACTACAAATTTTACTTCTTCTCTCACTGACTCTAGACGTTAATAAATCATGTTGTGCTGACCACAAAAAAGAGGAATTGATTTAGCTTGTTTTGTTGGTAAGTCACATATGATCTGGTCCCCTGATAAAGAAAGGCTCATTTGTTCATATTTTGTTGCATTATCAAAGCCACTGTACAAATCTCCAGTGTTCTCAGCTTTCAGTTTTTCTTAAGTGAATCAAACACCTCATTGATTCTCTCAGAACTGTTCAACCCCTACAGTGACCACAGGTGCCAAAGCTCCAGTGCATGCATCTTCTTCCATCAGCTCCTCTCTCCTGCCTTGCGAACTGAAGGCTCATCACTTTGTCTTTGGTTCAAATTTGATGGGGCATCACTTTCCTTGCTCTTGTAAGGAAATCTTATTGCAGACTTGCCCTTAAACATAGGCAGATAAATAGAGTAAAAAGTTATTAATGCATATTTCTGACACTGGCTACCTTTTAACCTTTTTTTTTTTTTCTTTCCCTGCTTAACTTCCAGCCATCTTAGTAGTCCTTTTCTATATAATATGTAATAGAAAGAAACATCTTTGCTGTCACGGCAATATGCTGATCTGATGTGATGAATTGACTATCAGCTGCTTGTCAAACGGTTGTGTCCCCCGTTGGACACACTGCCCTGTTCTGTGGGACCCCACTCACTGACAGTGCTGGGAAAATGACCTGCAGCAGAAGAGAGCAGGGTAGCACATATGGACTTTGCTGAGATATGGGTTATGTCTGGGGCTGTGAATTACCCTTGTTACTGTGTGTGCTCCAGGTTGCAATCACACACGGAAACAGACAAATCCGTTCTGAAAAAGAAATAATTTCCAATGTCAGTCACAAAGCTGGTGAAGGGACTAGAAAACATGTCTTATGGGGAACGACTGAGGAAGCTGGGGTTGTTCAGTCTGGAGAAGAGGAGACTCAGGGGGAACCTCATCTTTCTCTACAACTACCTGAAAGGAGGTTGTGGCGAGACAGGGGTCGGTGTCTTCTGCTGTGCCCATAGTGAAAGGATGAGAGGAAACGGTTTTAAATTGCAGCAGGGGAGATTCAGATTGGACATTAGGAAAACTTTTTTCACTGTCAGGGTGATTGGGTATTGGAATAGGTTGCCCAGGGAGGTGGTGGAGTCACCGTCCCTGGAGGTGTTCAAGATGCGTCTGGATGTGGTGCTGGGTGATATGGGTTAGTGGTGATGTAGGTAGGCAGTTGGACTGGATGATCTTGAAGGTCTCTTCCAAGCTTGATGATTCTATGATTCTATGACAGGACAAGAAGCTGAAAATAGCGGGAGAAGCAGGAGTGGGAGATGGGCTTTGCAGTGCTGCTCTGCCACCTGGTGCCGGAGCGCTGTGCTGGCACCGCAGCTGCCCTCACTCCCTCCCTGCGTGTCCCTCGTGCCTCTCCCATCAGCACCGCCGGCATTGCATCTGGCCAGCTAGGAAATACACGCACCGCATTACCACACGGAACTATAAAAATGTTCTTTAACCCTTTATGACTTCTATTACTAACAAATATCATTCCTCTTTGCACAAGGTAGTGCTAGTTACTAAACTGTGCCCTAGAATGTGGAGACTACTGGTTGCAAAGATGTAACTACTGACAGTTATGGGTATTATTTTAATTCTTAATGTCTAAGTCTAAAAAGTATCAAGTATATACATGTATGATCCAATTAGGTGTGTTCTTAACCCCTCCTTACCTAGATGTTTCTATTTTACATTTTTATATGATGCAGGTGTTTCTGTAGCTGTAAACTCAGGCACGGCTTAGTCTGTAGCACTCACTAAAGGTTTGGTTTTTAATGGCTTGGAAGTGGATTCTCCACACAGATTATAAAAAATATTCAGCAGAAGGGACCATTTTCCACTTCCAAATAGATGCTGTTGAGAAATCTGTAGAAAGACTATGTCTAAGTACCTTACTCTTTAAATTATTTGGCTGCATATGCTTCCTCACACCCTTTCCCCATCCTGAAACCACTACCCCTGTCTTGTGGGGTACCTGGGTGTAATCACCACCTCTAGAGTCTCTGCATTAATAGTGACACTGACACCCTAGGCAGAGCATCAGCAAGCCAGTGCTGCCCCCCTGCAGGTCAGCGGATGTGTGGTGGACATTCAGAGGCAACTTATGCAACAAGCTCTTAAGTTCTGTAGAGGCCGTGCACAGGTTGCAGGCTGCATATAGGCAACAGGGCACAAGAAACAAAGGTGAAATATGCCAACCCAGAAATTGGTGTAATGTCTGGCTTCAGAGCAAGTGAATCATGGCATAAACACTTGTTAATATTTATTTGGCCTAAATACTCACCCCGGCTACCCTGGGGAGACTTCCCCCTTCCCATTTTAATGCTTGCAAGCTTTATGGAGTAAAGCAAGTCACCAGGCAATCACTGAGACCTGGCTGACACGTTAAGCAACTCCCAGGTAGTCAGATCCTCTGACAACCCGGCCTGCATAATGTTGATAAGCCATGTTTTTAGGGGTTGCTAAATCCAAATGACTCATTTGTTCATGTGGAACAGACTTGCTGGCAATCATGCAGACCGGGCAATCGGGAATGACAAGCATTTCTGGGTATCCAAGAAGAAATCCCTTTCAGTGTCGGGGTAAACCAGACTTCAAACTTTTATCTTTCTCTGTGGGAAAGCAGAACCAACTGGTCTAACTCGCAGACATGTAAAGGTTCACTGCCCACAGTGCAAGCTGGCTGGTCTGAACCAGCAGTAAATAATGCTCGTGGTTACATCGGCAGTACACTTAGCTGTCAGCTAACCTATAGAACAGGGAAAAAAACAGCTAAGGCTGGCTTGTGTTTTGTGTATGTCTCTCAGTGTGAACTATATATAGGGAGCTAGTGTCAACCATGAACTGTAGAACTTCATGAACCCACACCCATCTACAAATCTCCTCTCATCAGCATGCAATTGCTATTACAGCTACATGATTGAATAGTTCAGAAATAAAGACAGTAAGTTTAGAATGCATTTGAGTGAGGCACATTCCTCCAACTCAGTATGCTTCCTGCAAGTCCCCAGGCAGCTAGGCCACAAGAAATAAAGGCTTCTTCTACTGTCTCTACTTTACTGGAGAAACACGGCAGTGCTTCAGATATTTGTAACAGTACACAATGCATTTTTTTCTCTTTAATTTTTCAAGGAAATGTTGGGGCCTGTTGTTAAATGAAGGAAATAACCTGGAACCAACTGTCAGAAAAAGCTCAAGTACCCAACAGGTTTTGGCCTTGGTTTTCACAGACCTTTCTCTGTCAGACCTCTGTGTGTGCCAGTGTGCTCTGGAGAGGGGTGGCCACCAGGAGGAAGCAACATTAGGGCCTATGTAAAAACTGGATACATTCAAATCGATAGGGCTGTGATGGGACCCACCCAGAGCTGTTGAAATAGCTGGCCAATGTGATTCTGAGATAGCTATCTATCACCCATGAAAAAATTACGTTTATCATGGGAGGGCCTTAATGACTGGAAAAAGGTTAATGTACCCAACACACTGCTGCAAGTTTGAATAAAAGGAAGACCCAGGGAACGGGGCTAGTTTGCTTCCACTGCAGTCCTCAGAAGGATGAAGGAGCACTTCCTGTTGGAATTCAGTCCTAAATACTTGCAGGACAAAGCAATAGCCAACATAGCCTTCCCACAGGCAAATCACACTTGAGTGTCACCCACACATTTGACTGTCACCCACAGCATTCTCCTAAGAAAACTGGCTGCCCATGGCTTGGCTGGGTATATTCTTCACTGGGTGAAAAACTGGCTGGAAAGACAGGCACAGAGAGTTGTGGTTAATGGAACTAAATCCAGTTGGCAACTGGTCACTGGTGGTGTTCCCCAGGGCTCGGTGTTGGGGCCAGTTCTGTTTCATATCTTTATTGATGACCTAGATGAGGGGACTGAGTGTACCCTCAGTAAGTTTGCAGATGACACTAAGTTGGGTGGAAGTGTTGATCTGCTTGAGGGTAGGAAGGCTCTGCAGAGAGATCTGGACAGGCTGGATCAATGGGCAGAGACCAACGGGATGAGGTTCAGTAAGGCCAAGTGTCAGGTCCTGCACTTGGGCCACAACAACCCCAGGCACTGATGCAGGCTCGGGGAAGAGTGGCTGAAGCTGCTCAGCAGAAATGGACTTGGGGGTGCTGGGTTACAGCTGGCTGGATACGAGCCAGCAGTGTGCCTAGGTGGTCAAGTAGGCCAATGGCATCTTGGCCTGCATCAAGAACAGTGTGGCCAGCAGGAACTGGGAAGTGATTGTCCTGCTGTACTCGACACTGGTGAGGCTGCACCTTGAGTGCTGTGCTCAGTTTTGGGCCCCTCACTTCAAAAAAGACATCGAGGTGCTGGAGCGTGTCCAGAGAAGAGCAACAAAGCTGGTGAAGGGACTGTAAAATATGTCTTATAGGGAACAGCTGAGGGAGCTGGGGTTGTTCAGTCTGGAGAAGAGGAGGCTCAGGGGGAACCTCATCACTCTCTACAACTACCTGAAAGGAGGTTGGAGTGAGGCGGGGGTCAGTCTCTTCTGCTGTGCCCATAGTGAAAGGATGAGAGGAAACGGTTTTAAATTGCAGCAGGGGAGATTCAGATTGGACATTAGGAAAACTTTTTTCACTGTCAGGGTGATTGGGTATTGGAATAGGTTGCCCAGGGAGGTGGTGGAGTCACCGTCCCTGGAGGTGTTCAAGATGCGTCTGGATGTGGTGCTGGGTGATGTGGGTTAGTGGTGATGTAGGTAGGCAGTTGGACTGGATGATCTTGAAGGTCTCTCCCAACCTCGATGATTCTATGATTCTGTAACTACTTGATATCTATGCATTTCACCACTGATAACAATGCAGATGAGGTGAAGGACATAAGGCAGCACATCCAAACTTCAGTCACCTCCTCCCACAGCAGTTTCTCTTAGAAGCTGAGGTATGTGGGCTGGAGGAATGGACCACCGAGCTGAGAGAACAGCAATCAACAACCTACCAACCAACCAGTGGCCAGAGAAAGTATTCCAGGGGGATAATACCAAAGCCATAGTGTTCAATCTCTTTCTGCTAGTAACAGAAAATGTAAAAACAAGGAACAGTGGCCACACAATACAGCTTGGAAGTCTCAGGCTGGACATTAGGAAAAACTTGACAGGAACAGATTATTCTAAGTGGCTGCATTATCTCCATCCTTTTAAGCTTTCCAAGACTTAGCTAGAAAACAAAACATAGCTGATCTGGTCTAGTATTGCTCATAGCCCTACTTCATATATGAGGTTACACTACATGGAGGGATGAAGGGGATTTTCCACCAACTTGTCTGTGAACTGGTGTAACTGATTTCACTCCTGTCAGTAAAAATACTGGTATTTCAAAGGAACTACCTTTAGTATGCAAAAGACATGCATTTATTAATCACTGTCTATAGCTTCCCCAAGGGGAGCAGCGGAGTGGGAGGTGCTGATGGCCAGTGACAGAACATAAGGAAATGTGTCTTCCTGGTGCCCGGATCAGAGACGTCACTAGGAAACTCCCCAGCCTGGTGAGGTCATCGGACTATTACCCTTTATTGATCTTCCAGACAGGTGGGGAGGAAGCTGCATCCCGTAGTCTGAGAGGATTGGAGAGGGACTTCAAAGCCCTGGGAGGGTTGGTGAAAGAGTCTGGGGCGCAAGTTATCTTCTCTTCCCTGCTCCCACTTGTAGGTGATGATGTGGA
>VZRW01003012.1:0-55179 GCA_013398125.1 Aegotheles bennettii
CCCTTCAAACTATAACAGCTGTGCCAGATGCTGCTGTATCAGGCAGAGCCAGAGCTGCGGATGGGGAAGGAACGTGCAGGAGTGGGAGGTGTAGGCAGCAGGACTGAGTGAATTAGAAGTGTCCAGAGATGAGGGGAAGGAAGCCAGCAGCTGTTTTGAAGTTCAGAAATGGTCCTGATGGCGGTACTGTGATTTGCTGTCCTGGCAGCATGCCTGCAGCACCGGCAGGCACTGCTCCTGCAGCAGTGGACATCCACCTGTGGTGGCAGCTCCTGCCACAGGACCCACTGGTGCAGTGGGACCCCATGGTGGATGGTGTTGCTCCCTATGGCAGTGAGGAGCCCTCTGCTACACTGGGGGGTGCCTAATGGATGCGATGTGCTTGGTTCCTTCTCACACCCTGGATGGGGCACAGCTCTGCTCCAAGGAGTTCCCCTCCACCTTGTTTCTCCCTCCCTCCCTGGCACACTCTCATTTTTGATCATGCTTTGATGTTCAGCACCATCCATTCAAAATAAAAGAAAAAGGCCAACTATGGGGGGTCAGGAATAAAAAAAAAATAAAAATTAAAAAAGGCCAGGGTGGCTTCAGAAAAAAGATACGCTGAGGAAAGGGAATGGCAAATGATGCTGGTTAATTGAAGCTGTCCTCGTACAGAGAATCAATCTCCCTTTTCATCAAGCAGTAAGAGAAAAGAAAGCTGCTTGATACATCTTGTGATCAAGGAATTAAGCCATGCATCTCCGAAACTCGCAGGAAGTGTAGGAAGCCAGAGCTCATTCAGTCTAAGCAGAAGTCACATCCAGAGAAGGAGTTCACTTGAAGATGATTTTCTTTAATTACTAAGAATTACCATTTCAAAACATTTGGGTTTTTTTTGTTTCACCTGACATTTTGCTACTGTGTGTACATATGTTGTGGAGTCTCCTTTGCTGGAGACATTCAAAACCTGCCTGGATGCGTTCCTGTGTGATGTACTGTAGGTGACCCTGCTCTGGCAGGGGGGTTGGACTAGATGATCTTTCGAGGTCCTTTCCAACCCCTAGGATTCTGTGATTCTGTGATATGTGTGTATATATACATATCAAAATAAATTGTAAAAAATAGCCTATTAATTGTGTTATTTGTTTATACATGACATGGGAATAGTTTCTGTCATGGTGTTGTATCCTGGGAATGATCCACAGGTAGGGTTTTCTGGAGAGTGGCAATTACCCATGGAGAATCTGCAGAGCTCTGCTGTCACCCTGCACATAAACGATGCACCTCACCAACCAGGAAACATTGCCAATCTAGGTGTATTTTCAGAACAACAATTTGAGAATTCCCTTTACATCTGAAGGGAATGAGAGGCCTTGTTCTAACCTCAATGCCTGGCTGAGGGGTTTTTTTTGAACATCTGGGAGCTCCATGCATGGGAGAATTGATGCCTGTGCTTCAAACCTGCTGTTGTTTGTTTAGCTGTTTTCTGAGAGTGTGAACATGGAGCTGTTTGCTTCATAGAGGTGGCCGAGTGAAGCAAACAATGAAGTATACATAGAAATTAAGCTTCAGTTCTGAGACCATATTAATCTTTCCCAAGGAAAAGTATTCTACTCAAGCAATGCAATGGGGTGTTTCTTGTGTTGCATTTATGTTCCTGTTACAGTAATTGTCTGAACTGTTGTTGTAAGGGCTAATGTTAATACAATTTTCTGTGAATACCACAGCTTCTGAAATGGAGATGTTTTACTGGACAGTATACTTAACAAGTTATCATTTCACCTGCTATTAAAATCCTATGTAGTATGAAAACCCGTAAGTTGTTTTAGGATAGCAGCATTACTTACCCAGCAATGCTTCTGAAAAGCTGAACTACCTGTCTGATTTATTAAGGGGACTGTGGTCAGAAAGCGATGTGTTGAGTTGAAATATATATGCTTACGAGACAACTTTAAATACAACGAGTATTCTTCACTGTAAGGGTGAACAGGTATTGAAACAGATTGCCTAGGGAGGTGGTGGAGTCACTGTCCCTGGAGGTGTTCAAGAGACATCTGTATGTGGTGCTGGGTGATACGGTTTAGTGGTGGACTGGATGATCTTGAAAGTCTCTTCTAACCTCAATGATTCTATGATTCTAAGCATTTTTAAATATTTTTCTTTGTTTATGTAGAGATATTTACATTCCCTGGAAGAGTGAAATGCCTTTAACCAACAATGTGTCTCTTCTCTCTTAGATTACAGAAGTTTGTGGAGCCAAGCGTGTGGGTTATTTTGGTCCTGCTCAATTTTATATTGCTTTGAAGTTAATTGCGGCAGCACAGTCAGGGTTCCCAGTACGTATTGAGAGCATTAAGAATGGTAAGTAGCAAATTTTGCTTGCAGGGCTATGCACTTGCTTTTTGCCTTCTTTAATGCTTGTCAGCTCTCCGTGGTGGTAAACTTTTCTGAAGTGTCTATGAAACAATTTTATTTTGAGGAACAGAGAAAGAGTAGAAGGTAATGTTACATCCTCTAAGTGACTGGTAGAAAATTGCGGTGATTTACATGTATGGCAAAGCTGAGATGACATTCCTATCGGGAAGAGACATTACCACAGGAATGTCACGAATGACAGCTGATTGGTGCTGGGGATGGATTTCTCTCTCACCTTCAGCCTCTAATCTTGACAGCTGTGCAGAGTGGGAGCTGATAGCTGCTTGGGCTGGAGGCATGTTGCGGGGGGGCATGGGCAGGTCAGGGGTCCCTCTGTGCAGGGCAACTTGCAACACTGATCTGTTTTAGCAAATAATCCTGCTAAAATAAGTGGGTAACTGTGACAAAATCATACTTCCTATCAGTAGATATGAAAATGTGTATTAGATGTAATTTAAAGCAGCTTTGTTCTTCCCAATGAATTGACAGTAATATTAAACGTACTGTTTTTTATGGAGAAAAATGCTTCTTAAAAGAGACTGATCAAACTCGAGTGACAGAGTAAGCAAGTCCTTTTCAGCTGCAAAACCTTGATAGCAACTAAAAGGAAGAAACTCGATGTTTTTGCCTTAGTGATGCATGCTGTGCTTCAGCAGGGCTCAGGCTTCAAACCACATGGCTTTTCATTTGGTCTTGAGCCTGGGCAGGTTTGAACCCTTAGCTCCCCTACTCCAGGTGTTCATTTGAACTGTGCCCTGAAGCTGTGCTCTGGGCAAGAGTGCTTGCCATCATCCCACTGAAGGCAGCAGTGCAACCAGCCAGGAGATCAGAAAGGAGGTGGGAAAGGCAGGACCCAGCCATAGCCTTGCAGTTGGGTTGTTGTTCCCAGAGCAGTTTCTGCTCTGTAGTCCCTGATAAGGGCAACAAAAAGTGTTACAAGGCATGAGTAGGGGGTTCCCAGGTCTGTCCCATCCCAGGGCTGGTAAGCACATGCAGACCTGTGTGAACTGAGCTTTTGCGTTGCAGAGCACCCGACCAGGTGGAGGGGATTGGATACAGCTGGCACAGTTCAGTTCAGTGCCTCACTGGCAGGGGAGTTTAAACTAGGGGTGAAGTGGGGCGGCCTGGATTTGTCTGTCAGTTTTCCTCACCAACAGCTTGTGCGCTCTTTCTTGCTTTACTGTCCTTTCTAAGGATGTTAATTTGAAAAAAAATAAATCAAACAAAACAAACTCAACAAAAACCAACAAATTAAATTAGAAACTTGAACTGAGATTTACTGTGCATGTTTTACAAGTCCAGCATCTGCAAATAATTCCCAAATCTGAGTGAAAAAAGGCACTTGCAGTCCTTGCATATTGATATCTTGCTTACTTACTGTTACTGAATTGCTTCCAGAGCTAGTTAAGTTTTCTCTTGAAATATATGAGTGCCTTTAGAGTGGGGTGAGCAACATGCACCAAACTCCAATTGATTTCTTTTTCTTCCTGGTGGTAAATGTAGATATGAGTGGTTACAGACGTGACGTATGGCTTTGCTAGGTTTTGAGCATTCTGTTAATTTTAATTGTATTGATCTTTCAGGGTGACTGTACATAAAAGTAAATGGTATTTCTTCAAAATAATCATGAATCATCTCAGAGTGACAAAGTGTCACTCTTCTGTTCTGCAGAGCAGATGTGACATGGGACCCTTTGACACAGTCAGCTCACCAGGCATCGGCGTGATCTCTGAACCCTACCATTTTTAATTTGTTCCTTTTATGATGGCAGTGTCGAGGACACTGTGATCCTGACTGATTAATTCATCAGTCCCACAGTTTCTGTGGGAAACTATTCTTCTCATTACAGACAACGTTTTCAGGGCAGGAAATGAGTTTGCCACTTGCTTTAGTAACGTGCACAAGGCTTATTTCTTTCTCTTTGCATGGAGAGATTATATATTAAGCTAGTGAATGTAGCTTTGTGTAACATTCACAGCTTTATTAAGGCATAAAATAATCACAAGGGTTCCACACTTATCAACTTTAAAAAATACAAATAATATTCTTTTATAGATAAACTTTTAATTGGTTGAACAAGATGATATTGCTTAAAGAATTTTACTGCTTTTACTGTCATGTAGTCTCAATTTAATTTTCTCTCTTTTAATGAAGAATTGCCTCTGCCGCAGTTTATGGCTCTGAAAAATGACAGTGAAGTACGTTACGGGCCTCCAGCAGAGCTCCATGGAGTTAAATTTCAGGTTCCACATGCAACTTTGGAAAAAAATTCATACAAAAGAACAGATGAAGAGGACAAACAGGTAACAAGCTTGTCTCCCCCAGGCCAATATGTCATTATGCATCCTGCTTTTGGGTCCAGTCACGATTACACTCATGTGGGCTTACTCAGTTTTGTAGTACTAGTTAGGAGATGAACTGACATGCCAGTAATCCCCGTTGGGCCTGTGTTCTGATTCTAATGCATCCCTGAAGGGAATGCTCTGTATGAGCTTGTATAAAGTTATCAGGACTGTAATATTCTGTATAAGTTCTTTCAGTGTTGTCCTCCTACTTAGTCCAGCTCTGTTTCTTGGAGGGGACTAGGGGAGGAATAGCAAATAGAAATCTGTCTGTGAAACAGAACAGGAAAGCATGCAATTTCTCATGGCCAGTGTGATCCTTAGTCACTACAGGAACATCCAGTTGGAGAAGAGGCGTTGAATGATAAGCCACTATTTCTGAGTGGGATAAGGCCACTAGGTTTTCTTGCATTCTAATCTCCTCCAGGAGTAGTCCAGAAGAAATCTACTTTTCTTCTGTCCTCAGTGAAACATCATCCCATTGTCTGTTGTTCTGGGTTGCCAATTTAATAAAGCTGTCTAAGGGAGATTTGCACTACCTGTGTTTAGGAGAGTTGAGAGTGCTTATTCACATGCAAGTGGCTTCACAGCACAACTTTGATTTGCATAATTTTCCCCGGGCCTGACACCTTCTCTCCTGGTACCGTATCAGGTCATGTTGTAAAAGCCTGGTGGCAGGTGCTTTATCTTCCCGTAACGTGCACACACATTTATCTCATGGTGTGTCGGTGTGAGTAACAGCGTTCCCAGCCTGAGGTCAACCAACAGGAATGAGCTGATGACAAGATACACGGTTGGAATAACAGGATGAGGAAGAAGAGCACATATGCCTATCTGCCTGTGTGTATTGGCACTGAAGCAGAATGCTGCCCTCAAACCCCTGGCTCCATCTAGGTTATCTGTGTTGTGTTATATTTTCCTCTTTATACAGTAAACTGTTTCAGGATCACACCCTCTTCTTAAATAATCTGTTAGTCAAGGTAAAGAGAACACTGTAGGATAGATACACAGTCACAACTACAAATCCATGGAGTGTTTAAAATACCAATTTGGAGATTTATTTTAATTTTTTAGGTGTTTTATATGAAAAATCTCTCCCACAAAGAATGCACTCACCGTAACTAAATGTGTTATGTAAATCCAAAGCTATCCATTCACATTAAGCCTTCTACATATATTTCTTCAGACATTTTAATAAAATACTTAAAGCTGTTCATTGTAAACCTTTGCTATAGCATTGCCGTGCTTTATCCCTAGAAGGCTCAATACCAAATTCTGTCGTTATCAACTTTTGTCTTTGAAGGAGCCTTTCTTGGAAATAAAGAGCCTCAGGAACTACAGTGTTTGCCTTTTCTTTGTCCATCATGATGTATGCGTTCAAATTCCCATACAGGATTCCTTAGTTGTTCTGCTGTCTTCTCAGAATTTCATTTTTTGTTGGTGTGTTTTTGAAATAGGAACCCAAGTCTCCACCGATGTCTCCAATCTGCTCACCTCCTGCTTCTCCATCTACTTACCAGAGAATACCCTTAAGTTATGGATATGGTAATTCAAGAAGTGGGCTGGAGCAGCAGCATGGAGGTAGGATAAAAATTGGGATGTGCACATTGTATTAAATTCTTTTTTTTTTTCTTCTCAGAAGCATCCACATTTCAAATGCAACTGACAATCAGCCTAATGATTTTAACATTTAATTAGACCTTTATCTTAGAAAACAATTCAGTCATCTAATTTAATTTTGATTGACCAATCCTGTTTGCTTTCTGGTAAATTAGTTAGATTTATGTGTCACTGCTCTCAGATAACTGCTAATACCTAATCTCTGACAAGACTCTGTGCAATATATCCCAGTAATGGAGTGTTTGTGAGTATTGTCAGACTGCATGATGCTTTTGGTTTCATTAGAGGGGAAGAAAAGCCCACTCCTGATTTAAGTAGCTGCTATATTAGTTTTCAGATTGGCTGTGATCCTTCTTTTGCAGGAAAGGATAATAATCTCTCTGGTTCCGTAATGGAAATAACAGTAGAACATAAATATAAAAACAGTCCCACAATGTAACTTTGGCAAAACAGGCAAAAATAAGGCACTGCGTAGATGCTCTGTCCTTGATCTCACTGCCATTACAGTAGGTGGCAAAACATTCTGATTTTAGAAAGAGAGTATTGGGGCAGAAGCCAGTTTTATACTAGAGCTTTAGAAACTTCTGTTAATAATAAAACACCTGTGCTCTCTGAGCAGGAGGCTGCCACTGTGAGCAGCTGACTGTGTTACCTATCATGTGCTATGCTGTTTTCTGGGACTCTGTCCCTGATCTGTCAGTGCTGTGGGGGAGTATTTTAGGTGTAGTTTGTGGGGTTTTTTTCCCCTCTGAATTTGGTTTACAGTCGTAACTTCAGTGAAATTTCTCACTGAGTCAGCAGCTGTACAAAATTAGTAGAAGCAGTAGCATCCAATCCAGCTGTCAACTTCTAAAATTAATTATTCAACCACTTGAATTTTTAAAGTGATAAAATCCTAAAGATGTAGAACACTATGGTTGTTTTCCAGAAAGGGAATTTCTCGTATTTTCCAGATAAGGGAACGCTTACTTTAATCCCACTGGGGATACTTCAGCCAAGTGGGTAACATTTTATGGCCCATGCTGTACCAAGTGCCAGGCTTGATGACCTGCTGGTTCTTCCTGGCCTTTAATATTAGGACCCTTTTTGTTTTCTGAAGAGCACTTGAAAGGCTGGGTCTGAAAGCGTACCCATGGAAGGTTCTAGTGCCGCAATGCTGGGCTGGGTGGGCTGGTCCTTACTGCACGTCTGACCCTCAAACTGGGTGGTGTGTCTTCTGGGCAGCCCTTTGTACTGCAACCATGACTATGTACTCTATTTTCGTGGTAGTTTTGGAAGTTTTTCTTGCTAGCAAACACACAGTAGTGTGACCTTGTGCCTAAATCTCCTTTCCAAGGGTGTCTGTGTGTTTCCCAACTTCCTTCCTGTGTTTTTTTTCTGAAAATAGAAGTTACTTATGCAGGAATAAAATTAGATACCAGTAGAGGGTAAGACCACTTCAGAAAGTGAGGAGGTTAGGGATGTTATTTTTAAGGTCTTCCTAAGCCAAAAATTTTTAAGATTTCTTGGTTTCACTTTTCATCAAGAGTCTGAAGTTCTGTCTGTCTAATGCAGACTTTTTAAGGTGGTACATTTCAAATAGTCTGGCAGCAGAAGTTCTCATCTCTCTAAGAATTTGCAAGTGAGTTGCCTTTGTGTTTGCATACTGGACCTATTTTTAAAATGTTGTTCTTATACGTGCTGTTATGTCACTACTTACTATATTTGTTGCAGTAGAACATAAGTGACTTATTTTAGCAAAGAAGAAGTAATTGTTACTTTACTAACTTTACTCCAAATAAAGCAAAGTGGTGAGTCATGTATTTTGATTTTCAACAGAAATTAGTGATGGTAGAAGAAGATTATATGGAAAATTAGTGGTTTACTGTTTGATACCATTGTCAAAGCATATTTTTTGCACCTCAGTTGAATTATTTCTTCTTATTTGTAATGCATACTTTTGCTATATATGGCTATAAGTATATAAAATGTATAAATATATAAGCAGGATGTATAAATATATAATTCAACATGATGAACAATGATTTCAGTTATTTAGTAATATATAACTGACAGTTTCTATCAGTGATGTCTAAAGAAGAATGGTGTAATGTGAAAGACAAGTATATGGCTGGAATTCTGTTACAGAAAACAAAATGGACTTTGATACTAGGTTCACAAAGTAGATTCTTGACCTTGTGGTATTTAATGATTTCCTTCAGTGGTATTTAATGATTTCCTTCAGTCTAGTAGAATCTTTTTGATTATCCTTTCATTTATATACTTTATTTTACATGTTTGTAGCTCCTTATGAAGTCAGACACTCTACTCACCAGCAAGATGGACCATCATCAGGGAATTATGGGGCCAAACCTGCAGTTGCCTGTTCAACTCTTAATCGGGTAATGAATTGCAGGTTTTTCTTTAGTAGTACTACTAATAAGACAATAGAGAAGAAAAAAAATAAAAGGCAGAAGAATTCTCATTTCAAAAGTGAAAAGTGTTCTCCAGGAGGTTTTTAGACTAGAGTCTGAAGCATGCTTTTTTAGCATATGAAAAAGAAATAAAAAAGCAGATGGGAAGGAGAAATTAAAATAAATAATCCAGTTAACTAAATTGCTGAAGCTAAGTAGAATGAGAAGCACCAAGTAGCGTAAATGGCAAAAAAAGACTGAGAATCTTCAGTTCAAAAGTTAAAAAAAAAATAAAATTGAGGTTTTCTAGTAAAAGTAAAACATTCATTTAAAATAGATGAGGTTTCACGGAGATTCCTGCTTGATTTAGAACGCTGTCTGTAACACACACACAGAATTTATGGCCCAGTGTTCTGCGTATTCTGTTTTTTCACCCCAGTTGGTTAAATTGCATACCAAACAGAATAAATGAATTTCTGGGCATTTGTTTGCTTTTATGAGATGGGTCCTATGTTTTCCTGCTGGTTGCAAAAGCAGATCTTTCCGATGTTCCAGTGTGCCTGCTGCGCATTTATTATGCAAACAGGTTGTTTGCCCTCAGGAAGGACAAAGCTCTCCTATGGAAGAGCTTTTCCTAAGTAAGTAAGACTCAGAGATTCTGTACCTTTTCCTCAGTGCTTAGCACCCCACACTCATAACAAAATGTCGCCTGAGGCTCAGGAAAAGATATACAGGTAGTGTCACATAATTTGTGCTAACTTGAAATTAAATTGGATGCATTTGTGCAGCACTTTGAAATGAAAATTAATTCACAGCTTTATCATGTTGCCTCTTTTGAGGATCTTTTGATGTATTTCAGAACCACTGTTTTGCATTTGATTCTTAGGAAATGGACAGGTTTGTCAGAGGTTTTTGAGGAGTTGGTTGGAGCCTGATTACTGTTCATTCTTGCACTTTCTCTTTAAAAGTGTTGTCATCCAGACCTAAAGCATCTGAAATAGTCATTCCGGTTTAACAAAGACACTAATTCTACCAGCAATCCTCTTATAAACATCACCACCCAACCTACCAAACATTCAGACCTCACTTAAGCAAGTCAATCAGAAAGCAAAGACATAAATTAATAAGAAAGTTCTGGAGGAGAATGACAGTAGGATTTTTACCTAAACTGTGCGAAGTGACAGAAGGTTGAGGAGGTCTCTAGGGGTTCACATGTCTCCCTGGCTCGGTGTAATGTGTGCTGAGTTACCTGGGTGCCAGAGGGTCCAGAAGCAGTAATTACAGCACCACTCCTAGACTAAATACATAGTTTCTTAGCAAAGCTAAACTTCTATGCACCAGCTTTAGGACCTGCACTGCGTCCATCCATTTCAGGAGTACAGTGTGTAGTTCAGGGTTGTAGTACATGGCAGCCAAAATTAATTCAGAGGTAATAAAGTATGACTTAGACTTTCTTTTTTTTTGCAGTCAGCAGTAGTAAGATTTCCTTTTTTCTTTTAGCTTTGGTACTGTAACACTTCCTTTAATTGCCTGGGTAAAGATACCTAATATTAGTCTCAGTTCCAACAGATAAGTAGTGGGATGGTAATCAGCATGGCCACTTCCGCTTCTCATCTTTTTAAAATATGTGTCTGCTAATAGAAGAGAGTGAATCTTGTTTTTTGAGGTTCTCAGTGCCCTTCTGCCCCCCTGCTTGTGGCTGGTACCAGTGTCCTTCCCTTCAGTCTCTTTCAGCGGAGCGGGAACAGCAGGACAGCAGCGCCCACTACGTGGATGACCCTTGGAGGATAACAGAGGAGCAAAGAGACTACTACATCAACCAGTTCAGATCCCTGCAGCCTGACCTGAATTCCTTCATTTCAGGTAATTTTTACCAAACACCCTGTGTGTTGACTAGAGGGTCCAGGATGAGAGGTGAGAAGTGTTAAGTAGATAAATTAATTGTTTTTTTTCTCTGGAGTGAGTTTTTGAAAGAGTTGATTCCATTTTCTTTTTAAAGGCAGACAACTCAAAGAGCAAACCAATACTATGGCTATTATGTTTTTTCCTAAATATCCTGATTCTAGAAAAATAATTACATTGACGGGAGAAGCATAGATGATTCAGTAAAAATTAAAATAAGCTCTTTGTATTTCATCCACTCTATTTGTGGATGACACCTGCAGTGTATATTGAGCATGACTCCTTAGGGGCTGTGCTTGCTTTCCTAGCAGAAATGTGGCAGCATCCATGTGATGAAAATGAAGCATGCAGCTAACTGTCCTGTGTGGTCAAGCCTGAGTGTTTATGGCTCTGAGGGACTGAGATTTTGACCTTTAGGTGATTAAAAGCAAATCCTGAAGAGCGCACACATGGTACAAGTATTGTTAACAGCACAGTGAGGTTGCATTTTCCTCCTGAATAGGAGGATCAGGCTGCTCGTGAGAGGAATCACTGTGGGTACAGACAGTTGGTCTAGCAAAGAAAACACCACAGGTTTTAAATTGAGGTGGTTTTACTGACTCCTGCTGTATTACTGGGGTTCAGGACGCTCAGGTCCAGCCGAAAGTTTAAATAAATTAACTGTTGTTGACAAAAATTATTGCTTCACCAGTTCTTTGCTTCAGTTAAGTCTTCTTAATATAGTTTACTTGAAAGAGGAAATGGTTGTTCAACAGCATTGTATTTCCTCACAGACTTATATATGTTTGTAACTGTGCCTGCATGTATATATGCATATACAGCCTGTCAGGTAGTTGTGTATTTTCCTTTCTGTTGAGCAAGATTCACAGGCAGTTTTTGCACACCCAAAATTACTGTTCATAAATTATAAATATGAGCTTTCACAGCATCCTGCAATAATTAAGCTGTAGAAATCCTTGCTGCGTGGTGATACAGATGCTAGAGGTTTGTTCAGGTTTAAAAAGATAAGAAATCTGTGATTGCAAACCTGAATATTTAAGTGCTACCCCTAGCTGAGAAAGTTCCTGAACCACAGATGGTCAGAGGTTGGGGGATATTCTGGAGCTACATTACTATTACAACAGGACATGCTGGGTTTTTTTCGTCTTGGGCCTGCCTCAGTGACAGCTTTTCTTATGTACTGCAATGGGTGATCTGACCTGAACGCCCAAGGGGAAGAGGAACGTAGATCTAGAAGTCTCTTCTTCATGTTGTGTTATGTTTTGTAAACCTGCACCCAAAAAAGAGCTCCAGGGTATCCCTGATAGCCTGTGTGGGTGGGATGGTGAGGAAATGGATTTGTTAGGAGAAGAATGAGAAGGGCTGTTGTGCCAAGGTGAGTGAGAGTACCTGCAGCAGGACAGTAGCTATGTGCTATCTGAATCTCCTGGTTTGTTTTTCTTTGTTTTGTTTGGTTTTTTTCTTTTTTTCATTTTTTTTGAGCCACTGCAGGGAAAAGTCATGGTTGAGGCAGCGTCTTGGGAGAGTGGTGCAGACACTACAGCACTGTACTGCCACACACATGGCTTCTGGGTGAAGCAGAGCCATTTGCGTCTGTTGTTTCATCATTGGTGACATACTAATTATGCTGGTTAGAATCACTAGTACTGAAGCATGTTTTCCTTTATTTGTTTTTCCCCATATGGAGGGAATAGGGAAATGAGGTCAACAGCTCTGTCTGGCTTTCTCTATCACTTATTCACGGAGAGGCAAATGATCCAACAGCTATATTAGTATCCACTTAATCTGAGCGTCTCTCAGACCTAAAGTAGCCAGCTGCTTCTGGCACTGCAGCCCTGGCCAAAGGTAAATAATTGGAGACTTAATTTCCCATGGTTGATAAGGTATGGTTTCCCAACAGGTTCCGTGGCCAAGAATTTCTTCACAAAATCAAAGCTGCCCATCCCAGAGCTTTCTCACATCTGGTGAGTACTGTAATAGTGTTGGGGATGTGTATCCTTTTTTTTTTTTAAAAGACACTTAATTCAAGAATTCTTGTTAAATTTCAGGAAGTGTCTTCGGTTATAATTACTGCTCTTATCTCCAGAATCACTTCCAGGCCCAAGCAGAAGGGTACTCATTGATCTTCCTGATATGCTCGTTTTCTGGTGAGGTGTTCGCCTACTCAGCAGGACTGGGAAGGTTTGAACAACGATGTAACTGAGAACTGTTCTTAAGTATATTGTAAGCAGCATCATTAGCTCAGTGAACTGACGTTTTTCATGAAACGACACCAAGGAGAAGCACCTCTGGAATGTTTTAGATGTGTTGTTGGTTTTATGTTTCTGGCTGTGTTTTGTCAGAGGAGGCCTAATTAATGCCTAATTTTTAGTAAATATAACTACATAATTCATCAGTGCTTTTCTAATGAATCAGTACACTTCCTTTTAATGAGTTTATTTAGAAACTATTGAGGATGGAACTGTACATGATAAGATTTGACAAGTAGTCTATTATATTTTCATAAACAACATGGTGCCCTGTAATTCGGTGTCATCATTGTGTCTGGGATAGGAAGACCAGACAGTTTTAAATGTTGATCAGAAGTGCTGACAGAGGTTTTACTTTTATATATGCTTTTATGAAGAGAGATGAAAAGAAAAGCTTGCAAGAGCCTAAACATCTGTCAGGGTCAAAGAATCTGTCTGGAATCTTTCAAAGTGGATTGTGAGTTGTGAAAATAAAAAAACCCAAACAAACAACAAACAAACAACAAGAAACTGAATAAAGGTAGTAACACTGGGGGAAGTGAACATTGGAAAGGAAATGTAAGATTACTTAAGAAGAATGCATTAATCCAGTATGCTAACAAAACACATTTAATTTCTATTCCTGACACAAGTTGTTCTCTGCAAAATCTAAAGAAAAGTATTCCTTTCTAGTAGATAGTTACAGTTTTATGATGATGTTGTCAGGTTGGGTTGGTGTGTTAAACACATGGGATGTTTCAGTCTTTGTCACTATAAACTCAACAGCTTGAAAAATGCTCATTACTTTCAAAGAGTGGGAAGTTCTATGTTTATTTGTGTTAGTCCATGTGTTCATGATGAAATATTACTTAATTCTTGAAAAGAGTTAATTTATAAAAATGAATTCTTGAATTTCTGAAGTTCAGTTTTAGTGTTTGAGAAGTGTACTAAAATTACAGAGAGAACCACTTGAGTGAGAAGTTAATAACATTTAAACTTGTCAAGAGCATTAATTTATCTCTTTTCTTGAGCCTGGTCAATGGTGCTAAGTAACCATTGCTCAAGTCCAATTTTAACTTTTTCTGCTTGGACTGATTTAAGATCCTGCATGGATGGGCCAAAAGCACTTGCAACCATTGGAAAGTTAATTTCACCCTTGGAAGTACAGGATATGTATTTGATGTTATAATATACACATAGCATCATATTGTATGGCACGATATATAAGAAAAAAAAGTACTGTATTAAAAAGTGATAAGTCAGTATTAGAAAATTGGCTTGCTTCATCTTCCCCGAGAGAAATGTACAAGTTAGGATCAGGTGCAAATGAGAGAGATGCTTGTCTTAAAATACCCGTCCTCAAAGTTGCATTTTTGACTCCCCTGTGATTGCACCTGTGTGTCTCCCTGAGGCAGCGGCTTGGAAAACATGTGCATGTTGTACCCACAGGGAGCTGAGTGATGTGGATTGCGATGGAGCGCTGACACTCCCGGAGTTCTGTGCCGCTTTCCACCTTGTGGTTGCGAGGAAGAATGGTTACCAGCTGCCAGAGACGCTGCCAGAGACGCTGCTGCCCGAGTACCTTCAAGCAGGTAGCGTCCCTGTGTCAGGTCTCGTTCCTGTAGCTATCTCAGAAACACAATGTGCATGTGAGACAAGTTTCATTTACCATCCTGCAGGCAGGACAGGGTTCTACTCTGCGTAATGGCTCTCCAGTTGCTTTTTAACACAAGCATTTTTAACTGTGTTTAAGAGGCGATTGCTGAAGAAGGGATGTATAAAAGCACAAAATAGGGATGCAAAATGTAATAGTTACCTGCCTCTTAGTGCCTGCCTCTTTGCTCCAGTGTGCTTCAGGTGCCATTATAGCTACAGTGGCAGATGATTAGCTGTAACAAAAATAATCTGACAAGATTTACATGGCATTTAACTATTTTGATGATTTTCCCCTGAAGTATCTGTCTCTTGGAGATATGTTGAAAATGGTACTGGTCTGCTTTAGATCTTCTTATGCTAATATGTTTTCTTAGATGCAGTTACCAGTTGTTTCAAAGGTTGAATTTTTTGTAATTTATTTAGTGTAATCTACAGATTCTCCTGCAAGTAATTTGCAGTAATGACAGGGATTACAACAGTTTGTGTAGCACAAGGATAAATTAATCCAGAATACAACATAGCTCAGTAACAATGTGCAGTGAGAGACCTGCCCTTTTATTTTTTCTCTTCAGTTATGTCTCTTTTAATTATAAATGAACATTGAAATATATACTGTCCCATCTAAAAAATGTGCATGACTTTCTAGGACAAGGACGAGTAATCACAGATGGTAATTACAGTGCTAAGGGATAATATTTAAAACCTAATAAAATCTCCATTAAATTTAATGACACTGAATGTATTAAAAGACAGGAAAAGAGCAAATCAAGCTGCAGTTAGGAAAATTAAATGTTCACCCTGTATCAGATTTGTGAAGTAATTTCTGGTGGAGTCATGTACCTTATAATTCACTATCTTTGTATCCAAGGGGAGAAACTCCTGTAAAACCTGCACTTCCAAGTCTTCATCACTTTTAGTCTCTCTAATTACATTCCCTTGTCATAATTACAACTACCCTTTTCCCTCCAGGATCACCACTTTGTTCACTATTCTCATGCCTGTTCTCATCATAAATTAGGTTGTAAACGCCTCCAGGGAGATTCTTGTTGGGTAAAACTGCAATGGAAATAAATATCTCTAGTGGTAGGGGATCATTATGTCAATGGGAGGAAGAGCTTGGTAAGCTGTGGTTGTTCCCTGGGCATCCTCTTTTTCCTGGATTTGTCCCTTTCAGCACTGGAGTCTTTATAATTTTCTTAAATGATTATTGTTTCATGGTGTTGCATGCAACCAAGCATTTGAAGCTGATCTACAGGGAAGAGGCGAATGGACTAGTTGTTTGTTGTGGACACTCTAAATACCTCAGCTGATATACTAATTCTGGTTAGCTCGAGGGTCTGAAAATGTCTTGCACTTGTTCTGCTGCCTAGTCAGGTTTCAGAAATCTGCCTTTTGAAAGACTTGCATTAATAAAAAGCAGAACATCTCAACATGCTGTAACACCGTAAATCACAAAAAAGCAGAGAGCCCTGGTTGTATCAACTTCTGAAGTGGAAGCATTGATAAGTAAGCAATAAGTGCTTCATACACTCATCTAAAATGTCAAAAGATATTTTCAAGAGAAACTTCTTATTTTCATGTTTTAATAATTTGATTTCTATGAAACTTAGATTTTTTTTAACTTTTTTTTAAATTTTTTTGCTTGTTAGGAACCCGATGAAGATTACTGAAAACTTGTTTTTCATTAGGCTATTGTAATAGTTTCAGCATGAACTAGAATTTGGTTCAAGTGAACTATTTGCATCTGATAAGTGTTAAAGCTTCAAATAAAATTACTTGGAGCATAAGATGGAGAATTGAAGAATTAATTAATCTTGCTAGTTTTATGGCTTGCTCTGTAAATTACAAGTGCAGCGCCAAATGCTATCCTGGCATGGCTCCATTGACAGTTTGACCCAACACCTTCTTTTCTGAAAGTTTTCATTAAAACTAATTTACAGAATCTGTAAAGCTATTTGCCCTGTAGGTAACCCACTATATTGGAAATTAAGACAGATGTCCAAGAGCTGAAGTTATTAGATAAACTAGATGCTAGCCCAAAACTAGAAATTTGACGTGAGAATTGATAATTCTGCTTTTCAGTATATTGATCTTAAGGACAGATTTACCTCATAGGAAGTAATCCCGGAGTGATAGCAGCAGAAGGACCTGGGCTTATGAAATAGAAATGAGGTTATTGTGAATATTCCTGTGACAAGTTAGAGGGTTTTTTTTCTAGCCTCCCTCTCCCTCCCACCTCCCCCCCAGCTCACAATGCTGTTCAGTTAAAGATGGTATATACTGCAGCATCTGCTGTGTTTAGTGTCCTTGCTTTTTGCTGGCTTTATGTTTTGGTGTATCATGTAGATTCTACTACACTTCTCAGTATTCAAAATGTCAAAAAATTGAGTTGAAGGTTTGGTAAGTGCTTTTAACATTCCTATGACAGCAAGGTATAAACTAGAACCCACCAATTTGATACCGGACTGTGAGGAGGAAAAATGTAAAGAAATGATTGTTGTTTGGCAGGTAGGGTTTAGTCAGACTCACTGCTCCCAAATTTCACAATTATTTCTGCAACAGAAATTATACATGCCGTTCCTTTCACGGCATTGACTTACTCAAAATACAAGATAGATCTTCTTCATGGTGTTTGTCATCCATGGCTTATGGATCAGTTCTGATATGTAGAAATGAAGGGCAAAGTGATCCTGGAACAAGTTTTTAAGTACATATTAACCAAAGACTTGGCATGTCTCAGTTGTTTTTTTTTCTTTCTTTCTTTTTCTTTCCTCTGCAGCTTCTTTGAAGCCCATTCGTGACTGTGCACTATTTGATTCTTATTCTGAGTCCTTGCCAGGCAGTCAGCAGACTCGGGACTTCAGTCGGACAGAGGTGAGAAATTGCAAGCGGGGTAGTTACGTTGCAGAGTCCAGAGTAATAGCCCAGCTTCACAATGACTGTGGTACGCGTAGCAGCAGAGCTGCGAGTCTTTGAGAGGACTTTAAGAGTCTCTGATTGTGCCACTAAGCCATCTCAACCCTCTCTCTCAGGAATTCATTCAATGTGTGGAAAGGGATGATGGGTTTTTCAGAATATCATAGAATTGTAGAATGGTTTGGGTTGGAAGGGACCTTAAAGATCACCCAGTTCCAACCCCTCTGCCATGGGCAGGGACACCTCTCACCAGACCAGGTTACTCAAAGCCCCATTCAACCTGGCCTTGAATACTGCCAGGGAGCAGCCACAGCTCTGGGCAACCTTGGGCCAGTGTCTCACCACCCTCACACTAAAGAATTTCTTCCTAATATCTCATCTAAATCTCCCCTCTTCCAGTTTGAAACCATTTCTTCTTGTCCTATCACTACGTGACCTTGTAAAAAGTCCCTCTCCAGCTTTACTGTAGGCCCCTTTCAGGTACAAGATACTCCCACGTAACAGAGTTCACAGCAGTCATTGAGGGACTCCAGCTTTGTGCTATGTTAGTCTCTGCAGAGAAATACACCTTAGCAGTTGGTGTCCTGCTGGGCTACATTTATTCCTCCTACATCGGAAGCCAGCAACTGGGGACAGAGCTCATGCTATGGGAGGGATGGTGGCATAGGGACAATGCTCACATGAAATCTCTCCTGAATCTGAATTGGTCAAAAACGTCAGGCTCCAGGCGCAGACATTTTTCTAGTCAGGCACTCCTGACCACTTAGCTCTTGAGTGTTTCTTCCATTTACGGTGCTCCATTTCCACACTTACTCCTCCAGTTTTGATGATGAGAAGAAAAATGTCTTGTCATGATTCCTTGTAATTTGCTTCTTTGAAGACTGAAACTACCCCAGGTTTTGTACCGTATGAACATGTGTAGCTCTGTTCTAAGTGATTCAGTCCCCATTTTAATATCTAGCCTTTTCATAGTCTAAGATACTATCATCTAAGGGCCTAGGTAGTAACTGTAAGGATCTGGGAAGAGTGTTTTGAGGGAAGAATGGAGATCTAGGCTTTAGGCTAGATATTAGGAGGAGGTTTTTTACCCAGAAGGTGATTGAACACAGGCTCCCCAGGGGAGTGAACACAGCACCAAGCCTGCCTGAGTTCAAGAAGCGTTTGGATAATGCTTCTAGGCACATGGTGTGACTCTTGGGGTGCACTACACGGGGACAGGAGTTGGAGTCGGTGATCAGAAATCTTTGTTTCAGAGTCATCTTGTGTTTCTTAGAAATAAAATGCCACTTCAGTAACCTGACCAATGCAATTCTGTAATTTTATTAAATGTCTGTGTTTTAGAATCATGGAATTGTTTAGGTTGGAACAGACCTTTAAGATCATCGAGTCCAGCCATTAACCTAACTCTACTAACCTAGCTCTAGCTAGCCCACTGCTAAACCATGTCCCCAGGTACCACATCTACATGGCTTTTAAACACATCCAGGGGTGGCGATTCAACCACTCCCCTGGGCAGCCTGTTCCAGTGCTTGACAACCCTTTCATTAAAGAAGTAAATGCCTTTCAATAAATACCTAATATCCAATCTAAACCTCCCCTGGAACATCTTGAGGCCATTTCCTCTCATCCTATAGCTCATTACTTGTGAGAAGAGGCCAACCCCCACCTCGCTACAGCCTCCCTTCAGGTAGTTGTAGAGAGTGATGAGGTCTCCCCTCAGCCTCCTTTTCTCTAGACTAAACAACCCCAGTTCCCTCAGCTGCCTCTCATAAGGTTCGTTTCTCAGACCCTTCACCAGCTCCGTTGTCCTTCTTTGGACACGCTCCAACACCTCAGTGTCTTTCTTGTATGGATGTGCCCAAAACTGAACACAGTATTCAAGGTGAGGCCCCACCAGTGCTGAGTACAGGGGGACAATCCCTTCCCTAGTGCTGCTGGCCACACTATTCCTGACATAAGCCAGGATGCTGTTGGCCGCCTTGGCCACCTGGGCACACTACTGGCTCAAGTTCATCCAGCTGTCAATAAATACACCCAGGGCTGCTCTTGTTTGTGGTCCTTCAGTGTATGTGCAGTGTAAGGATAAATATAGAAGAAGGTGATTTCCTAAGCAATTAAATTCTGTGTTTTTTAATTTTTTAGATTTTTCTTTCACAGTGGAGATGATAATAGTAAGAATATTACTTAAATAGCTGTAGAGGGTATACAGCACAAAATGTAAAAAACCCAAACAAGCAACCAATCCCCTTTTTATGTTTAATTTTTAATTCAATTTTCAGCAGTTGAGCTTTCAGACCTCATCTGCTGTGTCTCTGCACTCTCCTTCTTGAGACATTCTCACCATAACTGCCAATAATTTGCAGATTACTATGCTGCATTTGTAGTCAGATAATGTTCTTGGGGGAACACCTGGACCTTTTGCTCCATTCCTAGGTGGCAGGATGTTTTGCAAAATAGTTTTTTTATGGATAGGTTGAAAATGAAGAAGAATCTGTAACATGGTTGCCTGCTGGCTAAGCGCAGATATTGTTACCTGACTCTATCGCAATTTGTTTGACTGTTTTGCTCCATTTCTTCACTGTCTGGATCCCAGACATGCAGGGCAAAGCTCTCAATTAGTTTGTTTCAGGTTCTTGTTATTTTGGTCATTTGTTATCCAAGATTTACGGACTTTAAAGTCTCTTCTCAAAATGGATTTGAGAATGATTTTGACTTGATTTTTTTTTGTTCAACTGATGTTTTTATGTCCAGAAGTAATACACTGAATGAGTATCATATGGAAGGTCAATAGTTAATCTTCCATTCATCTCCCTCTGTGAGAAGTTCAGTAATTCACTTTTGCAATTTAATTTGTAGCTTGGCTACTTGAGGAAATATAATTTAGATAGTTGATAACTACATTGAAAATACTATATTATCAATGCAATCAGTTATGCATTATCTCCATGTCTGTCTTTTCCCACCTATCATCCATTCAGACTGTTTAATTTCAGAAGGTCATTCTTACTGTCTCTGCTGAACTACAGTACTGTCATACAATAGAAACAGTTCTTTAATGCATCCATCAAGAAAATAATGGCAGGAGACAGGTCACCTGAATGCTAGGTTTTGCTAAACTTGCAAAACACACACAGAGTGCAAATGTCATGCTCAAGAATGACAAGGGTGACTGCTTTTTGTTAGCCAAGGAGATTTTGTCTTCCCAGTTTTTTTTTCCTCAAGGTTTTTATCTTCCTCTCTTCTCTCTCTCTCCCGCCCTTTCTTCCCTTCATCGCATTGGCTCTTTTCCACAAGCTTTCTCACTGCCAAAGTCTTAAAGATAAAACACAGGATTTTGCACCATATGCATGAAACGACTGGCTGGGGTTGCTCAAACTCCATCAGAAATGTCATGCTCACAGTTAATTGAAATTTGTGTAATTCTATCAATTTAATCATGCACTGGATTAGGTCTTTAGTCTGACACTCCTTACGTTAGATGTGAGGTTTTTCTGCAAGCGTTTTGTGAGTCCTCGAGCCATGTTTTTGCTATGTTGCTTCCTTAGAATCATTAGGGAATCCCACATACAACTTTATAAAACAGATCTTATAGCCCTTCATTCTGGACTTGGTCGTCTTGAATTACTGACTGGAGATTTTTGGGGATTTTTTTAATGTTATCTGCAAAATCTATGTTTCTGAATTAATTTTTTTAGGCTCAATTGATTTGAGGCCATTTTTAGGCACAGCCTCTTCCATGGTCCCTGGGGGAAAGCAGCATATATTTAGGGAAGCTTGGGATTTCTCACTTTTGCTTTATTGTTGTTTTGGCTGCAGAGCATATCCTTGTTCTTACAGGCAATGATAGTAGAATTTGTTCTTGGTTCCATCTTGTGAGCTATGCAACAGAAGTTACAAGAATAACAAATTGCCTGTATTAGAAGTTGCTGCTGAAATAAAGAAAAGTTAAGGAATAAGAATGAGGTGAAGTTCCCTGTTTTCCCATCAGAGACCTGAGAGGACCTCCAGCAGGCATGCTGATGAAATTTGTTTTTCCCATCTCAGCAACTGCACATTGAAAGAAAGGAGTAGCTCAAGGATTAGTCATCTCAGATGGAAGACTTTAGATGCAGAACTCCTGGGCTCTGCAGTACAGGTGGAACTTTGGCTAGAGAGGCTGTTCTGATGGAGTCTGCAACTCTTGTGCAGGGGCTGGAGAAGATTCCTCAACCCTAACATGGGTGTTTCACCCAAATCGAAAAGAAAACACAGAATGACATTGCTCTATTGTGAGAAGTCTCTCCTTACATATAGCCCTTAGTTCTGTGTGAGTCACTGCTGGAGTGCTTCTCAAACAAATTTCAGGTGTGGAACCTGGAGTTCAAGTTGCACCTTGAAAAGCAGAGTTATAGTTGTCTTCTTGTAAGTCCTCCATGCTTCTTTATTTTACAAAGCAAATCATGGTTCAAGAGAGAATATCAGCTTTATTTGTGTTGATCTGTATTCTTAAATATTTGACTGTGGAAATGTGGGTGCTATGCCAATCAGTATAATAAATACATCTTTCTTTAAGAAGGTTTCAGCTGAAGAGGTACCTGATAACTCTGCCCTGTTACAAGATGCCAAGAAAGATGACAAACAAGGTATTAAAATAAATTACTTTCTTTGTCCCCTGTTATGGTTTAAGTTCTGTGTTATTAGTAACTCCATGTATTTGCTGACAGAAGCAGTGGTATTTTTGATCTCTAAGCTGGCTATGTGTTGCTATAAAATTTAAAAGCAAGACATTGCTTTTAAATCATGGACAGCAGCTGAGTTGAAGACAAATAAATGGATATGTTTGCTTCAAAATTAGTTCTATCATATGTGGATGGTATGAAATGCACCTTCTAAAATATGTCTAGTCCCAAGGCATTTAATGTTGCAATTCTTATTTTAACAAAGTTGTAATTGTTGTTACCAGGAACTTTGTAAGTGTAAAGAATACATTGTACCAAATTTTGGATTTCCCTTTTTGCAGGACATAGCAACACTTCAAAATTAGTTTTTATTCCTATTAAAAGATAAAAGTCCCTATGATTTCCACAAAAGAAAAATTTTGAACAAGCTGGATTGCAAATACTCGATTCATTTATTTCACTTGGAATCTGTCAGCAGCAAGCCATGTGTAATTGAAGTGGTCTTTTTCCACTCAGCAGCTACTAGAGGTTCCAGAATCGGCACTGGATCCTCACACAGTCATTCCCTTTTACAAGCCCTTTCCCTGACCTTTCAGGTTCTTGCCTGCTGTCCCTGTCCCTCAGCTGTAGAAGCAAAACAACTGTGGGTATTTTATTGATTTATTCTCAGGGCTGTGTATTATACATTAATAAAAAAGAATTAAACATCTTGACTTCCCAACTGTCTATGTGCTGAGGTTGCATCAGAGCTATGAGACCAGGTAGTCTACATTCCTGAATCACTTTCCACACTCAGGTGTGACTGGGTTTGGCAGATTCCCAGTGTCCCTGGTTCAAAGAAGGGTTGTCAGAGTTGACAGATGTTTGTAAAACATTTTGACAACTCAGCATATTCCAAGAAATTAATGTTGTGTTGACAAGGTTTGTTTTGTTGTAAAATTCATAATGAACAAGAACAGGACTTGAACCTTGAAGGTTATTGCTTTCGTATGTCTAGAGCAGATTTCCTTTTTACTTGGGGAATCTTTTTTCATCCCTGTATAGATGAAGAGCTTTTGCTTTGCTCTTTGTGTCTGTCCTGTTAAGTCAGATGGGAAGCTGCTTAAGTGCATGCAGTCCTTCAGAGCTCCAGATTTGCTATATTTATGGCACAGATTCTTACTTTTTCAGCCAAAGAACAAATCCTCTTGTTTACTATTTATTGCTATTCTGACAAATGAAAGAGCAGATCACTATCCTGATCGAGGAGATCTTCCCAGAAGTTAAGAACCTGTAGTTCAGGACTGTAGAAGCAAATTTTCCTGCATTTTCCAAACTATATGAGTAAATTAGCTCTACCCTGTCAGGGTATAATACAGTTAAATGTGGAAGATAGTGTAAATATAACTGGAACCCAAGAACCAGACTTTTATCACATAAAGTCAGATGGAGATGAGAAACTTCATTCCAAGTGGTCATTTGTAATACTGTGTATTACAGTACATTAAAATACACTACAATGCATTAAGAACGCCTTAAGAAAGTCATTAATAACGGATGCACGGACATCAGCAGAAGAGGAATAAGCACAAGGATTGAGATTTCCGGAATATTAACCCTAGCTTTGTCAGTGCAGTGTGACATTGACTGGGCAGGCTTGTGAGGTCCCAGTTGCCAGAAGAAGCCAGTCTCTCTTGCATCCTGTTTTTCCAGGTTTGCAACGTGGAGAGATGATGAGTCCTGACTCTTCCAGGTGTTGCTGGCTGCAGTCTCTGACAGAGCTACATCTCTGAAACAGAAGTTATCCTTGGTTTTGGGCACTCAAACCCCCTAATTCTCAAAATTTGAAATAATTTGGCAATTTGGGCATAGGCCTTTCAGTTCTTTACTTTTGTGCTCTTAAAAATTGTACTTTTTTTTGAGTGCTTGGCTGTCCTGAGGATATTTGGCTGCTTCTGCTTTTGAGTATGTTTAGCATTATTAGACATTCTAACTAATCCCAGTTTAGATGCTCCTCTCAGAGGAGCCAGCAGATACCAGCAGATTTTACCTCCACATACTTAAAGTAATTATCACTGTTTTGTTTTTTTTTTATTAAGCTCTTAAAGTAAACGTGGCTCTCAAAATGATACCAAAGGAATTTCAGCACTTGACTGTGAAAACAGGTAAGGTAAAAAAAAATCACATTACTTCCATTAGAATTTTGATCAAATATTTTTATATCACAGTAAGTCTAAAATACTGTAATTAGATTTTTTTTATAAGATCCTTTTGCTCTCATACTGTTTTACTGTTGAAATTAACTTTTACCTCATAATGACTACTGCTTCCAAAATTAACATTAATTAGTACTGCAGGTTGTCAAAGGGTTTTCTTGCTTTCTTTCCCTTCTTGTTAGTGTAGGTGCATTCTTCATGTGTGGGAAATGTTTTTAATGTAGCATTTTGTG
Source organism: Aegotheles bennettii (assembly GCA_013398125.1). NCBI lineage: Eukaryota > Metazoa > Chordata > Aves > Caprimulgiformes > Aegothelidae > Aegotheles > Aegotheles bennettii. The sequence goes on from VZRW01003012.1 coordinate 24,541, forward strand.
AGGAGTCTAAATTTAATTTTTCTGTACTACAAGCAAGATGCCAGAGCATGAATATTGTACCTCTTGATAAAGCTCTTCTCAAATTTGGAATAAGTATTCAGTAACTGTCTGAAATGGCCTGTTTCCTTGTAAAAACTGAGCTTACATATTTTCTATCAAGCAGTTTGAGGTTAGGTAACCTTCTGGAAACACAGACTTTGTGGCACTTAAAGCACTGACACAAGCTTTTGATTCAGAGGGTGTTTCTTTGTTGAAACCAACTGATTTTTCTCTCTCCAACTCTAACATACTCTCCTTGTTCCTATCATACTGGAGAATGTTATTTCTGGAACAGTATATGTCAAAATTGTTTAGTTGCTCCAGAAACTCCCCATGCATTCAGTTCAGTTTGTCAGACCTCCCTTGCTTTCCTCTGTGTGATTCTCTTTCCTAGAGTGGTAGGAGGGTTTGCAAGCCTTCCCTGGTCCCAGTCAAGCTAAAATTTGGACTTGATTTTTTTTCATTTTGCTTAAATGTTTTTACTCATTAAGATATCCTTGATTAAGAAAACTGACCCCGCATGTCTGTCACAGCAGTTTTGTCTTATAGCTCGATTTATTCATGGCTGCTCAACAGCTGCATGCCTCATTTCCCAACTATTTTTTTCCTGGCTTCTTCCCAAACACTTGGCAGCTGCCAGATTTCCTATCTTCAGCTCCTATTCTCGAATGATTGCTGCTTCTTCTTCACACACACGCATACTCTTACACTTCCCTCTCAGGGAGAGAGGAGGGTCGTTATGCCTCTTTCAGTTCTCTTCTCTTTTTCCCCATTTTGCCCACGAGTGCCCCAGCAGTTTTATTTTTAGTTCAGCAATTCCATCCTAGGTACACTTAGGGGAAAAAAGCTATTGTCACCTGCACATATCCTCTGCCACTGTCCTCTTTCCCCCATGTCCTTCATCTCCTAGTCAGGGGGGTCTTCTGGATGCTGCTGTGCTCCTCCAGCAACATTGCTGTGTTTGTATACCAAGGGAGATGGTGTCAGAGTTTCACCCCATCATCATGACTCCTGTCACTGTAGGGTTTTCACCCTTGCTGTCCTGCACGTTAAGGGTTTGAGCAAGCACCTTCTTAAGTTGCATGATAAGATTTATGTTAGAAGTAAAAATGTTTGTCTGTGCAGTGGGCTAGATACAGCACAATAACGGAGTGGTTATTTGCCATCCGTCATCATTCTGAAAGGTCATTGTGATCATTAACCTTCAGGATGAAAACTCAGTTGGGATGAAGCAGGAGAAATTTTACATCCTCCTTCAGTTATCAACTTGAGCTGTTTGTGTAAATTCAGAAAGATGGTAATGCTGTGCTTTATTATGGGAAAGTTTTCTTTACCATCAGAAGGACTAGAAATTTGAAGTCAGTAAAAACTTTCTATGCTCAGCATCTCTGAATATCTGGCCAATTTATTAGGCTCCTAAGTGCAAGATCATTGTTGGCCTTAAACTTTTAAAGGATTAAGGGCCAAATTTGTGAGCGTTTAAGTTGTACTTCTCTGCCTAGGCTGCCAATAAGCAACGAGTCAGTAGGGGTGATTTAGACCAGTGGGGAATTCTGTTTTTTTCCTTCAGCCATGTGGCATACTTGCACCTTTTATGGTACAATTTTCCACCCAATCTTCAGCCTGTAAAGCAAGGAGGTACCAGTTGAGTATAAGGTATTAGGCTACAGCCAAAAGTTACCGAATCAGCATCTTTTGGGATGTTAAAATGAACTTGTATTGGAGAGGAAGAGGGGTGTGGCAGCAGTTAAACACCCAAAAGGGGAACCTTCACACTCTCCTGTGAATGAATAAATAAGAGTTCATGATCGTATATGACTTCAATTAGTGCAAAACAAACTGTTCAGTTGATTGGGCTCTACTACTCCAAGAATCATACAAACTTTTAAATAATAAATGTAATTAATTTACTCAACAGCTTTAATTTTTATTAACTGCATGTAAGTTAGGCTTATGTATCCATAGCAATAGAAATATGGGAAACTCATGAACTGGATAAATAGTTCTGTATTAAATGATTATGTCATGTATATATATAATTCTGTACCTTAAACACAAAGTACGCCAGACTGAGCATATAAGAATAACTGCATGTTTTAGGCAAATCCTGCCACAATTATTTGTATGTCCTAATAATGAATTACCTGTTTTATGATGTTTTTTTATATTTTACTTCTTCTTTTGAAAGGTAAAGCTAAGTCTGGGTATTGTGTAATTGTAGCCTTGAATTTCTTGATCTTCCAAAAGCTTAAAAGAAAATCCTTGCCAGTAGTATTCTATCCTTTTTTTATTAGTAGGCATTTTGGGATTTTCTCTTCCTTGTGTGCTTTCCTGTTTACTTCAACAAGATGTCCTCAGAGAGTTTCAGTGTCAGTTTTACCTGCAGGTTTTTAGACAAAAGGCTTTCTAAAAGACATATGAACAGAATTACGGTCTCCATAAAAGAAGGAAAATTTGAAGATTCTTAAACATGGCTTAGCTCGGAAAGGATTTATATTTTCTATTTCCAAGTGGCATATATTTGATAATTGTGCATGTAATTTAATAATCAGCAATTTCAGCATTTGGAAAATTGGGTCATGTCACTGTAGGGAAGCAGTGTCTGAAGTTGTATTCTCTGGGAGTTTGATACAGAGAGAGAGGAGGATTTTTGCCACTGCATATTTTAATAATAATTCCCTCCCTCCCCTTTAGTTGCTAGGAAGAGTTTGTTGCACAGAAATCAGGAATGACTCTGAGCCAGTTTGTTGGTGACAATCTACCAGAGCTTGGTTTATAAGTGGTCACTTGTGTCACTGCCAGCTGCATTTGTGTTTATCCCATCCAAAGCACCAACTAGCACTGTCTGACCCTAAAAGCAGTTTCTTTTATGAAGAAATCGTGTGTGGCTATACATGTGCCATATGCTGCTACTTGCCTTCTGTGAGCCTAAAGCCTCCCATGGAGGGTCTATGCAATAGTGCAATGCAAGCTATTACAAAGTCAGTATTTACCAGCTGCTACCACAGGTAGCTCCTGCTCAGTGTTTTGGAGGATCTGTTGTATTCTCAGGTAGTGCTGTATAGTAGCTGGTGATAAATGTTTGACTTTGAAGTAGGCATATTTCTGAAGGAAGCTAGGAAGTCATAGAATTATTTTTTCTCCCCCAACCTACTTGCTTCTCCTAAGTGTTGTACCTTGATTAACAGAGTAATGGGAAAAGTACAAGGTTTCACTTTGTGTGTGCATTGGGATCATTGATGATGCTGTAGTACCTTGAGGATATCTCAGTGGGATGAATTTTAAAGCAATCACACAGATAATGTTTTCTCAAAATCATCTGATGTTATTAAGGAGAGTAACAGAAAAGTCACAAAAAGACAATGTAAACCAAGGAACAGCCTTGAGGAATTACCCAGAGAAAGTAAGTCAGCAGCATTGTTTTCCTATCACACAAAACCTGCATGTGGCAGGATATTTGGAATTCATCCAAATAAAAAAACCCCTGATAAAAACATGTTTGATCAACACTTAGCCTGTAAGGCTTTCTACCTTCAAGTAGCTTTCCTTCTCAATGTCAGTGTAGTCTCAACCTGATGTGTTAATTTTTTTTATGGGTGGTAAGATGATGTATGTTAGTACTAATTAGTAATGTATTTAGGAAGGATGTAAACCTTTGTGCTTTGGGAAGTAGGACAGCTAATAGATATCTGGACTAGGAGTAAGGTGTTTTCTGTGGAAAGTTTTTATGCTATTCCTTATGTTGCTTTGTCACAACTACGTCCAAGAGTACAGATTAGAGCTATCAGACCTATTATTGCTTTTCCTGTGTTCTGGTAACTAAATTAAATGGTGAAGGTCTGATTACGTGTGGGCTTTTGAATTCTTGGGCCATTTACACACTACAGAAACAAAGAGGAAGAAGAAGTGAAAATAAATCCCCATTGCTCATGTGAGATGAGCATGCTCCCACATCCACATTTGCAACACACATTTTTAAGGAACAATGATCATCCAGATAGGGGCATTTATTTAAAATACGATGTTTTAGCAGTTCTTTTTTTCTTTTCTGTTTCAGCTGCTCAGGAATCTAATGCACTTAAAGCCAGACCACGATCCAGGTACTGCTTTCATTTCTGTTTCAGAAGACATATTTTCCTCTGGTGTTAGACCAGGTGTAAGAACTGGTGTTGCATTTTTTAATATTTCTTTTTTTAACTGGTGTTATGCTGAAAGTCCAGCTCAGATAAAAGACAGATTTACCGGGAGCTATAAACCTTATGTAAGTACTGCCTAGAGCCCTGCAATCTCTGGTCATAAGGTGCTGGGACTTCTGCCTGAATGCCCAGCCCCGCTGCCTCATTGGGGTGTGACTGCCTCGAGCCCAGCCCCAGGGGTGTCGTGGTGGGACAGCAGGGGCCACCCCATTGCAGGGAACTTTCTCAGCAATTTTGTGTTGTTGAAACAACACAAGTGGTTGCATATGGACGAAGGCACTGCATGCTTCCACAGAGGCAGCAATAGTAGCTCAGCTCTCAGATGTGGGTGAGTCAGTCCTTTTGTTGGTGTGTGTGTACTTGACCATGGCTGCTTGGTGTGCGATGGAAGGGCTTACCGACTTACACTGTTGTAAGCAAGAAATGACACCTGCTGAATTTGGATATCCGACAGAAAAGAGAAACCTGTGCCAGAAAATATTGTGTGTAAATGGATTATGGGCTGGGTTTGGCTGTTCACCATTCTGGTGTATAGCGGTATCATGCATTCACCTTCAAACTTCTTTTAGGTGCTAGTTAGAGGGCTTCATTTCTTTTTCTTTGGTAATGAGAATATAATCAGGAGCTCCCTCCTTACAAGCTTGTCAAAGCCTGCTAATAAGAGAGGATCAGATATATGCATGATGAATGAAGATTGAAATCCTCTGGTCTTAGGACCTACATCCTTCTCTGTTCTTAGGACCTACATCCAGGAAGGCTGAACTGCCTTGGGTCCTATTTTTCTGCTGCTAGCCAAAGCTTTTTAGTTTTCATACTGTTTTAAATTTTCTTGCTGTGCTACTGAATCATAAATTGCAAGTACACAAAAAATGTGTAAAAAGTATTTTATGCAAAAATGCATAAACCAGTAAATGCTCAAACAAGTTTGAAAAAAACCACTTAAATGTGACTACTGTGTCACATATGACTGTCTCACATCTGACTATATGTCACAACTTCAATGCAGAAGTTGATACTAAAGATTCCTGAGCGCATCCTTGAACTCAGACTTTCTGCTGCGCTTGCCCTGTGTAGCCTGGAGGGCTCTATAACCTCAAGGATCTCTGTCTTCAGGTGTGCCTGACCACCGAAGGTGATCAGACTGTTGCAGCTCTCAGCTCTGGAGCCTGGCTTTCTAGCCTCAACTGTGCAGATTTTTAGCTGCTGACTCTTAATGGGCTTTTAGGTGCCAGCTCCGCCTGCTTCAGACAAGGATTCACTGCCACAGGGCTCTGTGGTGGCACTGCTGGGGCAGGTGTATTTTTGCTTGGTAGCTGCTATCTTACTCAATCTTTAAAAAAAAATGAAAACCTCAAACTGTTAGGTTGTACAATTGTAATGCAAGGAAAATACACATTGCGGAATATGGAAAGTAAAAGTATAAAACCTTAAGATCCCGATTCACAGCTTTCCCATTTATTTCAGGTGAGGTGGGTTAGGTCTTATATGATCGGGCTATGGAATTCAAAAATCTACCAAGATAAAAAATTCACCATCAGCAGATGTTTTTGTGTCACATGTAAATTTTGAAGCAATTATGGCTTTCACTCCTGTGTTTAATAAAGTTTACAAAAGAAACATAAGACTAGCATTGCCAAATGTCTGTCCTGCTAAAGGGCTGTTTTCTAACAACAGCCTGTTTGGCAAAAACCCAATCCATTTCCCATTAGTGGGAGTTATTTCTGTTCTACTTGAACATGTTTTTGGTCTTGCCTGTCATGCATAATGTGTTACAGTAAGTGTAACATCTCACATTGTCAGTGCTCATTTCGAACAAAGCTCTCGGTCTTGCAGAAAAACTGGTAACTACAACAGCTGAAAAATATTGGACACTATTCAGAAAAATTAAAATTCTTAGCAGATGCACCCCATTGGGATAAATGGGATGTGGAAGGGCATAGAAAAATGTACTGAGACATGTATTTGACCAGTTCTGATCACTTTGGAGCCATTCGGTTTTTCTGGAATTAGGTGACTGTTTGCAATGCAAAATTTATTCTGACAGTTAGAATATTATAAACTACAAAATATGTACTTGCAAGAGGTAGGTTGAAGCTATACCTGTATAAACACTACTCTCACAGTTGGGAAAGACAACAGAAACTGTACGGAAGGGGGCAGAATTTTACTCAGTTTATTCAAAATAGTTGCTGCAATCATCCCGTTGGCAGTTAAAGTTACATGACAAGAACCTGAAGCTGTAATAGAAAAGGCCCTAAAAAAAAAATACTATCTCTGTAGGTGTGACCTGTTCCTTTCCCCAGATGCATAGGTCCCTCTGTTGGCAAATATATCTGTCGTGTTATACGTGGAAACTTTTAGTCAGTAGGACAAGGAATTTCCACTATGAGCTTTAGTTCTGGTCAGTGTATTTCTAGATGCTCTTCACTGTAGTTGTTTAAAATGAATTTAAAATATTTTCTGCTTTCCCTCCCGCCCCCCTCATTCTTCCTTAGGTCTTATTCTAGCACATCAATAGAAGATGCCATGAAAAAGGGAGAAGAGCCCCCTACTCCACCTCCAAGGCCACAAAAATCACATTCCAGAGCTTCCTCTTTGGATCTGAACAAAATATTTCAACAAAACACACAAGGTAAAGTTTGCTTTCTTTCCTTCTTTTGAGACCATTTAGGTTGGCTGCATACTTGGCAACTCGATCTGTTTGCACAAATGCTTGATGCTATGTGCATATGCTATATGTGCCTTTGCCATAGACAGTAATCCACTACAGAACAGCAGAAGTTACACTTTCTCGCATTACATCGCCACTGAGGGGGAGGAATCACTTTCTATAATTAAGGTGATTATCACGTTTTCTGGCACAATAATGGGAAGCTTAACATATGGTAGTCTGTTATCACTGACTGTTTATAACTAGTCTAGCTGTTTAGACAATTCTAGTCAGTAACTAGAATATATTTGATTTTTATTACTGTTTATTTTGTGTAGTTCAGAAGCAGGAGAAAACCCTTAATGTTGAAACTGGGAGAAAATGAAATTTCTTGTGCAAACATTTTTGATGTTGAAGTCCTCTGTATGCGTGGGGGCAATCACAAACCATTCTTTGTAAAAAGAAAGAGTAATTTCTTTTGACACAGGTGCATGTTGAGGGGAGAGAAAGAAAATATGGAATAGTAGCTGGAGTGAGCTGCTCTGCAGCGCATTAGTGTTTGAGTGGTCCTTTTGCCTTGCACAGTGAGTGGTGAAAAGAGGAGCTATTTGTTCAGGGCAGCAGTCACGCAGCATTGCTGTGTCTTAGCGGTGTCCTTGAACCAGACCAGAGCTTTATGCGGTGTACACCAATCATTTGATTCAAGGTCTAGGTTAAACATGGTCATGTTTATGCTTCAGAAGAAAGCCAAGGTTTAACTGTGTCAAGGAATGTTTTAACTGGGCTCTCTTGTCTGGTTGTTGGAGTAGAAAAGAGAGAGTTTCACCTCTTGCTATATGGGACTTTTTTTGTGCAAACATGAGACAGAATTCAGGAGTCCTGCTATGTGTACTGAACCTTGAAACTCAATAGAAATAAACTTTTTTTTCTTTTTCCTGCCTTACACAGAGAAGCAATTTGTGATCTTTGACTGTGGTTCCTGTTCAGGGATCTGATTTTGATTTCATTATACATCAAAATAAACCCCCAAACTGAGCCAAGTACACATTTTCTAAGGCAGCAAATCCTCTCAGAATCTAGATAAAAAGTATAACTGGAAGAAAATAAACTTGATTTTAAGTTTCTCTTGGAACACAAATGAAAGGAGAATGTAAATTCTCAAAGAAATCATTCTGTGAATGAGAAGTAACATCTTGGTTATGAAATGGATCATTTTGAAAGTCATCATTACTTTTGAAGTAGCATAACGATTTTTTTTGGGCAACTTGACAAACTGACAGTGTTGTAGTGAGTGCAGGAAAAGATAACACCCCCTATCGATAAGTTTTGGAGGGTTTCCTCCCTGGAAATGAGGCAATTAAGTAAGAGTAGGCAGTTGATTGCTGGCAAAAAAAGTAAGTGCTCTGGTCACCCTAAAACTGCTCATCATATTTAGTTCAAATTTATGACTGTTTAAAGTTGGAACAAAAACTGGCTCTGGGTTGACAAAGCCTGAAGTATAGTGTGCTACCAAATTGCAGAAATGTGGAAGGTCTCCCAGAGGTTCAGCTTCCTCCTGTACCTGGCAGAGTGTTGGCCTGTCATTATCTGCACTTTTAAATGTCCCCTGATGGCAATGCTAAATATATGTGGTGGTCATCTTTCTATAATGGAGCTGTTTCATTTTGTGTCAAAAATGTAAATACTCATGGGGAAAGAATAAGGAGGAATTTGTAGCCTGGAAGAATTCAAGGAAGAACTTGTTAAACAATTTGTAGCCCACCCTGAAGGAAGGGTTCCATTTCAAATCGGTCTGCATCACCAGAAGGAAGAGATTAAATCAACCCAGCCCAGCCCACCCAAGTACCATACTGTATTTACCTTGCTCTGCTTTGAAGCAAAAAGTCTGCACTGGAAGTTATGTTTTTAGTTCTTCGTTCTGTGAAGAAACACATGCATGGTCTTCCTTGTCATTAAGCCCCAGATAGTTGTTATTCTGCAACATCTTATTGGTAAAGTGATTCTATACAGCTGCTTTCTTTTTATTCCACTTTTCTTGTTTTGATCACCTCCCTTTTTTCCATCCTTTTTTTTCATCCTTTACTGATCTTGCTTCTGAGTAGAAATTCCAGTCTAGTTTTCAGAAACCTTTTTTATCTAGAGACATTTCTTACTCAGAAGAGGTCATTGTTTCCGAAACAAACTCTTTACCGAGGTGCACTTCGCACTTTCTAAAAAGACAGTTTGTAGGAAGACAGAGGGATTGAGCACTGTCACCTTAAATTGCAGAGCCTCGCTGAAAGGAATGTGCGTGTTTGTGTGAAGTAAATTGCACAGAGTTGTATAATAACAAGCTGTATTTTTATTTCTGCTGACAGTATAAAAAATGAAGTTAGAAAAGTTTCCATCTGTCATCAGATGATACAGTTACAAATTTACAATATAGATGACGTGGTGGCAATGTACGTTTAGGTTTCTTGGCTATTTGGATAATACAAACCTGTATTTGAATAATATATACCTGTGTTTCTGTCCACAGGTCAGTTGATTACTTTCTGTCCTAATGTACTCTCAACTGAATATTTGCTTTACATTTTCTCCCTGCCTTTCTTCTTTCCTAGATTTAAAAAAGTAGTCTCATGGTCATAGCTGAACCACAAAAATTAGCTGGAATGACCATCCCTTCTAGCACCATTGTGTTTCCTAATGTCAATACAGAAAAACAGTCTGTAAAATCAACCATTTAAATAGCTTTCAGGGTGTATCCAACATGATTAGAATAATCCCATTTCCATACATTAGTTTTTGTCCTACTAATTCTTGTTCAGAAATAATCCTTATTTTGTGAGTTTAGTAGAGTGCTCAGTAGTACTGAGTTTTATTTTCAGTTCCTCATTGGTCATGTAGATCTCTAGGTATCACTTCCTTAATTGTAAAGCCACCAGTGGTTTGGAGGATTTTTTTGTTTATTTTGTTTTTACACAACAGGAAAAAGGAAATATCTCTTTCCTCAGGTAAATTCAGCTAAAGACTCTGGCAGATCCTTGTTGCAGGCATTGGGGTTTTTTTGGGAGTGTTTTTGTTTGTTTATTTACTGCTGCTATATCATGTTTGCCACCATCTTATGATGCCCCTCTCCTGGCAAGTATACACAGAGAACATATATCTGTGGCGGCTGGGATGTCCAGCAATGTACTAGCCACAGAAACTGTGATTAAAAATTGTTCAACTGGGACATAACTGCACTTGAAGGAGGTGTCTTCATTCATACCCCATAGCTGCGCTCATCTGGGATGCTGTAACTAGTGTTACCCAGGAAAAACAAAAACAAAAAAAGGAGAAATGCCCCACCTAATTTTTTGCCCATACGTGAATTTCTGTTAAGTGACAGAAATTGCTCCTATTTTTTTTTAAATCATGTAATCTTTACGTTAGCATCTGAGAAGAGTTAAGTACTGCTAGATTCCCAATACATTTCTTTTCGTTGAATATATAATCTCTGGCATTTGGCCTATGCACATATTAAGAAAATACTTGGCTGGGTTTTCTGCATTCCTGGAAAGACAACAGCAGGTTTTAAGTAGAAACAAAAATGTCAATTTAAATACATACATGACCTGCTTTACATCTTAATTTCTTCTCTAGCCCACTGTCTAGTCAGATACAAGCCAGGAGTTCCCAGAGTAAGTACCTGGGAGCCTGTTGCCCGCAAAGCATTCTTGCACTGTTCACAAAGATCATTTGAAGAATTAGTTGCTCTCTGGGGCTCCTCATGCTCCCTTCTGTCTGTCCTGTGATCTGAGTGAGGGAGCAGGTATTTAGGGAACACAAACTGCTGCAGCTCGGAGCCCAGGAGTCCTGCTGCAAGGCCCCCAGCCACCTTTTGTCCTCGATGGCAGCAGTAAGCTAGGGTCTGCCTTGGGGTAACTCCAGGACTGGGGCAAGTCTCGGTTTAAGTATTAAAACTCAAAAATACATCCATTGTCTTCTGGCCTTTTGTTTGGTTACCTTTTCTGACCATGACAACTACTGAAAAATTTACTTCTGGGCAGTGACAGCAGTCTGGGTCTTGATAGATTGATACAGATGGCTCTGAAATACATTTTATTTCCCATTCAGTTCCATTTAGGAATTATGCAACTTCTTTTAATTAGCATTTCTGTAAAAAAAGGATAGTTTTTTGGAAAAGAGAATTTGCTTTGATGAAACATTATTGTCATCAACAGTGTAGTTTTGTGTTGATATGCAAGGAAAATTGATTATCTCTCTGTAGCTAATCAAACAGCCTTGTAACTATTTACAAGTGCATTTTGACTGAAGGTTTTCAGTGCTCATTTTCTTTTGAAACTTGCCTCCTGCTGTGGCTGTCCCTGCAATGAAGAACATGTGGAATGCAGGCACCATTTCTTACATGGGCTTGTAACCAAATTTTGTAACCTGCATTCACTCCTTTGGGGGTGCTGGTTTCAGCCAGCAACGTGGGGCTAATATTTTTGCTTTTTTCTCTTTTAAAATGTAAGGTGTTAGGTACCACACTTGGTAAGGGGGAAACACACTAGCATTTTATTGTTAAGTGCAGTGTTTTCTGTTACAGATGATGTTTTCCTAACTACAGTCAAATCTGTAACCTCTACTTATCCCTGCTGGGCTGGTGATCATTGCCAAACAAGAAAACGCTGGCAGTGTGATGCTCATGGAAAAGGAACAAGGGAACAGGTTTATTAGTGTGCATCAGCATTCCCAAGTGATACAAATGTTTCCCCACACCACTTCTGTATTCCTTCATATACATGTTTCCTACATAGTTTGAAGTGGTACTTATATTGTAAGACTCAGTCAGTACAAGCTTCTTTTAGCACCCTTTCTTTTCATTAGTGCTGGAGGAAGACTGGCATTCAGCATCACATTTTACCCTCTTTTTCGTGCCTTTGAAGAGTAAGACTCTTTGTTACTTCCTTTACTGTATCAAACCCTCATTATTTCATTCAGTTAGCACAACATTTCCTTCAACGTACAGGCTTGGTGGGTTTTATTTGCCAAATGTGGAGATTTCTTATTAGTAAGTGTGCGTTGAGATGTCTTTGGTTTTCCTTATTTGCCCAACCACAGCCAAATTTTATGTATTTCTGAACGTTTTCAGTCCATTTATCAAATAAAATGGTTCTGTAATTGTGTAAGAAAGACGATTTGGAGAATTAAAGATATTTTTGCTCCATTGTCATAGACATTTGACACAAACAGGTACAAATAGTCACCCTAATACTGTTTTCAGCTGTTTTCAGCAATCTGTCTTCAGCTACATGACATTTTTGGCTTAATGAGCCAAATGCAAGTTACTTTCCCTTTTGGGCACATGGAACTGGGTACTAAAAAACCTGCCAAAAATAACCTGCATAAGTATGAATACTGCATTATCTTTTTATTCCTTTATGCTTAATTGTGTTTGCTAGGAAATATCTGTATTTATTGAGGTTAGCTGTCTGCAAGTCCTAGTTACCAAAGGCAAGCTTCTAAGGGGTTATGCAGAGGGCTATGTTGTTTATGTAACCATAAATAAAGATTTCTCAACTAACTTTTGGTTCAAAGCTGAAATGACAAGGGAAACCTAGAATAGAAGGGTCCTTTTTTTTCATGCTGGATTTAGATCACGATGAATTAATTAAGTAATTAATTTTCAGGACTCCTTCCTCTCATTGCTCTTGTATTGGTCTTGATTTACTAAAATCCGGCTACTTCCTTGGGTAATAGAGCTGGATTTTACTCATGCATGACAGCATAGTACTACAGCATGTTACTGTGTTGTGTTTATTAATCAGACCAAAACATTAAATTAGAAAGATGACAATTTTGAAGGACCTTTATTTTAGAATAACAATAATGGCAAATGCCATCAGCAAAAGGTGCCATTTTGCTGATTATCATTTGTACAGTATACAAAAGCTCTAACATTGCCAGCTTCACTGAGTTAACAGTGCAGAGTCAAGTTAATATCTTTAGTTGTAAGGGATGCAACAATTTCAATTTAAATTAAAAATGTCTTTTACTCATAAACCATAGAGAACACAAAATTGAGCTGCTTTTCATATTCTTCTGTGGCACTGTATCACTGCAGTGAAAATACTGTGAAATGCTTTCTTACATAAATGTTGCAAAAACATTTTTTTGAATCAGGGAATAGATTTATTTTTTTTTCTTATGGGACTCAGCTCCTGATCTGTTACGAGAGCTGCTGTTTTCTTCTAGTCCTGTTTCCCTTCAGAATATATGCGATCACTGAACTGAGCTTGTTCTGAATAAAATATGAATGTCTTCCCTCTGATTTGAGTGGAAGAGTTTTATGCCTCTCAGCCTTTTAGAATTTTTTATGAAGGATTTCTGTGTCTATAACTCTGTAACATACTTCTTTGTCCACCTGGACAAAGGACATAATTAAGAATATTGAATAGGCGGGAGAAAATGCTGAGGATGTAAATGGATGAATGTTTATTACATGACAAGCATCTGATGGAGTAACTTATTTCTGCATTTTTAGTTTTTTTAATTTTTGTGTCTATCTAGATAAGGGCTGAATCCAGACAGTACTTGTGTGCAATCTGGGGTAAATGTGACCAGCCTTTCAAGTGTAACTCTTTCTTGACAATTTGTGTAAACTGAACTTCTTTTAAATTATTTTTCCCCATTTTTTTTTTATCTTAGCTCTTGTCTTTTGGGGATTGAGGAATGGTTCACAGTCTGTTTTCATTCTGTTGCAGGTTGTTAAAAATTAAATGTTAATCTAAAACCTCTTTTCTACTGAAAATTATTAAGGTAGTAATGTTCTCGACTGGCCCTACCAGCTCCACTGACTTAGTTTCATGATCCCATGTGGGTTTCTCTGTTCCATGAAAAAGAAAAATGTTGATCCATCGTAGAACATCTTTACAGGTTAAACAAGAAAGGATCTTCTATTTCTCATGTGAAACAGCAGGACAAGTTGCCTTCCTTCTGGGGGAGATCTTGGAGATGCAGATGTCCTTGAGAAGAAATGTCTGAGTGGCAAATGAGGCTGCAGGGCTGGTGGGTGGTAGTTTATTGCTCTTCTCAGCTCCTGTGTGCCTGCTCCGAATTGATCTGTGTTGGAAATGGGCACAGGTAGCAAGGAGCTCCTAGCCCTCCCACTGGGATCTCCAGAGGTGAGAAGCTCTGGCAACATAGATCTGTGGGAGGTAGGTGGAGGGACTGTGCCTCCCTGTGGGTAGAGAATGAAGCGAAACGTGAAAGGAGAGAGAACAAAATCATGAGTAGTTTCGTTTAAGGGAGGAGAGAGGAGGGAGAAACAGTCCCCAAATAGAAACATACAGAAAAGGAAGCCGTACAGAAAACAGTAACTAGAAATGAAATGGTTTAGGGAAAACGAGGGACAGGAAGTTAAAAATACAGATGTTGTGAATATATGACACAAAACAGAAAATAAGTGTTTAAAAAAAAATCTGTTTTACAGCTTTTACATATAAAATGTATTGAATTTCATGGACAGGGTGTTAAAAAGACATCACAAAAAGCACCTTTAATAGTGTCTTGCTTGTTTGATTTGAAAGTGACCATTAAACATGCAAGCACACCAGTGTTCTTGAGGAAGTCACGTGCAAGCTCATAGTGCAGAAGCATTAATTGCTTAAGGTCTGGCTGTATCTCTTCCTGATCACTTGGAAAGTACTTGGATAATTTTCCGTGCAGTTGAGGTATGACTGATGTTCTGTATGCTCAGCACATGAAACACACATGTAACAGGAGTTAATCTGTGACATCGGGTGTGTGTATCACTCGTTGTGATGCATGAAGCTTTGCTGCTGAGCAGGTTCCTAAAACCAACTGTGAGAAGAGAGGTTATTCTGGCACTGGTGATGCTTTCTACAGTCTTTCTACAAACCTGATAACAAAATGAGTATCAGGGATCTAAAATCTTTTTCAGCATTGCTATTACTTCATGAGGAGACATTAGTAAGAATTATTGAAACAGATCCCTGGACAAACAGATATTTCACAACCACTTTACTAGAATCCTTCATTAAATTTACATTCCTGGCTACAGCTTTAATTTTTTTCTTTCTTGTTGCAAATTTCTGCAGACATAGGAGAGAGAATTAATAAATCACAGCTCTTGAAAAACAATTCTTTCACAATCACCTTGCTAATGCTGCTGTCAGGAATGTAAATAAACGAAGGAGTGCAAAGAACTTTATTATGGGATATCTAAGTACCCGTTTCCGTGAACAAGAAGGGAATTTTTCTAAGACGGAGGTAAACAGAAACCAGCTTAGACACAGAACTTTTCTGCCATCTGCCTTTGGCAACGGAAGGAGGAAAAGAATCTCAAAAAATTCTTCAAAATAGTGTCAGAGCAGAAGGGTGAAAATGCCAGCTTCCCAAATGACCTAAGGAACTGAAGCCTGAGGTAGCTTGGGGAACTGAAGAATAATTCGTTCTATTGGTTGGTCTTTTGTTAAATCTGGGAGCTAAGCACTCTGAAGCAGTGTAAACTGATGTAAATCTGCCATGCAACCAGCCTCTCCATCCAACAATGCTGTAGCATCCACTTGAAAAACACCAAACACAGAACCCTGTCAGAGTTTTCTCTCAATTTAAGTCACTGGATGGTCCGCACCCAGCTGCAGAAGTGGGGGTGGTGGTGGTGAAGCAGAACAGAAGCAAGAACCTGGATTTAAGCCATCTGGATCCAGGTCAGCCTGGATTAAGGCTGGTTGTGGTTAGGGCTGCACCCTTTGTGTGAGCTGAGAAAGGCAGGCCTCTTTCTACCTTTGGCAATGGTGACCGAAATAACAGGAGCAACCAAACTCTGGGTGCCCTTTTGGTCATGAGATGAAAGATATGTAGGGTTTTGATGTGAGATGAGGTCAGTCTTCTTTGGTAGGTGGTATCTAGTTTCACTTTGTCTAGAAAGGCAAAAAATGGCCTTTAATCCAGGAAAACCACCCTCTTTTGGGACACTGATTATTAGGTGCTCAATTCAGATGAGGAGGAGGAGTATGCTTTTTTTACCCAACAGCTTTAACTTGCCAGGGGTCATACCCAGAGTAAAGTGATAGACATGAAACCAACAAGGAAGACAGCTATAAAGAACAAAATTAAATTAAGTACTTGACATCAAATGTTTTTGGAAATGTAGTTTTATATGCTGCTGTTCTATTAGTAATTAATTTTAAAAAATAGCATGCACCCAGCAGCTCAGTGTATTGTGGTAGTTTTCTTTAGTATTAAGAAACAAGAGGACAAGTGACTATCATTGGGTAAGAGAAGTGCAGCACATCGCTCTTACAGGCTGCTCTAAAGTATCCTGAGGGCCCAAATTTGTTCCACTTTCATTTTGGCATCCTCCCCTGCTGCTGTGCCTGGTGAGCTAAAGACCTACTTCCCATAGGTTTGACTGGACTGTGATAATTTTGCTTTTCCTTGGTCTCCTCTTCCTAGATCAAGTAAGTCAAGCTACTTGGTTGGTCTTTTGAAACTTTTCACTGCCGTGGGTAATGAAAGTGCTGAGGATTTGTCTTGTCTGCTAAAGAGGCTAGAGGCAGAGTGGCATGGCCAGGTAGGGTGGCATGGCCTGTTCTCAGAGTGTAGCATTACAGCCTGGTATTTGTTTTAAAATATTAATCTAGCTTCAGATTGGAAAGCCTGTATTTTATCTAATGTGGTGTCCTGTTAGTGCTATCAGACCTTTGTAATTGCCAAAATAGGGCAGAAAAACGGTTCTGGAAGTTTTCCATGCAGATAATCTGCCTTGAAGTGTAAACGCGCTAAGTAAATAGCCATGATTTTTGAACTGAAAACCTTATCGCTATCTTTGTGGGAGTAACTAGTGCATGAAAATACTAGCATTTACAGGAATACATGTGATATGTATGCTGGATATACTAAAATCCATTTTACTAGTACTTGTATGGCATTTCCGCAGTGCTATCTCTGAGATCTGCTGTCCATTGCTCACCCTGGTGCAAACAACACCAAGCTGCTCAGTAAGGAGGCGACCTGTATGAGGTTCATCCTGCTCCCTCCAGCTCCCTTTGCTTTTGTGCAGGGTGTAAAGACTTGTTTCCAAAGAGCGATGGCATACAGCTTACCCCAGATCTGTTTGCTGCTCAGTCTCAGGGTGCTTGCTTTCATTTTGGAAACAGACCTCCCCCTGTACTTGGGTTTTTCTTTCAGAGCTAATGTAGTGATGCTATCTCTAACAGTAAGAGCCGATCTGTGTGGGGCAATCTCCCAGGAAGGCATTCTGGAATAGCCTAATATTACAAGTCACCTGCTGATACACATAAAAATCTATGAGTATCTGCCCACTTTTAGGGTAGTGACACTAGAGAAGGCTGAAGCATGCAGCGTCTATCATTATGTTTTTTTTTTCATTCATTCCCCTGTGGGGGAAAAAAGAGAGGGTTTTTTAAAGTTGTTATGAGTCCTCAAAAGTCAACTAACTTTTGTCTAGCAATTGTGCTCATATAAGCATGATTTCCTTCTAACAGGCTGAAGATGTTCTGCAACAGCAGGAATTTTATGAATATTTCATGAGTAGCTTAAGTCAGAATTTGCAGGATTAAAAAGAGGAAACTGGGTCAAATGCGCATGGTGTAAGCATCTAACTTCTTTAATGCCAAATTCATATATGTTGCATTTTGAAAGCTGAAGAAGTTTTTAGGGGGATGGGGTTTTTTGGTGGTTTTGATCTGGGTTTTGTTTTTGTTTTGTTTTTTTTTAATTTGACCATCGACTTAAAAAATTATTTTTCCCCTTGGAATTTTGTGGGCCAAATCCCAGGAGACTTCTGGGGTTCCACAGTGTGTGCAACCTCTTCAGGAGATGCTTTTTCCAGCAAGCCCAGTGCCTTTCTATGTAATGACTACACAGCTGCTTTTCTAGGTATGTCCCAGGGACCCCCGTGTTTGTGGCAGCAGTGCTCTCCATAGCTTGGTGTCTGGTCTCAATAGGAAGTGTGCATGATTTGTGCTTCTCCATGACATTAGGGCTGTTTGGGGAGCAGAGCTGACACCCTCACAGTGATAGTCACCGGTGGTGGTAGGAGGGTAATGTGCGTGCAGGTGTTTTTCACGAAGTGTCACAGCCCAGCTCCCACAAGGTTCCCTGAAGATAAGCGTTTCATGTTGAGCATACCTACTTGTCCACTAGGACCTACAGAGCACTGGTGTTTGAGTTAGATAGATAGAGACAGAGGATAGAAAGAAGGCAGAGGTACTGAATGCCTTCTTTGCCTCTGTCTTTACTCCTGTAAGCTTTCCCCAGGAGCCCCTGATCCCTAAAGCCCCAGAAGAAGTCAGGATAAAGGAGGAGTTTGCATTGGTAGATGAGGATTGGGTTAGGGATCAGTTGAGCAATCTGGACATCCATAAATCGATGGGTCCGGATGGAATGCACCCAAGGGTGCTGAGGGAGCTGGCAGAGGTCATTGCTAAGCCNTCCCACAAGGTTCCCTGAAGATAAACGTTTCATGTTGAGCATACCTACTTGTCCACTAGGACCTACAGAGCACTGGTGTTTGACTTAGATGGTGTTTTCAAATATTGTTATTAGCTGTAATTGTCAAAGCCACTGCCAGTGCTCAGATAAATGAAGTAGTAACCTGAAGTTCAGATTGAAGAGAAAGAAGGTTTCTTGCTCTGCCATTCCTTTCTAGAAATTATTTGCACAGGAGAGATGGAGAATGCAGTGACAACATCATGCTAGTATTGCAGTGGCCTTGTAAAGGGAAGTAATTAAATTCAAGAGAAAGGATCCTAATGACAGTGTTTTTTCAAATCTCTCTTACACGTGTAGGTGTACTACCTATTCTGCCCTGTACTACCTATTCTGCCTTGGTGAGGCCACATCTGGAGTATTGTGTCCAGTTCTGGGCCCCACAGTTCAAGAAGGACAGGGAACTGCTTGAGAGAGTCCAGCGCAGAGCCACAAAGATGATTAAGGGAGTGGAACATCTCCCTTATGAGGAAAGGCTGAGGGAGCTGGGTCTCTTTAGCTTGGAGAAAAGGAGACTGAGGGGTGACCTCATCCATGGTTACAAATATGTAAAGGGTGAGGGTCAGGATGATGGAGCAAAGCTTTTTACAGTGACGACCAATGATAGGACAAGGGGCAATGGATGCAAACTGGAGCATAGGAGGTTCCATGTGAATATCAGGAAAAACTTTTTCACTGTGCGAGGGACAGAGCACTGGAACAGGCTGCCCAGAGAGGTTGTGGAGTCTCCTTCATTGGAGACATTCAAACCCCGCCTGGATGCGTTCCTGTGTGATGGACTCTAGGTGACCCTGCTCTGGCAGGGGGGTTGGACTAGATGATCCTTCGAGGTCCCTTCCAACCCTAGAATTCTGTGATTCTGTGATTCTGTGTGTTAGTGGCTCCCTTGCTTAACCTAAGTTGGGTTTTAATTCTTCTGCCTCTCTCCTTGGCATTGTGTGCAGTGATATTGGGCTTCATTTTGACTTGAGATGATGATATAGAAGATGTAAAAAACCCCAATGTATTATAGGATTCTCTTTGGAGCTGTATATAGTCAATATGACTATCCTCAATATTTTCACCCACACATTTTTACTCTCATGTCACTGTTGTCCTTAATGGTTAATGTCTTTTGTCTTCATATTTTCAATGCTGTACATGTTTGTAGACTTGGTGTATAAAATATGTAAATGGCTAAGCTGTAACAGGGCTTGTAATGGTCTTTGTGGCTTTTTAAAATATGCATGGAAATAAGAAGTATATAAATGTAATTGCTTGCTTAGCATTATTGTGGTAAAAGGCATTTCTAAGTTTAATATTGGTTTGGGGTTTTTTTGCTGTATAAATAACCACTAGTGCAAGATGGATCATCTGATACCTGTGCAAGTGCTGAGCACTCAGTGGGACAGGAGCCTGGGGAGAGTGACCCACCTAAGCACTCCCACCAGCCCTGGTTGGTGTCTGTGCTAGCTTAGCCCTCCTCTCTGCAGTTGCCTGTAGTTTTATCACATGATGGGTTTTAGGTATTTTCAGGAAACTGAAAGATACAGTGGCTGGACCTAGTGATTGTTACCCTCCCTTTGTGCTGGCTGAAACTAAAATCTCACATTGCGTTATGTTGAAGGGGCTTGAACTGACCATTAGGCTTTGTCTTCCTCTCCTTATTTCTCCTGCTCCCTCTGAAATACCTCCAATGAGTAATAACATGCAAATACAAAACATAAGGCCAAAGAAACTGATTTCTTTCTGATTTGTTCAGGCTTTTGTCCTATTAATTCCATGGCAGATGTTTTCTTTTTAAGGCTGTACTCCATCACATAGTGTATTTTATCTGGAGTGAACACTAATGTCTATACTGGATGCTAAAACATCACTTTTAAAAAAGACAGTAATGTTAATGACAAAGAGCAAAGTCCCAAGGACAAGTAGACCCTGTTTCCGGGGTTCTGTAACTAGAATTGGATTGCTTTAGCTACAGCTTTTGAGGCTGACTGGCTTCCATCTCTGCTTTTTATCATAACATTGTGGGTTTTTACAGCAATTAAATCACTACTCATTCACTACTCATGAAGTTATTTTGAACAGGGTTTTGCTCAATAAAGACCAAGTTTGGTTTCTGTTATTAAAACGTTGAATACGGCCTCTTCACTAGAAATTATCATGGAAATGAATTCTGATTTTATTTGGAATTAAATTAATGTGGTTTTGGTTTCCTTTTTTTTCTTCTTCTTTTCTCACTGTTCAGCTGTGAGGTCTGGCTGGCTGCCCCCACCACCGCCTGCGCTGCCCCCTCGACCTTCTGTCTCTCAGGTATGAACAAAGATTTAGCACTTCGCTGTGTATTCTTTGCTTATTTATGTTACTGTTGCAGTGGTTAACACAAGTTGGCTTGGACATTGCAGTTCTTGCTTCCAGGTTAGTGCAACTCTGCAGTTTGCTCTGCAGTTCCGTACATGTCCTTCTTCATTGGTCTGTCTAGCCAGTATGTTGCAATGTCAAATTACAGACTAATTAAATCTCTTTGTAGTGAAGCTGACATGTACCCACTAGAAAAAACTGTAATTTAAAGGCTAGTAAGGCTAGTCTACTAATAAGAGTTTCATGCCTGAAAGGCATGGCTGTGATACTTGCTATTTGCTTCTCAAGCTCGAAATACTCGGGGAGCACCTGCTAAGGAAGCCATGGCATGTAAGAGTGTATTTCATCAACAGGTTTAAAAAATAATGCCGAAAGGAAGTGAATGCTGTGTCAGTTATGTTATTAAGTTTCAAGTATTAATGGTGCATTTTTGTTTTGCTTTTAGGATGGGTTTTTGTTTGTTTTTAGAGCATCCCGCAACAACAGCACAATGCAAATTGACTAAATCATGTATAGCTGCATCCAGATACTTCTTTATGTTTTAGTACATGATGGAAGATCAGCGTGTTGTTCTTTTTATGTTGTTGGCTCTATTAAGTCTTGGGCAGGAATATACTTCATATATTGCTCCCTTAGGTGGTGTATAGTAGAAAACAAGTCCATAGAGGAGCTGACAGCCTATTTATTACATACAAAAACTTGGTGAGACACCTTCCTTGGGCCAGAAACGGTCCTCACTTGAGTTTTGGATCTACTCTTAAGAGTCTGATGTTGAACACCTGCTGCTGCACAGTGCTTATGATAGAAATGATAAAAGGCTCGTTGCCACCCCCAGCTCAACCAGCAGCTCCTTGCTCTCTTCCTCTCCCCAGCCCTTTTTAGCATCTGAGCATGGCTAGTTTCAACCTTGAGGACTGTAGAATGTTCTGGTTGGAGCTTGCATGCTTCTCCCGAATATGGCATTAGCCGCAGTGCTAACACCACATGCTCCTTAGTGCATCATCACGTTCCTGCTTGTTCTAATGCTCCCCGGAAAGCAGTGTTTCCCTCTGGCTTCCTCTGATCCCTACGTGTGCGGCTCCCTGCTTCGTGCCTGCAGCAGCTGCTGCTGCACCCTGCACCGGCCCTCCTGCCACTTGAACTTGCCACAGTCTGCTGGCTTCATGCACTGTAAGCTCTCTCACTGCCATCAGGAAAGCAGGAAATATAAAAAATCCTGTTCTTGGGGGGAAAATCCATTGTTTTCAAACAAAGTTCTGCTAATCGTTCATTGTCTCGTCCTGTGATAGATTTGCATTTACTTAGCAGGGTGGTGAAGAGAGATGTTGGTTTATTTATGCATGTCCAGCAGCTTTCTTGTCACATCGCAAATACTGAGCCAACTGCTCATCCTACACTGGGCCGTGCAGAATCTAAGATCTTTCTAAAATGATAGATACAAGTAGGTTCTCCTGTGAAATTCTTGATCCAATCCTTTCCAATACCAAAATCTGTTTTTTGAAAGAAAAAGTATCTTCTGTGTCTATCCAGTAATTGAATATACAGCTGATGCTTCACTTACATGCATCACTTACACTTACTTAATTTATTTCTGATTATTTTTAGAGATGTTTAATCAAATATCTCATCAAAATATCCTTGTTCTGATGTCTAGCAAAAATTTATATAAAACCAGTTCTTGAAAACATAGTAAACTTCACTCATGTCACATTCTGTTTATTTTATCTCCAAGCGATCTTCTGCGATATATCTTCTGCGATATAGGTAACAGTCAGTAGGGAAGTGTGTGTGATGGGGTTACAATTCAGCTGAGCTGACCCTTATGAATAGCGTGCAGGCAATAGTAAGCATATGGATTACGTTAGTCCAGTGGGGCCCTTGATTTAAAGAGCACAAAGAAGTTGTAGGGAGGGATCTGCTTTCAAAACTGAGGCAGGATCAATAACTGAAGCAAAGCCATGAGGCTGAAATGACACATTCAACTTCTTCCTGTTTCAGGATTTACCAAACTCTTCTTAAATTACTGTTTTAAGAATTTTTCAACAATGTCGTTGAAAATCCATTTTTTTATTGCCATAACATTTTGCTATATGTCTGCAGTTAAGCACTGTGAATGACAGATATCTCTTGGAAGTGAAGTGAACCCCACATTATTTCAAGCGGCTGTGCACCATATAAGTATGCTCATGATGTGATTATTTTGGCTCAGCTTTGGAAATCAGTTGATGGAGGAGAAGGAAATAATTTCTTCTGAGGACTACAGTTTTCTATGGATGTCTGAGAAGCAGCCTGGACCAGTTGGCTCTTTAGAGGGAGATTAAAGGCCTCATGGGATTTAAAGGCCAAAGTGCACGGAAACAAAGTACCAAGGGTATTACATTTCAGAGGAGCAGAAGTCCTCCTGTGAGCTTAATCAATAGCAATATAGACGTGGCATCTCAACTTTGGTCCTGGCTTGCTCTTGTTTTTAGTAGAATTTGTTTCAACCTTTAGGAAACATTATTTTTTCTGTCAGAACCTCCAAGGTAATCAAGCTCGGTAAGCTGGTGAAGCACTCGTTGTTCAGAGTGTGCCAAAGGTCTTTAGTCATATCCCAAACCTGTTATGTCCACATTTAACTCTGCTTCCACAGTGTAGTCAGCTGAATAACGAGTGAGAGAGACTCTATCCCTGCGTGAGCGTAGCACAACGTAGAACTAATACAGCTGTGGCTTTGACTCTGAAGCTCAGTAGACACACAGGCTTACTGTGAGGCACTCAAGTCTCTGGATCCTGTGAGGACTTGGCCAGTTTATAGGGAAAGGGCAGCGGGGCTGGCTTCTCTACTCTAGATTGCTACTGCCAGCCCATGCCGTTCCAGACCTCTGGTGGGTAGACATCTTTACAGGTGGGGCTGCATCTTTTCTTACCTCTATGAGAGGTTTTAGGGTTAATGGATTAAATGTGTTACTTTCTTATTGGTGGCCTCTTAAAAGACTATGGTAGCTCCATCACCTTGGGACTTTTCTCCATTGCCAATGCATTGTATTCACTTTGTATCAGTCCACAAAAGGTACCCAAGCATTAGTTAGAGCTTTCACCAGACATTTCTCCAGTGCAGTGGTGCTTTCATCTGAGGTCCCTATGGTGACTGAAAATAAATACAATAAATGAAGATATGCGAAAGGCAAGTTTACATAACGTGGATACACCATTGTCTCCAATTTATTATCTTTTAACCCACATTCCAACCCATACCTCTGCACTGCAAGCCATTTTGGATTGATGTTTCAAGTAAGACATTGTGAAATGCAGTATGAAATGCTTTATTAGAATCTTCAATTCATGTTGCTTTCTTATTAAAAAAATAAAGTAATTCAAGTTTTGCTAAATTCTATAAAGGGCTTTTGGAAAGATTTTGTATAGAAACAGACTTATACAAAGACTAGAGTTTTGGTTTGGATAGTGTGTTACTTTGAAGTGTTTTCCTTTTACTACTGTGTATATACCTGTGTGTAACTTCACTGACACCTCCTGTAATCCGTAGTAGCACATCTCACACTTAGCAAGTCTGTAGTACTTTGATTGAAGGATAATTTTATCTGTATCAGTTTTCCTATTTCTTTGGACCATAGATATTTAATACACTGCAAGGACATAGGACACTGGCAATGCCTTACTTCTCTTGCTCAGTTCTCATGACTTGCTATAGTTATAGCCTTTCCACTCTTTAAATTTATTTTTAAATATTTTTTTAAAAGATTTAAGTTTTTTTGTGTCATCCCCATTGTCTTCCCCCCACCCTGAGTGATGATATATAGAACAGACAGCCTGTAGCTTGTTGAAATACTTTGGGGTTTTTTCTGGACTTGTAGAGGACTGGGTTCAGTGGCCTGGGTAATTTTTCCTGATCCTGTGTTCCTAACTTAAGAGTAAATTTAGGTCAGCAAGGAGAAACAGCATAAAGGTGTCCACAAAAGTTTTGTGTAGACCCAGGGCTGGACATAGAAAATCTGTGTAACTTGCAGGCAGTAAGAATCATGATAGGAAAACAATAACAATCTTAGCTGATTTGCAGAGACACAGATTTCAGTTAGAAAATAACTTTGAGTGCTCATAAATAACACTCCACTGGAACCAAACATGTATGCTCAGCTTATGTAAACCTCTGTTGTTTTGGTATTTTGTGGGTTTTATTTGTTTGTTTTGATTTTTTTTTTTTTTTTTATGGAAAACAATAATCTAGAACTGTTGACTTTTAAGCCTACAGAAGTCAGTTACTACAGCTGCCTACTGTGGGAGATTCAGTAGCATATTTATGCTAATAGGAATTATGGATGAACACTGAAGAACAAATATAATTTCAGGATTTTATCCAACATCAGCTCACTATCTGCAACACTGCCCAATTAGATCAATGTTTCTTTATTTGAATTACTCTATTTCAGTACCTTCCTGTCTAGTAATGAAGGCATAACTTCAGTCTTGCCTGTGCTATATAAGGGGATTTGAAAATAGTGGAACAGGAAGAAAACCCTGTATATCTTGGCTGAAGAAACTGATGTTCCTAGTGTCTTTTCCCAGAGTCTAAATTTTAAGCCTGTTAGTTTTGTAAATTCACACTGCTTTGTGCTGGACTTTTATTTCTGGAGTCTTTTGGACCTGGTTTTCCCACTGGTTCCACGCTGGCAGTTTTGACAGGCACTGAAAAAATTATGGATGAAGGCAAAGTGTTCAAGTGAAATGAAGTAGGTAGGCAGCTGTTAACGTTATCATTGAAGCTTCCTGAGCACACTGCAGCTCTAAAGATTAAATCTCACTGTTATATGAGCTAGTTATACGAGCTATGAGCATTAGACTGTCAGTTTAGTGGCCATTATTGCTGTTAGATGTTACTGATTTGGTGAAATCATGGAAACAAAGTGCTCTGAGGGTTGATGGGTGAGTCACCCTACCCCGTCGCAGACACCTGGTGTTGTTGGAAAGCAAAGATATTATTCTTTTTAACATATCGAATATTCCACTCTCCAAATGCTACTCGATACTTCATAATTCCTTGAAGCTTTTTGGCCATTCATCATCCAGAATTGCAAGTGAAAACTGGGACTCAGTTCAAGAAGTTGTCTCTATTAACATGCCTCCATGTTCTGCTGAATCCATGGAGAGCCATGAGCACGGGCTACGCTCAGGGTGGGTCTGTAACAGTCAATTATGTGTGCCTGCACTGATCTGCGGCCAAGAGGTGGACATGGGCCCCCCTCCGTACTGCCAAGACCTCTCAGCCTCCTGCGTGGGATGGCCTTCTGCAGGCTCCATGCTGGGAGCTGGTCTGCGGTCCCCCCATAGCCAATGTCTTTGGGTCAAGCCAAGATACTGGAAGATGAGGTAGGGTTTGCTTATCTCTGTTACAGCTTATTTGGAGAAAATGTTCAGCCAACTGAGGTGCCGCCTTACTCTGTAAAATTATGTGAGGAATTTCAAGTGGTGGCAGGGCACCTGGAGTTTTACAAGAAGGAACTTCTTTGTTATAGAAATAAAAATTTAAAAAAAAGAGAAGGGTGAAGATTCTGCTTTTGGTAGCGTGCTATTTGTATAGATGATGGTATTCTCCCAGACAACCGTTTTATATTTAACCAAAGGAATGATTTTTTAGCTTGCATTTACAACCACTGCGCAAGAAGAGGGTGGTTTTTTGGATCATCTCCACAGTTTTGGTTGCAGGATAACATATTTTGTATAATAGGTACTGAAGAAGCCTGTAACTGTAATAAAACTGAAAGTCTTCTATAACATGAAAGATTTTGCCATCTGTCACTTTAATATGATATGAGTGGATTATCTTCCTCTCATGAAAATTATATATTAAATCTAAAACAGCCAGACAAAATAAATTGCAGTTTAAGAAGTGGTGGAAAGTAGCGCAGTTAAAATTGAATTTGAGGGGTAGTTGATGGATACCATAAAATCCTTTCTAAAGAGATTTCTGGGAGAGTGGGAGAAGGGCAAGTATCTTAATTAAAACGTGTTGTAATAATTTTTGAATTTGGCTTCATGTTTATTGTAAAAACAACAACAAAAAAGCTGAGAATCCAATGCCTATATCTCTGGTGGAATGCACATACCCCTTCCTAGTTTACATTAATCTGGTTTTGTGGAAGTGGAGTATTAAAACAGATTGTTAATGCTTCCATCTGGGTCCTATTCTTTCCTTTCGAATGGGCTGAACATTGCAGCAATTTGTTTGTATTTACTGCTTTTTTCTTCAACCTTATCACCAGCCCTCAGATAGCTCAGGGAAAGAAAGCGCTTGTCAAAACTTCAGGGCTGCACAGAGCTGAGAAAGCAGGCAGCACACTAAGGCCCTGGCAGCTTGTTGCATTTGCATCCCTATGGGTTTTCTTTCTGTCTTTTCATTTTCAGTTTCTGTAACAAGCAATAAAAAGAATTGATGATTCAGTATGGGATGCACAAGACTCAGAGAAGCTGGAATTGAAACATCTCGGTTTTGTAGAAATTGTCATTAAGCACAAAAATATGAATGTTTAGAAAGGAGCAAAATACCCCTTAAATTACCTTATGTAGAGATGTTAGAAGATTGCAATGGACACATACTGACCATTAAGCATAGTTAGTATCCTAGTTTTTCTCACAGATAAGCTGTTCTCAACACTTTTTTGCACAGCTAAGCAATGGCACTGTATAGGTAGTGATTATGGACTATTTCAATGAATGCATGGAGATAATCTCATTTCTGTGAGTAGTGCCATTGACTGCAATGGTACTATTTCCATGTGTAAAGTTAGCCTGGGGCGTAAGTGTGGGCGAGACTGAATTGTGAGAAAGATTGCATATATATTTCGCCTCTTGCAAAAAGGCTCTCAGGTAGCAGAAATATGAAAACTCTGCATAGACCTTCAGTTCTGGAAGATCAGTTATGGATTGTCTTGAAAAGTGGGTGTGAAATCTCCATATAATCCAGCATTGCAAAGCAAAAGAACAGGAAATATAGGCAAAGAACCAGTTGTTAGGGTAATGCACTCTCTTATAGTTATGAAAATCTTTCATCTGAGGCTTTTGAAGCACTTAGTGCTTAAGTGAGTGTTACATATTCTTTTAGAAAGGTACTGTTAAGTATCATCACATGGAGCAGCGAGGAGATTATGAATGGCTGGTCAAGGATCATGAGATGAAATAATGAGCGTTTGTGATTCCTAATGTGCTCCTTAATGATGAGGAATTATCTGTCCTAATGCTTGATATTGGCCATAGGCCACAGATTAATCTCCAGCTGTGGCCATTGTACAGAATCTTTGTTGGCCAGTTTTATCTGCTGCCCAGAAGAGTGAGGAGGATATGGCTAGTCCTAGAAAATACACAACTGTGCTGGAGAAAAAGGAGGTACTGCCTGTTAATAGCTGGTCTTGGGTCTTTGCAAAGAGGAGCTCTTCAGGAGATTTGGAATAGCTGACTACGTTGCTCTTTTCTGTGGTCTCTTACTCTTCTTCCCAAAATCAAGATACTCTTAGGTATGGTCTGCAAACTCTCTTTTGTACTGCTGGTAGTGCACATGAGCAGGATTTTCTTTATCCAAATGCTATAACCCTGGATATGGATCTGGCCATACCAGCACAGCAGCACTTCCTGTATTAGGAGCTTACTCTGTTCTGTGGGCACGAATGAGGTCTGCTTCTAAGCACTTTTACACTACTGTCACTGAATTTTCCTTTGGAAGATCATATTGCATAATCTCTCAATTTTGTAAATCAGTGGTGAAGAATTTTGGACACTAATGAAATCGTGAGAAGTTTCCAGAATGTGGGAAAACTTTTGACATTTATTACTGTGATGTAGGGAGGGAATTTATTGCTATGTTTCTAAATGAGAAATGAGTTGCCCAAAAACTATACTAATCATGGTATAAAAACAATGAAGAACTAAAGGGAACCCACCTCAGGTGTTCCTCAAAGATCACCTTTTCCTTACATTCCAGTAAGCTCTATAGGAGCTTGGACTGGAGTATCCTGGAGCCAGTCTCACTCCGCCCATGGCTTTCATCCCATGACCAAATCAATGAAGGGAAGGAAATCTGCAGAATCCCCGTGCCAAAAGAAAAAGCAGAAGTTATTTTTCCTTTAAAATCTGTGTGGGACTGGTGCGGGCAGACACCGGCTTTTGCAAATGTGTTTGTAAAGCCTCTCAGGCCTTGCCTAGAGGACTTTGTTGGGTTAGCTGAATCAGCAAACCTTCTTTGCTGCAGTTAAACAAAAGATTTTTGCCTGGGTTACATGCTGTCAGTCCCTGAACAAAATCCCCTGCAACAGCATACCGATTTTTTTACGCTTGGGCACTTGTGTCAGAAGCACATTGCTCTGAGGAATGGGGATCTTTGATAGTGGAGAACATCTGCTCTGCGGGCAGATCATTAATGCACAGACCAGGCTTCTGTGTGAGAGGGAAAGGAGATGCTCCAGGGAGCCCAGTCTTGCCGTGCCCAGCCCGGCTGTCTGCCCACCCTCTGGGGCAGGCTCAAAGGGCTCCATCTGCAAGCTTTGAACAGTGCCGACAGCTGAGTTTTGGTACTCTCCTCTAAGCATAGCACTCTGAAAGTGCCTGGCGTTGCTCAGCCTGGAGAAGAGAAGGCTCTGGGGACACCGTTTAGCAGCCTTCCAGTACCTGAAGGGGCTACAGGAAAGATAGAGAGGAACTTTTTATGAGTACATGAGAAAAAGGTTTTAAGGTGAAAGAGGGTAGATTTAGATATTAAGAAGAAATTCTTTCCTGTGAGGGTGGTGAGACACTGGCACAGGGTGCCCAGAGAAGCTGTGGCTGCCCCCTCCCTGGCAGTATTCAAGGCCAGGTTGGATGGGGCTTTGAGCAGCCTGGTCTGGTGGGAGGTGTCCCTGCCCATGGCAGGGGGGATGGAACGAGGTCTTAAAGGTCCCTTCCGACCCAAACCATTCTGCTATTCTACGATGCTACGAAATGGTCTGTCCCACGTGCCACTAGGTGGCACCTCAGGGACACGGCAATCACTTAGTTTATTCTTGATGCATAAGCTGAAACACCATAACTAGTTGTTTGTTTTTTTTCTTTTTGTCAACAGTAACCGTTTATTTCTTTTTATCACCTGCCTGCTCCAGCCCCTGCCCTGCCCTGCTGGCTGCTGAGTTGTGCCACCCTCATGTCCTGGCAGCAGAAAGGAGCGGCCAGCCTGGTGGCTCAGCCTCAGCCAGCGGTTGCCACAGCTGTTCAGCTGACAGCCACATCACAGCACTCTGCTAGTGAAAAATGTGGCTTGCTTCAGTAGGAACTGTGTTGGAAATTTTGAAATGCCTTTGTGGCATTAGCACTCCAATTTATATTTGCTTCTACCAGAACACCAAGTTTGCCTTTTTTCCCCCTTTTTGGTTCCCTTCAGTTTAAAACAGTATTTGCCTGCAATAAGATTATTTAAAAAAAAGAAAAAAAAAGAAAAAGAAAAAAAGGAGAAAAGGAGGTTTCTGCAAAAGTTTGTGGATTTTTTATTTTTTTTTCCCTTTTTGGTTTCCTTCTCATATTGTGATTTCAATTTTCCTGCTCATTTGCCAATTGCCATTGTAAAGTACCAGTCTACTTAGTTACTTCTGTTTGAACACATTGGTTCTTGAAAAGCTGCATTTTCTCTGTGCATAAATAATGTGGGGTTTGTCTCCTTTCTTTTGTATTCTTTGGAATAACTTACTTTTGATAGAAGGTTTAATGTAGACTCCAACAAGAGTGTGAGCACCAGAAGCTGCCTGCCTGGTCAGGTTAGGGGGCTATCTAGTGCTCCTTGTCCAAGAAGGGTCATTGAGAGCTGACTTTCCTCTGCCTCTGTTATTGCTGTGTTGTGCAGCAAAGCTATAGTTTATAATATATGAATCTATATATCTATGGATCATGGAAGCAGGG
>VZRW01003013.1:6235-36115 GCA_013398125.1 Aegotheles bennettii
TGTGCCCAGTTGTGGAGTCCCAAACATAAGAAGAACATGGAGCTGTTGGAGGGTGTCCAGAAGAGGGTCACGAAGATGATCAGAGGGCTGAAGCACCTCTGCTATGAATAGAGCCTGAAAGTTGGAGTTATTCAGCCTGGAGAACAGAAGGCTCTGGGGAGACCTCTTAGCACCTTTGAGTACCTGAAGGGGCTACAGAAAAGCTGGAGATGGAATTTTTAGAAAGCATGGAGTGATAGCACAAGGGGAAATGGTTTCAAACTGAAAGAGGGTAGATTTAGATTGGATATTAGGAAGAAATTGTTTCCTTTGAGGGTGGTGAGACACTGGCACAGGTTGCCCAGATATGTTGAGGATTCCCCCTCCTAACTGTTCAAAGCCAAGTTGGATGGGACTTTGAGCAAACTGGTCTAGTGGGATGTGTCCCTGCCCATGGCAAGAGAGTTGGAGCTAGATGAACTTTAAGGTCCCTTCCAACTCAAACCATTCTATGATTCTGTGAAGTAATAATTAGAAGTTAGCCTCCTCTGATATCATCAGATAAGGGCACTGTGTGTGGAAAAAAGAAAACAAGAAAACCTTTTTAGAAACTTTTTTCAATAAATAAATTAGATTAGAGAAATATTATTATCGCTTCCATTACACTTATCTGGTTTTTGTGCTAGGTCTGTCCTTTGAATGATCATAGTCAGTCCCTGACTCACACAAGGAAAGCTCAATGACACCTTGACCATGTGAACTACATTCTGTGTTTAAGACATATTACCATGTACCTCACAGGTATGCTGAATTTGGCCTGCTGATTATTTGTATATATATAGCCTGCAGTTTAATTACTCATTGTAAGTAACATTTGCAACAAATACAGCCATTTATCATGTGAGCAACTTTCTTTCCATCTTGCCTAATTCCTGTTTTACAGTTCTTCTGTCCCTGGTTAGGTTGAGGAGCATTTTCTTTGCCATCCTCTTGATTTGATGGTGTGTGGATGCAGTGTGATCCAAAAAAACAAGGTGTCAAACTTTGACCTGTCAGGCATGGATTAACTAGGTATGTGCCTTGGAATGAAGAAATTCATTTGCTTCTTGCCCCCTTCTTTCTTCCTCATTTATCTGTCATGACTATCTCTCACTGGTCATATGCCCAACACCCAGTGCCACATGACCTGGCTATATCAGCGGCTGCTATGCACTCCTGTGTTGTATACAGCCTTGAAATGGTCTGCCTGCTTAGACTACCCAAGCAGAGAATAAAACAATAGGATACACCAGGTTTGAATTTTTTGATCGAAAATCTTGATCCTAAGCATCTGTACCTAGGGATTTCTTTCAGAAAATAG
The DNA here is from genome assembly GCA_013398125.1 of Aegotheles bennettii. Classification (NCBI taxonomy): domain Eukaryota; kingdom Metazoa; phylum Chordata; class Aves; order Caprimulgiformes; family Aegothelidae; genus Aegotheles; species Aegotheles bennettii. The sequence goes on from VZRW01003013.1 coordinate 7,575, forward strand.
TGTGTTGGCTTTTTTTAAAAATGTAACACATTTACAGATCACAGTAGAGGAATCTTGATACTTCTATATCCTCCACACCGTTATTGGGGTTTTTGTTGTGGGTTGACCATTTAGGGCTGTGTGTGTCCTGCTTCATAGTCTTCAGAACAGGGATGAGTTTCAGGCTTAGCCCTGACTTAGACAGCATTGAAGGAAAAAAATCAAAACTTCTTCCCAAGTACGCATGAAACAGTTCAGGGTAATAGAAATTCTAAGGCAAGCAATCCCAGGGCTGCTTTGTTTCATGTTTTGCTTATTATGGTACATTTCTGGAATTAAAGTTTGGACTTTTCAAGCTTTCTTAAGAACATGTTTGTTTAAATACCAAAACCTGCTCACAATGCAAGAGCTTTTATTTGCACATATATAGAGAAAGTTTGAAAAGTTCATTTTACCATCTAACTGTAATGCCACTAGTAGCGTGGTCTATGGATAGATTTTGTATTCTGACTTTCAGCGCTGCTTTTTGTTTAAATCTCAAAATGGTTTCAATATGCTTTTCAATTACAGGATGTCAGGAATACATATATCATTTGTGCCATATTTTAGATATTTCTTTTTTTATGGTCAATGTTTTGCTCCTCCTTGTCCAATACATACAATGAAAAAGAAAGACTAGAAGAAGGTTTATCTGAAGATAAATTTTAAAAACATGTAAGAATATTTATATCTCATCTGCATCATATAATGTTGTCAGTGTTCTTTCCTGTTTCTGATCCTGAGTAACTGAAATGTGAACATCACTATGGTGAATGGATTATTATCCATACAAGTATGCAAAATCAATCTCCCATACTCCTACTACAGAAATTCAGACATTCTCCATTCTTCTCTGTGTATTTGTGTTTCATCAATGATAGACACTTTCTGAAGGTCACAGATTTTTAGACCACAGTGTCTTCCTTTACACCACCCATGTACTAGCTTCTTTTTTTGCATTGCATTTAGAGTTTTATTCAAGCATAACGATGAATAAAAAAAAGTTAATTCGAAATCCCACTTCTAAGTGTTTTGTCATGCATGAGCAGGAGATAGGTAATTCAGAGCTAAATTATGTCCTGTTTTCCATTAACTCTTTAAAAAACACCCACTAACATTACCATACTTCCACAAAATGATGGAAAAAATATGTGTCCATGCAAGCCAGTGCAGGTCTCAGTGAAGAGGTATTCTATACATATACACTGATAGAAGTATTATATATATCTGTTACTTTTCCCATATATTTCTAATACTTGAGGTGTGGGTTCCAGGATATGTTCTTAAGGTACATTCTCAGTGTCCTAGGCAGATTATCTGACTTTCTGAAAAAATGGTCTACCATTAATATGGCTTTTCAAAATAAGGTAAGTTAAAGGAAAACATAAAATACTGCCTATATTTGTGATTTATGATTCATGAATCACTGACTGTGTAAGATATAATCTGAATATATACCACATATTCCATTAGGAAAACAACAGGACACTTCCAAATGGTATAATCATTAAGCATGTTACAAGTACTCAAAAACTATGAGAGATAGAGTTAGTTAGGCAGTGATTTTCTTCCTCTTTCTAGAAAACTTTATCAAACCAGGCAAATAGTCTAAATAATAGTAAAAAAATTAAATGTTACTGGAAATTGACAGGACTTAGTGTTCAGTCTTCTCTCTATTCCTTCTGTCCCTTTAAAACAAAAAAATAGAGTGGATTTTCTTGTAGCTTTCAATTTTCTTCAGATGAAAATCAAAACTCTGTTTATAATATTGTTTTAAATGGAAACATTCCTTAGATTAAAAAAAAAATTTTCTATGCCTGGACTTACCTCTGGATCAAAACCACTACTCAATATCTGACTGTGAGGTTATCTAAAGAAGATCTACATTGTCACTCTCTTTCAAATAATAAAAATCTCCTCAAAGAAAGATAAAGTTCTGAAGTATGGTCTTGCTGCAGAATTGCAACAGCTTTATGACCCTTCAGTATGTTATCACATGTCTCTATATCAAAATTTTTTTCTCACTTGCTCAACTGTATCTCCCAGTTAGAATTTGTGCTGCATCTCTGCAACTGGAAACGTCATTCAGGTTTTACTTCACAATGCCTTCCTCGCTCTGCAGGCAACTTAAGCCAAATACTTGATTTAAATACTTGGCACAAAGAACCTTCACTTTATCTACCAGTAAAACAATCAACTTCAACGAGATCCAGACAATCGGCAGAATTCCCTTTTCCTTCCTTGTGGCTGCTGTGCAAAAGGGACTGCCATATTAATTACAAAATTTTGGTGAAGGATCTAAAAGCAATTAAATATGCTGTTGCTGGTGAATTTTCAGTCACATCTGTTGCAGGCTCCATATATTTCTAGTGAGCATGAATTTTTTCATGCGATTCAGCAAGATGCCACATGCTCTCATAGCACCTTGCAGAAATTGGCACATTCACTTTCCAGCAAGAGAAAAGCTGACTTGTGATAGTCCATTGTTCATTTGCATTAAAGGATCAGGAATATTTATTCTTAGCTCTACTGAAAAGTCCTGGTATAGCTTTGTCCTTGACATTATGAACATCCTTATCTTTGATTAAAAGCAAGGATGAGTTCTGAAAAAGCAGTTTTCCCTTTTTCTGTTGTCAGCAGTAGCTACTGCTGGAAGGAACTGCAGGCTCCACCCTTTCTACAGGAACCTTGTGAGAATGATTAAGAAGAGAAAACAGGCCCTGTAACTGAATCCTTCTGTTAGTGGGTACAACCAACACAAAAAATGTCCCAGGGAAAGGCCACATCTGGTCTCTAGTACTTCCCCTGAAACTGGCAAGACAGGAAATACTATCCTATTATATCACAGGCTTTATTGGACACCCAGGAGTTCAGTATGAGATTATGCTGCAGTAGCTGAATGTGTGCACTGAAAGAACATTTCTGTATGCTCTTCACCCTTTCTCATTTGTTTATCTGTAAGGGAGGGGAATTTTGCATATAGAAACATCCATGAAAGAGCAGCTGAGGGAGCTGAGTTTGTTCAGTCTGGAGAAGAGAAGGCTCAGAGGAGACTTTATCGCTTCCTACAACTACCTGAAAGGAGTTTGGATGTGGTGGTGGCCAATCTCTTCTCCTTAATGACAAGAAATAGTACTAGAGGAAATAGCCTCAAGTTGTGCCAGGGGAAGTTCAGGCTGGATATTAGGAAAAATTATTTCACTTAAAGGCTGGTCAGACATTGGAACAGGATGCCCAGGGAAGTGGTGGAGTCACTGTTCCTGGAAGTGTTCAAAAAATGTTTGGATGTGGTCCTTGGGGACATGGCTTAGTGGTGAACTTGGCAGTCCTGGGTCAATGGTTGGACTCCCTAGGTCTTGAAGATCTTTTCCAATCAAAACAATTCTATGATTCTATAAAAGCAGTATATGCATTAACACGTCAATATTTGTAGGGAAAACAACTTTTGCTGTTCTGCTCTGGCTTTTTTTTTTATCTTGCACTGCTGTACATGACAATGCATACTGTGAATTCTCTAGATGTCTCATCTGTGGTCTCATCTGTAGATATCTCATCTGCTACAATGCAGCAGACTTCCTATTAGGAGGACCAAGACCCGCTTGAGACATCTATTCTACAAAGCTGGGTGAGATATTCTGAATCAGAGAACTTTTGCATGTAAGTATGAGACAGGATGAATGGAAGTGAGAGGCAGAAGATGCCAAAACAATCTCTGAGGGCCACACAGGTAGCACACGGTGAATATAAGGTAGGAGCTCATATACAATTCCCAGAATAGTATCTGATTCAGTACAACACATTCCCCTTTTATGTTTGGTGTCTAAAGTGGCAAGTATTTCTTGAGATTTCCTTACAGAAATGTAATTCTAGAGGAGGAAAATTATTGCTCCTCTTAGCAAAGTGTCCAAACAACATCTCAGCCTTCCATGAATGGATTCATAAAACATATGTCTTTTAAGAAATAGTTTATGTCTTTTGCATACCAGGAGCTATGACCTTCTATATAGAGTGATACTAGTCTCTGTGGTAATTCTGGATGCAGATAAGTCTGCTGTAAAAGAATGTACAATGCAAAACTTCATGCATGATGTAGCAGCCATTTCTTGGCTCATGTAAAGTAGCTTATTTAATGTTTTACAGGTGTGCTTTCCTTGAAATCTTACAAGTTACAAATAGATACTGTTAAACTTTCAACTGAAACAAGCATTGAAGAATATATCACAGCTTTCATTTGGCTTTTTGTTTCAGGAGATCTCTCTTTTTTTACACAGAAGTGAAGATTAATTCAGGCTCAGTTCAGCAGCAGGGGAAATCACAATTTTAAAATATAAGAAAATATTTTTTTCAGGATTAACCAGAAACCAGTGAACAGAATGGAATTTGAACCCATTTTTCCTACATGCCAGTTCAATGTTATGGAGACACAGCTAACCTGCTTTAATCAAAATGCAGTAGAAATAAATGGAATGATCAAATTTCACAGTTATGTTATCTACATATTAGAGATGCTATCTACATATATATGTATATATGTATATATGCATATATGCATATATGTATATATGTATATATGGGTATGGTTTTATGCATATTGTACAATTTTGGAACAATATGTTGTGAAGGTGATTTTGTTGTGAACATCACAACTACAATGCAATGTCAGACTGTTGCATTTCAAACTCAGCCCCTGTCACTGGCCTTGTGACAAGCAATTCACCCTCCCTAAGCCTTCACTTTCCCTCCTTCAAAGAGAAGATTTTGAAACTGACCTCCTCTATAATGTACTTTGAGATTTATTGATGAAAATTACAGGAGAAAAGCAAGATAACTTTCATTATTTTATGTAACTGAGAAAAATGAAACTTCATGCGGTGCTGATGTAACATCTGCATTTTCTTGAGTTCTCAGTGCTTTCTTTCCAGCTTAGAAAACTGGTGGATAAGGACTGAAGGAATAACCTGCTGCAAAGAAATAAAGAAATAGATATCTCTGCATTTCAGAAATTAATAGCAGTGTTAAATCATATAGCCTGAGGTCAGCCACAGCTCTCAAAATGTTAGAGCCAAACTTTCACTTTCAGCATTGCTTGGCAAGTCTCTGAAGTTCCAGGCAGGAGGCTTGTGGGAATCAATAATAACAGAAAATGTGGCTTCAGAAGTTGATGCAGGCCTTATTGTTTTAAACATAGGCAGTATTGGAGAAACTGGAAAGAAGGGTAGGAACCTGGGCTCCTCATGGGGCTCAGCCCCCCTGCTCGGTGCTGTTTGCAGAGTCTTTGCAATGGTGGCTCTTCCCATCAACTCTGAGGACTAGGTATGTTTCAAAATGGAAGTGGAAATTTTCCTGTTTTAAACCAGCAGCTGAGGCCTGGGGGAGAATAAATATATCTGCAAACACTTGTGATAAAATCACAAAAGTTGAAACAGCAGTTTTAAAAGCCTGGTTCTCAGTAGAACTTAGGAAATCCATTCCCTGCACAAACAAAATTAACCACTCAACTAAGATATCCCAAGATTCAGCGTAAGTTATCCACTGCTAACTTTATCTTCTTGCCTTTAGGCTGCCAATTTGAGATGGGTAAATATGTTGAAAGTTCATGTGGGTATACCCATGTGAACACGCAGCCATGGCAGTACAGAAATCCTGAAAGAGATAGGCAGGATGCTGTAAAATAACTTGTTGGAAGATACTTGGCTCAACTCAGTGCTTAGTAACAGTACTGGCAAGCTGGCTTTGGACTTTTCCAGTTGGTTCCCTAGCATTCCTAGGTCTGCCTTTCTTTACGGCAGCTGTAAAGAAACCACTTCATTTCAGCCTTTGTCACTGTTCATTGCTATACTGTTTGTCTGACACAAAGCTTTTATTTTCTATTTCTGACTTTCCACTGAGGTTGATTTGAGGTCCATCAGCCTTATGTATTTCCATAGCACAAGAAGACAGGATTACTTAAATCTGCATTCTGCCTAGTTGCAGGCAGGATGGAGCTCAAAGTGAGCAAATTTACCTTCCTGCTGTATCTAGGGCAACACCAGCTCTACAAGGTATCAGGGAGGTACCTCTGTTAAGTTCTTAGCTCTTTAGTCTTCATGTTGGAATTTTTGGCAGAAGTTATTTTTATTCAAACAAAGCCAATGTTTTCAATATTATTTCCTCATAACTGGATTAGGCAAATGGAGGCCTCAGAGATATTAAAGAGTCCAAAACTTGCAATGTTATTACAAGGAACAGAAACAAGATATTGTAGATAGAAGAAACAGGCTACCTCTGATATAACTACAGCTTCATAAGTATTTGCTTACTTCTGTTGACTCTGTTCTGAGAAGTAATTTCGATTTCAAGATAATTAGATAAGTCCTAAAAATACCTTACCAGGCAAAGATCACTATGTGTCAAAGCCCTAGAGACACCTTACAATACATTCTCATGGGTTTGTGAAAGAGTAATATTTCCTGAAATAGACTGGAATACTCTTGTCCATAAACAATACTGTCTAACATTGATGGGAGACCTGATCAATTCACTTCCCTGCAACAGACTATTTTGCCATCGTCTGAAACTGAGGCAGAACTTTCTAACATGTCATGACTCTGATGTATTGAAATTGTGGGGCAGAGAACTTATTTCCCACCAGATTTCCTGAAGAATGATGTGCCGTTAAGAGGAATAGATCACAAGTAGAGATGTCTGATATCTGGGAAAGACAGCTTTTAACCATGGCTGGAGGCTGTGGAGATGTATTTCGACTTACAAAATATCGAGAGCACTTGATAGTATTGCAATACACCTGCTGGTCACTTTGACTTGCCTGCTTGATAAAAAAAGATGTCATTTTAGTAATAATTAAGCCTCCGTTTTTCTATTACCATTTTAAAAATAGTAAGATTCAATAGGGATACTTACAGCTCTACTTCCAGGTATGTAGAACAAAACCACAAAAAGAAACTGTTCTTCTCCAAGTTGTTTATAGCCCAATTTTCAGGTTTCTGAGTCCATTTACCCTCTGCGTCCCCTCTGTGCTGGGATGGTGTAACAGCGCTGTGGAGTTTGTGTGTGGCACTAATTTCCAGCAGCCATCTCCTTTTCTGGGCACTAAAAATTTACTGGGGAAAAGGACATAGGTCATATTTTGGGCTGATTTTGGTCCCAAGATTTTTGCATAAATTTTAATTCATGTGATGTGTTTGGGTTGGCATTTAGAAGCAGAAGGAGGAGGTTTAACAGGAAGAATGCACCACTAAAGATTTGAGAGTGTTCATGGATCTATTAATTCAGTATTGCTAACTCAAATTAAAGATTAATCCCATCTGAAGATATGGCAGCATTTAATTATGGTTTTTCTGTATTGTACAAACACTCTACTCTTTAAAACTTAAATTTCACCCAAGCTAAATTAAGTAACTGAAAATCCTTAATTAGCCAAAGCTGGTATGCTAGCTGAGCTTCAGTAATGAGATTAAATCTGAAAATATCTGATCTCCAAAAGATGGTAAATATTTACATGGCTTTTGTACATGATTTGCTCCCAGATTAACTTACAAGTGTGGTGTCTGTCTCTTCACGCTACTAAGGAATTTTACACATTGCATAATTTTGCCCCAACTCCGTTGCCACCAGTGTTACACTGTACAAGCTGGGAGCTGAGGAGCTTCATTTGTGCAAGCGTGTGGCTTGTGCATCTAGCGCTATGGGAGCAGTCACACACCCAGGACCACACAGGAGTGGAATGGCCCAGTTGTGCAGCAGAGCTTGCTCACCTTGGCTTCATTATCAGAGCTGATGAAATCCATCTTTGGAAATGACATAATTTCTTAAACCTTGAGGCGTTATTCCTAGTTCAGCTCAGTGACTTTCAGTAGAGCTGTTGAGCAGTTGGTTCCCCTTGTCCAGAAATTCTTCTGGCAAAGAGGGGAATTTTCTAGGTGATAATAAAACCATTTAAAATCTCTGGAAATAACCTTATAATAGAAAGTGGGATGGGTTTGGAAGATGTTTTTGGAAGATTGTGTCTTTGACTGGAGATCTCACCTCTGGAGTACTGGGAGACACCCTAGAGGACAATGGTACCCAGGCACACAGTGCTTCTGCACAAAGTGGTTTCCAATGTTGTCTCCCCAGTTCCAGGGTCCTATTTTCTCCCTTGCCCTCATCCTGTTCTTCCTGTCAAACTGTACTTCCAAGCAAAACTTCCCAGAGAGTCAAGACATGTAAACTAGACTGGTGTTTCCTTAGTTCACTGAAATATATCGTCCAATTTGGTGCTTAGATACTGAAATTACAAGATACCATCATTCACCCAGACCACAGAAAATTTCTTTTTTACAAATGCTACAGTGACTGATTTGTGATTTTGATCTTATTTCCTTCCAAAATAAACTTCCCAAAGTGGCTACCTTTTGATGGCGAACAAAATGAGCTGTTTTCCCTTAGAAACTCTAGGAAAGAAAGTACACATGCTCAAAAGAGCCAGCCCTCAGTCCCACGTCCTGCTGAAGGCTGGAAAATCCCCTGGGCTCCCAGCAGCACAGCAAAGTCTCAAAGGCCTAAAAATAAGCAGGAAAACACCACTGCTTGTAAGAGACTGCTTGTGTGTACTTGACTGCACGCAAGTTTTTAATAAGACTGCAGCTCTGCCAGTCCCTGTGTCATTGTGTCCTCCAGCTCTGCTTTTGCCTACATCAAGACAGTTGGCATTAACTGCACTGCTCAGGTTTTGTTGGAAACCAGGCCCTGAAAACAGAGCAAGGAAATGTGTTTTCAGCCATTTGTGCTGTGGTGTGTGTTGCCTTATTTATGAAGCAGGAATGCTTCATCTCTTGTCAAAGCAACTCATTCCTGGTGTTTAAGTATGATGTGACCCAATTCCCTCCTTGAGGAATACCACTCTTTATTTGCTTTATTGCCCATGATTTTTGTACTTTGTGTTGTCAGCATGGAAAAGATTAGCCTTCCCAAATTGTGCTGCAAGGCCAGCAGCAGCCCCACGATGGTCGGAACTGGTCACGGCCAGTCTGACCTCCTCCACTGAGCCCTGAGGAGCTGGATCAGAGTTTCCTGACAGGAACCACAGCCTTGGGGAGCCTGCACTAGAGCTGATTGCTGATTGACCCAGTGATGGGATGAAGGCTTTGGAGGGGGGTTGTAGTGATGAGAGTAGTAACCATCTGAGAGCTGGAGACTATGCCTCCCCTACCCAGTGATTTGGCTTGAGATTACACAGACAGTGTTCTCACCAGTTCAAAATATCTCTTACTTGCACTTGGGTGGACTGAGGGCTCACACTGGAGCTGCTACAGGGATTACATCTGTTCCTGAGGGGAATATGCTGCTATGTCATTTACCTCCACTTAGCAATGTGCATCTGGTGGCATCATGAGGCTACTGTAAGTGTAACAAGCCTGGCAACAGACTTAGCTACAAAGCATTTATTTCTTTCATCTGCAGTTTTGTTGTGCAAATGAGCTGTTTATGCAAGAGGTAACGCAATGTTCAATTGCTGTTCATTTGCTGGATTCATGGGTATGAGGTCCCACAGGTCATGTCCATTTACTCTGTGATCTAACCTAATTATTTACTGTTTTGTATTACCCATCTTTTACTTCTGTCCAGTCCAAATGTCTACTCATTGCTGGTGCTCTCATGCTAGAAAGCTCTGAAGGTACTCACTTCTTGGGTCCAGTTTAGTCTATTTTATCCCTTCAAAAATACTGTTGTTATTTGCATTGTTATGACCACAGGGTTTGTTCCAAAGCTATGTTTGAATTTTAGAATAATTGAAAAAAAATTTCCAGTTTATTCTAAAACTGGTTCTGTTGATCTTGTAGGAGTCATGCGATAGACATGTTCTTCCAATTAAGTCTATTCGTACTGCCAGTTTTCTTAAAGATTTTTGTGAGGTTTAATTCAATCTCTAGGATAAATATGTCTGATTAGTAGCGTGGTGTCCCTATTAACACTCAGTCAGAAGTGAAAGAACTGGTTTTCCAAAATTTCATAGAGTAATCAGATTAGTTAAGAAAAGCTGGGGCAAATTGTCCAATTGGGAAAAAACTTCTTTGAAAAGTTTTGGAGGACACTTTTTAATTTCTTTTTTTTTTCTTTTTTTGTGTGTGTATATATATTGGTGAAAAAACTAAGTCTCAAAGATGTAACCCAGACAGGTGCACAGGACTCAGTATCACAAGCTTCTCATGCCTGGAGCACCCATTGAGCACCACCACCCACAACAGATTTCTAGATTGGGTCAAAGAAGTGAGACAGAATTTCTTGCCAGCAGACAACTTGTCCCCTGTTGTTTCTGCCTTGCACTGCTTGAGTAATGTCTTTAGGGGAATATGCAACAATGATGGAAAACATGCTTTTCAACTTCGGTTCTCATTAGTCTGTCCCTGGAAGGGGGAAAGAGTACTCAAGACTTGGGGCAGCCCTTACTCCCCTCAGAGTTCTGGGACCTCCCAAGTAGGATATGGTTTAAAGTGAAATTTAAAAATAAAAAGGAAATGGGATGTGTGGGAATGACAAGGGGAAAATAAAAGTTAAATGGGTAATTCAAGAGGACATACGAAAAGTCAGGAGAGAGATTTTATTAAATTAGAAAAATAAATAACAAATTAAATGTAAATAGGTTTACAATCACATTATCATGCATATTAATTTCTGAAAAAAATTGATTCCTTGTTATAGCCTTCTTCCCTTGAGCCCCTTCTCTCTATGGCTGGTGCTGTTCACAGTCTGTGGTGAGGATCTGAGCCACCGGAGCCAATTTCAATTCCAAATCCAAACATAGGCAATGGCTTGAGAGCTTGTAGTTCCTTTGAGGCTCACCCAACTCCAATTTTGCTTTATTCCTTCAAGGGAAGCATTTTCTCTTTGAAGCTACAGACCAACTCATTGCATTGCAGGATATAGGCTTAGGTTCTCCTTTAGGCTACCACGTCCTGGGACACTTTATGCACTGTTCCTCTATATTACACTGATAGAGAATGAGAGCTCTGACATGTTGAAACTGTAAGAGATGTGGTGATGTTAGGAACTTAGAAGGCTGGAAGACATTCAGTTCTCCAAGTCTCTTTGTATGAATTAACATTCAAAATCAAAAGCATTGTGAATTTCATTAGTCCAGATATTTGAAGGTGTAATATTAATGGTAATTTATCTTCCCTTTTTTTCAATGTAATCTTGGAATTATCATGAGAAAGATGGTTACCAGAGGGTTATTACATGTACTGTTTTCTTGTTGTCACATGCCACAGGCAAGAGCAACACTTTGAAGAGAATTGTTTCTTTCTGAGAACAAAGATAAACTACTATAAACTAATTGCTAAGCTGCAGCACAGTAGGTAAAGTAATGGAAAAGTACAGCATTAATGAGTTGTATGAAGTCATCTTGTCTGAAAAATTAGCTTGGTCTGAAAGCACTGATGGCAAATTACAAGCACTTTTCATATAGTTCTACACATGGATCCTACAGTGTGGGATGTTGTATAAATGCAAAAGGCTAGCCCAACCCTCTATAAATTGACTTCTAAGTAAATAATAAAAATGTGAAAATCATATTACTGTCCCAGAGAATATTGGAGAGGTAAACAAACTATCATTCTATGCAAAGCTGAGCAGGTAGGAGACGTGTAAAACCAAACATCCTGGCAAACAAAGAACCTTAACCTTATCCTGAACAGTACAATATCCCTGGGTTTTAATACAGATCTGAGCCTTCAAGAACCTTTGTAACCACACTACCCCGCTGTTCCCCAGGACATATTAATCCTTGATGAGTGTCTGACTGGGTGAGCAGCATGGTTTCCTAATTGGTCAGAAAGTTGTGGCAGAAAGCAGAGAGACCTTGCATCTACTGTTTTATCTATTTTCTCTGTCTTCCAGTGGGGTAAGGAATCTGTAGTGTCCTGTTAAAAGTATTTGGAAAGAAACAAAGATTGCCAGAATAGATAGTCCATTTTAAAACTACATTTTAAAATCAATTTATATTTTTATGTGTTTAATCCCTGAACTTTCAGAACTGATTTTATGGACTTGAAAGTTTCTGTTCTCAGTTTCTTTGATGTTGTGAAGTTAAATGTGACTGTCATCGGTGTTCAGACTAAAAGGAGATGTGGACAACGTGTTTCTGTCCTCTGTTGTCCATTCTCTCTTGATTACTAACTCTTCTTGTAAAAATTTTATGGAGACATATATGGATAAAATATTTCTCAAAGCTAAGTAAGAAACATCACTTGAAGAGTCTTGAATATACCCTAATTCACACAAGACAACATCTTCAGAAATAAGTAGTGATTTTTGACTGGTTAATAAAGGCATGATTTTAAAAAGCAAGTGCTGAATTCCATGAAGTGTAACACTTCAAACTGTCATAATTTTTTTGAATCTAACTTGCTATTACTAGTTTCATGGATCCTGTGGATTTTCATCTCATGTCACTTCTATTTTTCTGCTTCATGAAACAATGGACTAATCTGAAAGAAGCAAGGATTTTTTATTATTTTTTTTTTTAGATTTATTTCTTCTAATCAAATCAAAAGTATTTCCATTTTAGGAGATTGGAAAGATTATTGGGAACACTTCTGTTTGACCTCGAGTTTTTGGAAGGACTACAATGGGGCCCAAGGCTATTTAGGACAAAGATTCTTGCTGATTCTTTTACCACCCTGACAGAGTACCTGGGATGAATCATATAATTTGTTGGTTGTCACTGACCTCCTACTGAAGTGTATGGTGAGGAAAAGGGGTCCTTCTACTACCTGTTGATACTTTTAGGTACATATGACAATTCACTGAGTTTTATCAAGATTGGGCTTTATCCCAGCTCTAGGCTCCACAGTTCTGTTGGATACCAGTAAACTGTGCTTAATAGTAGTATTTCTATACACCACCTTTCATCCAAAGATATCAAAGTGCTTGGAAATTAATTAAAGTTTTGCAATACTTGCTGGCATGTCTCCTGTAAGATTTGTCCTGCTGTAATTAAAGCAGCTTTTGATAAATTGGAAACCTTCATCATCCCCCTAGCTGTGGGGCTCAGATAGTTCCACTAATATTTTTTGGAAAAATTTCTCATTGAAATGATGAAGATTTTGTATTAAAACTCTCTTTCCTCCCCCACAACATGCTATTTATGCAGTATGCTACTTTCTGCCGCTTCTAGAACAGGCAATAAATGGAAACTACCACCCTTGTTGTCTTGTCTTTGGATGTGGCAACATATCGCCCTCTGAGCTTACCCAACCACACAATTATCCCTAAATTAAAAAAGAAAGAAGGAGAGCAAAGAAAAGCAAGAATGCAGAGTGGGTGGGAATTGGCTGATAGGAAAGCAGCTGGCATATTAAACACAGACAACTAAGGATGGAATGACATGCTGGTGCTGCCTTGCCAAATCCCTACGGGGGGAAAAATGCCAACTAGATTTCAATGAATAAGCAATTATCATTATATTAGATTACTGCAAATAAACACTGATTTGGTAAGAAGCCAGGCAGATCATTAATATGAAGAACAAGGGGACCCAGATGGGGTAATTTGTGAAAGCTCAAACCAAAGCCATTCTGTTTGGACTACCAGTTTTACAAAATCAGGGTCAGGGTCAGTTAATATCTGAACGTTGTTGGTCTAAATCCACGCGGCCAGATGATCCATAGAGGTGATTTTGGAAGCATTTCAATTAAATTAGTGTAATTAGGCCTATTTCCACCAGCTGATCTCTCTCTAGAGGTTCACAGTGCCTTTTCTGATTAAATATCATTGCTAGTTAAACTTCTAATCACTTTCAAAAGTACAGCAGTAAAAGAGAAAGCAAAGGAAACACAGATGCAACAGAGAGGTGTAGATGGACAGCCTAGAAAGTGACATCATGGGAACAGAAACAAAGTAAATTGGCGCATGGGGTTCAGGCACTGCCCAATACTGTGGTCCTGCTTCATTTTGGAGGACCAGCTAATCTGAAGTGATATGAATGAGGAAGGGGAATTTAATGCCAAAGTTTCAAGTTGAATGCATTCCTTTCTCACTTCTTATCCCACTCCAAATCTTGTTCCAGTGTGGGCATGAAATTATTTCTAATTCTACCAGAAATCTGATGTTAGAAAGTGATCGAAAGACCCTAGGAGCTGGTCACTGGGACAGCTATCTATTTTATTACTGTCCCCATGCCCTGACCCAGGCCCAGGTAAGGGAAGCTATACAAGAGAGATGTATCAAACTACACAAGAGAGAGAGAAAATAGGATGCATCATAATGCAGAGAAGAAGTTTCCCTCCATTTTCTGGGACTAAACAGGTTGGCCAGGGAAACACCATAAAAGGGCAAGACCAGTTTTTGTGCTTGCATTCTGTAGTATCTCCGGCAATTTAATCTGATCCATAAATAGGTCTATCAAGTGCTGTGATAAAGATTTTAGCAATGTACTACCTTCTTGGGTGAAGAACTTTACTTGCATTTTGAGCATATAATGGAGTTCTGAAAAAAGTTCCAAGTATACCTGTTTATTTTAAGTCTTTTCTTTCATGTTGGGGAGAAGTAATAGTCAATGCACACATTTTATGATAGAAAACATGTGTCCGCCTCCAGCAGGGGCTCTGTCATACAATGCTCTTTACATAGGGAATGTTTCTGCCAAGAGAATAGGGAATGTTGGTGACCAAGAATGGAAGGCGTGCTGTGTATCAAGATGTCTGTGGATTTTGTTTGGCTCCTCTTGAAGCAGTATCTCCTACTGTTTCCGCAGGAATAATGCTGCATAGATGTACTGAATAGCAGAATAGCACTGCTCCAGTTTACACTTGCCTTCAAGTTACCATATTTAATTTTACTTGGGTTTCTCTTACCTGGACTGTTTCACTTTATGTTCCTCCTTCTTCAGAACTGAGGCTGACTTGAACTGTGGAAAAGAAGGTTGCAGCAGCTTAACAAAACTCCTACAATGACATAGTACAAGTGTTTGCTTAGGTAATATTCAGATGCATCTGGTTGGAAATAGGCAAGGAGAAACTGTGAGGATAAATCAAGAAATTTCTTATTGCTTTCAGAATATTTGCTGCAATTATTCTAGTACTCATTGGAATGTTCTCAAGATTGATTGCCTTCTCCTTTTCCCTACCTTTTCAGAAGAAAATAATAAAATATGTGTGTTACTCTAATACCTGGAAGCCTGATGTTGGCTTTGTTAGGTCACAGCTGAATATGTAAGAAAAAGATACTTCTTGTTTCAAAGCTTTTTCTGCCTGTTTAGATTCTATTAGAGATTCTATTACAAAAATGGAATTTAGTGCTCTGTCAGAAAGACAGTGCTTGGTTACAAATGTGAGAGGTCATGAATTTTTCTGGGAAACATCTGTCTATGGGAAACTTAGATTTCATCAGAATCATAGATTTTTTCATAAAACTGATCCAAATTTATATTTCACTTGTAAAAAAAAAAAAAGTAGGTGTTCTGAAGACATGTATTAACTCTTTACTAAGAATTGTACTTATTTTTTGCAAGTGATTAAACCAAACTTTTACTAGTGTAACATTTGTATTGAACTGAAATATTTTGAGACTTATTAAAAAGAAATTGTAAAAGTTCTCCTTCTGTTCTGACTGAGGATGGGAAAAAATATTTCAACTGGGAATATCAGGCCAATATAAAATATTTTTTTCTGTCCTTTTTAATCAACCCTTTGAAATAGAATGATCATAAAACATCAGAAAGTAACAAAGCTTTGTCCTGGCTTTGTTACAAGAATATAATCAGATGCTTAAAAAAAAAAAAAGTGAAAACTTTCAGGCAGACAAGAAAGGGCTTATAATGCTAAAAGCTTCTGATTTTATGGCAGCAGTATCAATCAGTTTAAGATACTGTTTACAAGCTTTGTACTATGATATCGTAAGAGAGGGTATTGGTTGTGCCAGCTCCTCACTTTTTAGAGCTTTACTCACCAAGAATATCTTCCCTGAAATATACTAGAATGTACAAAATGTATTAAGTGATGGAATTTTTCTTACCACCCATTCAGAAGTAACTGGAGTACGATATTAAACCAGGATTGTGTCTGAACGTGCATCATTCACTGTTATACAGACTTTCTAAGTAGATTTGCTACTCACCAAAATTTATGGCCTAAGATGCTTTCCCTTTCAACACCTGATCCTGTTGGATGTTTGTTATATCAGTGAGATGAACAACTTTGTTTTCATCTTTGACAACATTTTATATGATTTATTCAAAGGAAGCAACAGGGCTAAAGAACTGCAAAAACTGCTGAGTTAAGACCTGTCTTTGAATTAAGCATGATGAAAATGTTACTTTACATTGAGATATGACACTACTGTGGCCTGCCAAGATAAAAAGGTTAATATTGTGCAAATACATAAAAGCAGCATGTAAAAAAAAGGAAGTAGAGAATAATGCAAATGAATCTGAGATTGTGAGCTTTCCCAGAACTAAAAACTGAATGTTGGTGAAATATCAGTGTAAGAAGTTGCATCTCCTTTGCTCCCACATGTTGCCATGGCTACATTGATTTACATTTTCAATCTTGGACATTCCTTCTTCTCCTAAAGTTTTAAAAACATCACTGTACTGAATCACAACAAAAGTCCATCCAGCCCAGTAACCTGCCTCTGGCAAAGGGCCAAAAGGTAGTTCCTACAGGGTTGGTGTTTTCCTATGATCTTTTTCTGGTGTCCAACAGTTTGTAATTCAGGATATACCCAGACTGAAATCGCATTATGTCTTTTCCGTAATGCTCAACAGATTTGCCTTCCACAAACTTGTTCTACCTTTCTTCTTGAATCCATGCAAACTTTTACATCTTCAACATCCTCCAACATGGAGTTGTACATCATAATCACATATGGTGGCTCTTCAAACCATCCTCTGTTTGCTCTGAAACTGCTATCTCCTAGTTTCCTTTCACAGCCTATAGTTTTTGTACTATACTGAAGGAGTATTAAAAAAAAAGAAGATATGCTGCCCACTGCTTGGGACACAAGAAACATGGATTCAATTTACTGTAATTTCTTGAGGTAGTGAGGTGGATAAAGAACTGGTTAAAGGGAAGAAGTCAGAGAGTTGTAGTCAATGGGACAGAATCTAGTTGGAGGTCTGTGACTAGTGGAGTCCCTCAGGGGTCGGTACTGGGACCGGTGTTGTTCAACATCTTCATCAACGACCTGGATGAGGGTACAGAATGTATCCTCAGCAAGTTTGCTGATGACACTAAGCTGGGAGGAGTGGCTGACACACCAGAAGGTTGTGCTGCCATTCAACAAGACCTTGATAGGCTGGAGAGTTGGGCGGGGAGAAACTTAATGAAATTCAACAAGGGCAAGTGCAGAGTTTTGCATCTGGGGAAGAACAACACCATGCACCAGTACAGGCTGGGGGCGGACCTGCTGGAGAGCAGTGTAGGAGAAAGGGACCGGGGGGTCCTGGTGGACAGGAGGATGACCATGAGCCAGGAATGTGCNNGTGAGGCCACATCTGGAGTATTGTGTCCAGTTCTGGGCCCCACAGTTCAAGAAGGACATGGAACTGCTTGAGAGAGTCCAGCGCAGAGCCACAAAGATGATGAAGGGAGTGGAACATCTCCCTTATGAGGAGAGGCTGAGGGAGCTGGGTCTCTTTAGCTTGGAGAAGAGGAGACTGAGGGGTGACCTCATCCATGGTTACAAATATGTAAAGGGTGAGTGTCAGGACGATGGAGCCAAGCTTTTTACAGTGACGACCAATGATAGGACAAGGGGCAATGGGTGCAAACTGGAGCATAGGAGGTTCCATGTGAATATCAGGAAGAATTTCTTTACTGTGAGAGTGCCAGAGCACTGGAACAGGCTGCCCAGAGAGGTTGTGGAGTCTCCTTCACTGGAGACATTCAAACCCCGCCTGGATGTGTTCCTGTGTGATGTACTCTAGGTGATCCTGCTCTGGCAGGGGAGTTGGACTAGATGATCTTTCGAGGTCCCTTCCAACCCCTACGATTCTGTGATTCTGTAATTTCACAAATTTTCCATTTGGCCTTGGGTGGATTGTTCAGCCTAAAATGAGAAGGGGCAGCTTATGAGAGTCTCCAGCCATCAGATGGGTGAATGTAGACAAAATGAAGCAATGTTCTCCTGAGAGGTGTAGAGCAAAATCAGGGAGGGGCAAAGGGCACAAGTTTCAAAAATAGAAATTCTGACATTTCTTTTGGTCAAACCCTGTAATAGGAGCCCAGAGAAGCTATGGAGTGTCCTCCTTTGGAGTTATTAAAAACTTATCTGGACCTGGAGCAACCTAAGCTGGTTGGCACTGCTTTAAGCAGAAGTTAGATTATTGCTGATTGAGGTCCCTTCCAACTTAAATTGCTCTTCAGCACATTGACTAAAGTATTTGATGTCTCTGTGCCTCAGTCTACAAAATAAGGGCACTTTCCTATTATTGCTGAATGCTATGAAGCAAAATAATTATAGTGTGCAGTTGAAACACCTGGCAACTAAGAGTCGATGCTGTCACTGGTTTGGTATTTAGAAGAGGTCATGGACATGAAGTCTCAGAGGGCATTGAAAACCATGCTTAACACCTCCCAACGAGGCAAACTTTCATCCTGTTTCTACTTGCTAGGTGGAATTTCTGGCTTGGGCTATCCATGGAGGCTTCCTCCACTGCTGAATTCACACTCACATGAAGCCTTTCCATTCATTCTTTTCCTTCATGGTCCCACTTAGCTCAGCATTAAGCTGTACATGTTCAATATAACAACAATTTTGCTTTAGGACAAACTGAAAAATTAAGAAGTTTGTGGAGAACTTTTATGCATGATTATAACTATGCTAGTCAAATGTATTATGCCTGGCTCTCTTTATTTCTTTTCTTGTGTCCCTGAACAGCGATGGACCACCAGCTGGTTGCATCACTGTTTTTAGCTGTTAGGAAGTATCCCTGGAGAGGAGCTTTCTTCATAAGTTGCCAGGGACTTTGAGAATTTTGTTCATGCTCACTTCTAGTCTGAAGATCTGGTATCACTTTGCCTGTCTAGAGGCCTCCTGAGCACTGATGATTACTGTTTTGGCTGTAAATAATGCACACCAGTAGGGAGGTATGTGTGAAGTGTGGTAAATTGTGGTCAGTAGGAAGCCAGATGAGGCCACCTTAAAACCTTAATCCTATTTGTTTTATCTTATGAAATTAAGAAGGGTAAGTAGATGCACACTTTCTTCACTTTGAGGAAGTAAAACTATATTATAGCATAATCAATGTTACTCTTCAGAGGCAAAAATGTCTGTATTTGTTTCCAGAATAAAACTATACAAAAAAAACCCCAAAACCCAGCATCAACCCAGAAAAAGAATACTATAATTACCACTGGAGAAATATGTGCCACACAAAAAAATGATCTTGTACACACAGAAAAA
Source organism: Aegotheles bennettii (assembly GCA_013398125.1). Classification (NCBI taxonomy): domain Eukaryota; kingdom Metazoa; phylum Chordata; class Aves; order Caprimulgiformes; family Aegothelidae; genus Aegotheles; species Aegotheles bennettii. The sequence goes on from VZRW01003013.1 coordinate 26,976, forward strand.
AAGTATAACTAACTTTTCAATGCAAAATTACCTTTAGATCTTAAGAACTCAATTACACTGCCCTGTTAACTGGTGGCTTTCCTACATTGTGGTAAAGCCATATTGATTTTTTAAAAAAAATTCCTTCTGATTATATATTTGATTTTGCTGCTGGTCTTGAGATAAGGTATATTGTTGCACACTTTATAGTTTCATCCTGGACACTTAGTCAGAATAAGATATGTTCTCATTTACAAAGCCATTTGAAAAAGACAGTTAAATAAATGAACTTTTGCACCACTCAGAAGCAAAGCACAGCCAGATTTCTTATCACAAAAAGGTTCCTAGAATCTAGTAAAAGTGTAGAGGAAAACATTTTAAAAGCAGATCAGCATGAGAATTAGGAACTCTTCAGGCATGGAGGTGCAAAATTGGACTGTATTTCTGGTACCAACACGACGTCATGAGAATTGTTCTGCTTGTATGACAGCCAATCTGAGGAAAAATTAGAGCTTTATATTTGCTTTTGGTGGAGTTCCTCTCCCATGGTGAAACTTTGGAAAAGGTGAGAAATGTAATGTGCTTTGACATTTCTTGAGGCCACAGGTTATTAGAAATCACAAAGAAATATGGAAAGACATGTTTTTGCCAAAGAGGATCGGTGAGTGCAGAGTCTAACTGAGCACCTTAAAGGACATTTCTCTTTAGCAGCAAGCAGAGATTTGAGCTGACTCCGCGCATGGTAATGCCACCGTCCTACATAGTGTGTCTGTGAAGTACCGTATCCTGACCCAGCTGGGATCGAAAAGGTTCACAGCTCTTATGCAACACTGCACCTCTGCTAATAATTCTCGTGCCACTGGGATTCACCAAACCAGGCCTGTGTACCATCGTGCTTTATTGGAATGAACACAGACTGGAGCCCAAAACAGCAGTTTCAGCTTAAGGTAATGCCTTGACTCAGCCAAAATAGAGCAAGTGGGAATTCAACCTAAGTGACTCACACCACTTCCACTAAGCTGCTTTGAAATTATGCTGGAGCTAAGCAGTTGCAGCTTCATGGCCTGGAAGCTGGAACTTCTTTCATATTACCAAGTATGCAGGTTTTGTACTGCAGGGGATGGAGGGGAGTTGTTATTAAAAATAAACATTGACAAATGAGGTCCCAGTTTTGCAGACAGCAAGTGGAAGGCTAGGATGTATAAACTTAAATAGTGGAAATTATTACACAAACTTAATCCCAATGAAGGGTTGTTGCCTTCTGCATAAATCTGTAGATACTATTCTCTCCAGTTCTTGCCCCATTTCTGTTTTTTTAAACCCATATGTCCAAATGGTCACATGCCATTTCAAGTCAATTCCAAGTCAATATGTGGCCAAGGTGGATATGGTTGGTGGTATGCTAAATCATTTTCTCCCCTACCCCTAGCTGCAGGTTTCTGTGCTCCCATGCCATGCAGTGTGCACACAGTAGCATGCCCCCACTCAGATGACATCCATGCCCCTACCTAGTTATAAACGTACAGGCTTACAGAATTTAGGAACAGCCCCTGATATATGTATATATAAAGCTTTAGATTACATACAGTCAGAAAAGGGCAAGTCAAACCCTGCTCTCCTCGGGAGCAATTAAGGGACAGGAGACCCTGAATGTGAGATTTCTCCCCATATTTGTCCATAAATAACTTATTTTCATTCTTCTAGATTTCTGTTGCCTGAATTATAAGCATCTATATAAATTCACCTGTCTAAAGGTGTAATGGAAGGAGGTGGAAGGAGTACTGGAAGCAAACCTAGAAACGATGGACTCCTGATTAGTTAAGAATGCAAATCTAAGTGGCTCTGGCTATACGTGGGGCATTTGGAGATCTTGTAAATTATTATTACTTATTAACCAGAGTGCATTTATATGAGAAACAACTACACAAAAATTAATGTAGTTACAGAGATTTTAATTTTTTTTTCTTTATTCTGATATTGCATGAAACATTTGTAATAGTTTTGCTGCTGCTTCACCCAATATATAGCAATTTAATACCGGCCAGAAACAGCACCATCTAGTGATCTGTAATGTTTTGTACCCATGGGAAATGAAACACTGGTCAATGTTGAAGATGGTGTTGCAATTAGATATTATGGTAAATTGGTTAATCTAGAGATAATTTGAATTTGCATAATAAAATTAAGGCAACCTTCTGAGGCAGTAATAATCATTAACTGTGAAATGAAATAAATTATTCAGAAAACAGGCAGCTTCTTCACTGCAGCAAACATAGTAACATCTCTGAAGTCACTGGAGTCAGAACATGAGCAGTAATCTGTCATAGGCAAAGATGATGTGGGACCTGGTGGGAGTGAAGTGCTGGATTATGAATTAGACTCATAAGCCTTGTACTAAATTACATTTGCTGTTTGTAATGTTAAACAGTGAATTAATCTTTTTTTTTCACAAAGATGGGAAAATCTTCATTCAAATGTGGCATTATTTTAAATGTGGAATTGACCTAGAAGCTTAATTGGAAATCTCTTTTGATGAGATTTAAGTTCTTATGTCCCTGTTGAACTTTAAATTTAACCTGTAAAAACTGGGTCATCTGATTTTGTCATAGTTCTTTTGGGGTTATTGCTCTTTCTGTCCCAATCTTCCTTTTTTTTCCTACTTTCTTTAAATACGAATGCAGAGACAGTCCACAAGATGAGTTTATTCAGTGCTGCAGGCCATCCAAATTGCCATCTTCCCCATTTTAAAGAGATATTTGTCCCTGTGGAAGATTTACAGTGTTGAAAGAAGGCCTTAGAGTCAGAAAAAAAATTTTTTTACAAAGATAAACAGGATTGACAGGTCTCTGAAACACAATTTTTCTACTAGGTTTTACCACCTTAGTTTCTGTTGCTTCCCAGAACTGATAATGTAACCTAGCCCATGCAGCCTTTCTGGTTTGTAGCTGAGGAGTTACCAGCACTGCTAGCTGTGGTTAAGCATCTGCTATAGTACGAAAGCTGCAATATCTGAGGACAATAACTCTGGAGCATTAGAGACAGGAAAGACAAAAGTTTTTGATGAAAATCAACAGAAAACTCCAATCAAAGTAGTTTACTTCTACCAAAATAAGTTTTAGAAGCTAACATTCAATTTCTCATGGCAAAATTTTCCCTGTAATTAGTGTAAACGCTCATAAAGTAATGCAGTCTACTAGATCATTAGAAGTGAGAAACTGATTTTGTATTACTATGCTAATGATTTCAAGGAATTCAGTAGCCAAATATATTAATTTCTATATTTGGACCATAGAAATTTGTCTCTACTCTTTTTTGATTTCTCTTGAGAGTAATGGGAAGAAACTTTTTTAGTTTTGAGAGAAATTTCACTGCCAGAAATGTAAGCCATATGATAAGTTCAGGAAACGAGTAGAACACAAACTGAGAAACAAAAAAAGCTCAAAATCCAAACCAAGCCCCTTATGCACAGCAAACTCATTCATTTTTCTCATACTTATTAAAAAAATTAAAAGGGACAAAGTATGGGAGAAGTCAAGATGATACCAAGCCAGAGCTTTCTTGTGCTTCTTTCTTTTCATTTTCCTACAATTTCAACTGGGAAAACTTTTGATGTCATTGATTCCAGTCCCCTGGTTTTACGATCAATCTTCATTTTGGCTCACTCTCTTAATCAGCTGGAATGTATTAGCTGAAATCAAATGTTTCACAATAACAGTTCAGCTTCAGCCATATTTATTTTTCCCAAGGAATAATTTTAAATTCAATTAAATTGGCCACTTTGTTTCAAACTGGTTCTTTCAGCCAAAATAATAAAAAGAAAAATTGAATTAATTTGTTTTTCTTGTTTGATCAACTCTAGTTCTGATCCCTTCAATTCAACAACAGTCAGTTATTGTAAAAGTGATTGTGTAAGTAGAGAGAGGTTTTGTGATATTCCATTTCTGTGGTGCTGCCTTGCTGGGGAGATTTTATAAAATTACGTATTCTCTTTCAGTCTGTGTGTTTGCATCTGTTGAATGGGGATAATTTATTTACCTCACATTGTGTTTTGACAATTTATATTTGAACTACAATTTACATGTGGAAAATACAGCAGACTCTAGCCTGTGTAAGTCACCATAGCTCCCAAATGTGTTATTGATCCTTTGATTTATTTGCTACATGAATACATGTGCTCAGTTCTTGCACCACAGGCTCCTATTACAAAATGAGATTAAGAGTTGGCTGCTCAAAATTCCTCAGCCAGCCCCAGGTCGAGATAATCACTCTGTTTTCCCTCCAACTTGACTTTGGACATCTCTGCTGTAAACACAGGTTTTAAACTCTCAGCCTCAGCAGCCTAGGGACAAGGGCCGTATTGTGGGGAGAGGATGGGCTTGCGCCCATGGGACCTGTAGCCAAAGCTGGGGGCTCAGCACCTGCCTGTCCTCCCTCATGTGTGCCTTGGTGAGGCAGGCCAGGGCTCTGGAACATGCCATGGCACTGTCTCCCAGTGCTTGTCATGGGCTGAAGTGCACGCTCTTGGAATTGCACAAGTAGCTGTGGCGGGGAATGTCAGGTAAGGACAGGTGACTCCAAGTCCCTTGCCCCTCAGGCAGCCTGAAATCACAGGCCTGTTGGCAGAGTGCAGAAACTTGTCTTCCAGTACTCCTAGGTCTCTTCAGCTTCTGCTTGGAGCAGTCCTCTCCCCCAGTGAGCTGAGGTATTGAAGTGGGAAACTTGTTTCCTGAATGAAGGCAGGGCTACTGTGTGCTCCTTCTATGCAGAGGCTGGGGGCAGCGCTCCTGGACTGCTCAGGGAGTTGTACCAGTCTCCATTCCAAGAAGTGGAAGTGAAATGTTGCCTTCCTTGTTTTTCAAGGAAGCTCTGGAATTCTAGCATTTATTTTTAAAAGCCCTAATTAAAAAAAAAAATAAAAAAATAAAAAACCAGAATTTCCACTGTTGTTCTGGACCCTGATCAACGTCCATTGTTTCTTTTTCACCCTGTCATTGGACTGTCAGTTTTAATTCCTTCACTAGTGTTCTTTTTTTTTTTTTTTAATATGGGAGAATAGACACTTACACTCTTAACTGAACAAGTAAACATGATGTCCAACATTATTAACTAAGCCACGAATATGCCTCCCTGTTTGATCACTAAATTAGGATGGGAGAAAGTAAACAGTCAGTGTGGTCTCATCAGAGCTATCTAAATAATAGGTTAAGGAAAGGACAAATTTATAATTAGATTTTTTGTATGTTTCACACTCTCTTGCTTGATAATTTACATTTTGGTTTCATTAAAAATAGATGTACCTGCCAGAACACAAGCACACACTCTGCACATTCCATACCTGCCCTGAACACACACCCATACGGGATCACCATTTTCTTGTACGTCTAAACCTTTGTGACAAACTGTATTCTCAAAACTAGAAGGAGGAGTGATCCTCAACTTGCCATCTTTCAGGAAATGGGTATGATATCGACTGTGACTGAAGGGAACTGAGAAATTAAAACTTAGACCTGCACGGCAAGCAAAGCACCAAGTTTTCTATATCTTGTTTTTCACTGTCAAAAAGTGAGAGGAACTTCTGGACCAGCCAATATACAATATAGGTTAATTTTTTGGCAGTTATCAGGTCTTAATATTCCCATGGAAAATCCATGGAACTTTTTCATTGTTGCTTTACACTCAGTAGTCTCAAGGATGTGCTCAAAGTCCAGGAAGAACAACACTACCAAAACCTGGCCTGTTGATTAGTACTGTTGACTGGGGATTCAGATTTCATTTCTTTGTCATTTAGGGTAAGATACTTTATTCATCACAAAATTATTAGTGGTTGAAAACTGGATTTTCAGATATAACTTGTCTGACAATCACCAGCATCAGGAGATGTGTGTACCAGCAGCAGTAATTTCTCTAGATTCAACTCTGCTACAGAAATTCTTATTGTGTTTATTTCCCTTTTTTCACCTCAATCCTTTATTGATTATGCATTCATTTCTATCTCTATCTTGAGAAATAAACATTCTTTAGAGCATAAAATTATAACCTGAAAAATGCAGACATTTAAACAAGTGCTTATTTTTAGCAAATACCAGTGCTGTTCTTATTGACATCTAGACAAGATATAGAATAGAAAAATAAGAAGACTGAATACGACCTCCTGCAGAATAAAATGGTGGTGTGTAAAAAGAGCTAAAGAATTTTTTTCTTAGTATGCTGTCTTCTGCCAGGCACAGAAAAGAAGAGAATAGGATAGGCTGGAGTTCCATGCATTTCAATAGTAGTATCTGTTTATTCTGAGCTGGTAGCAACATATCTTCCTACACAGACATTCTCTGTTGGAAAAGTGACACAGGAACGTAGCAAAGTACAGAAAAACACTAGGGAAAAGTCAGCTAATAGGGAAAGAATAAAAAGGAATATCGTATCATCATTCTATCTCAGTAATTAGACCAGGGAAACAACACTTCCTTGTACTGGAAGACAGACACAAAACACTGGAAATTTTTCAGATGCTGCAGTGACAGTGTCCATAAAGCACTGCAGTTTGCATCAGCTGTGCCAAATTGAGCATGGTTCTTCTCTGACATAGCCTGAGCAAACAGTGAACTGAGATTGATTCTTGATTTTTGGCTATGGTCAGTGTGTTTCATTTCCATCCCTGAAGATACATCACGCCTATTTGTCCAGTAATTGTGTGTAATCCCTGAAAAATGTTCTATGGGTCAAAGCCCGTTTCTTGCATCATGTGTCTAAACAGCTCTGACACAATGGGATCTGAAGCTTGATTAAGTTTTTAGGTGGGAATTTTAATTTATGCTAAATTAATTATTATTCATTGTAACACATTTTTGCCTTTCTCTTGGTTGGTTGGTGGGCTATGTTGCGGGTTTTTTTTCCTTTATTCATGTGACAGATTCCTACTGGATATGACAAGAACTTACTGTGTCTGACATAGCAAGAAATCAGTCTATACAGTTCCTTCAAACATGCTGATTCTTTCAGTCCTTCTCACTCTATGGCTTGGAAAAGGACAAGGGCAAGAGAAGGGAGGGGAGGGAGAAGGAAAGGGATAGGGAGAGGGGGAAGGAGAGATTAAATATACTTTTGATACTAAATCAAATTGTACACAGGATTACCTAAAAATATTTTAGAGTTTCTAATGCATCCTGCACGTGTTATTTCCTGGAGAGACTGCAAGGAGAAAAATGGTTAGTAGGTTTTTCTGACATTCCAGTGTCAAATAAAATAGGCTTTGCAGTATCCATGAATGCTGAATGTGCCAGGGTTTAAACTGTTCTTTTAAATGTGAGCAAAGTTAATAAATGGTTTGGAACCAAAGAGAGAGATAACAAGCCTGAAATTCAGCTGGGGTAAATCATCATTGTCTTAAATTTCTATGGGTTGGATCTTAAGAGATTTAATACCAAAAAGATAGCGAAGTGAGACACAGGGTACATTATCCCATAGAAACATCTTTTGTTTCTCTTAAGAGTAAACTCTGACAGGCATGTGAAATATTCCAGTCTGTTTCTAAAACTGAAGATCCAGAGAAGTATATAATAGGAAATCATAGACACAATCTGAATATTACAGACTTTTCTAGTCTTTGAGAAGAGAGCAATAAAGTCACAGTGGCACAGGGTCAGCAGGTGGAAAGCCATTTTATTTTCTAAGGGCTTTTGTTTTTTGCAATCCAAAATTTCAAATCTTTCATCAAGACTGATAAGTGCTATAATATGCCTCTAACAAATGCTTTGCTTTTGTTATTTGTTGGGCAGAAAACAGTATTTGACATGTAACTTCTGAAATAGCTATCTTCAGCAGCCTGGTGGAATAGTGTAACACTGGAAGCTAGAGCTGGCTAAAGGAATATCACCACTGCACCCTTCAGTGGGGTGATATTAGTCCCTGCTTAGCAACTTCAGCTCCCCAGCCCTGCACTCATACAGCAGCAGCATGGCTATCTCGCTTGGGTAAAAACACTTGCTGTTGTACAGCCAGATTGGAGAGTTATGAACATGTTCAATACCAAAAAAGATGAATGATAAATACACAATATGGTATGGTTTCTTATTCTTAGTTGGGTAAAGCTAAAGTGATTCTCACTAATATAGATACTTCTACACCATGGTCCACAGAGTGCTAGCAAAATACCTTGGGAGATTTTACATTTTATTTATTTTTAAAATTTTTGTGGGAGGTTAGAGGACAGGGATGAAGGCAGGGGAGTGTTTGAGTTACAAAAGTCAACACACACCTTCATTACTTCATTTTATAAGTGGAGATCACTTCATTTTATAAATAGAGCTACAAAGCAGGTTTGAATTTGCTAAAATCATAGAAAAATGTCTTGCTAGGCATCCTTCACACCAGTATCTTCGGAGAAACTTAGATAACTGTCTTTGTTAAGTCTGAGAAATAAAAGTAATTGCTAGCCTCCTGAAAGCCTCTAGGAAACATACTTTCAGCAACCAATTCAATTTGGTTAGTCTGATTTGTTATGGAAGCAGATTTTTCTGCAAAATTTCTGGATAATAAAGAGGTGTGCCAGAATGACAGCTGATGGCAAAATTGGACAAATTTTGTAGCTGCAGCTACAAAAGGCAAAAAAGCCCCACTTTTTGCAATACTCTTGTCAACCCATTCAGTTCTCCTTAATTTGTGCAGTCAGGGTTGTAGACGCAGAAACTGAATGGTGAATCAACTCACTGAATCTTACAGCTCCTGTATAAACAAGAGTCTTTGTTTATAGGGTGTTGGTGGTTCCTACCATGCCTCTCCTCCTCATGAAGGATTTTGAGAAAACTCTACTAAAATCTTTCTCCTCATCTACACCTAAAGTGCATTTTGGGTGCTAACCATTGGGCTAAATTGTGTATTTATCATTCATCTTTTTTGGTATTGAACATGCTCATAACTCTGCAATCGGGCTGTACAACAGCAAGTGCTTTTGCTCATTACAGAATCACAGAATCACAGAATCAGTAAGGTTGGAAGGGATCGCAGTGGGTTATTTGGTCCAATCTCCCTGCCCAAGCAGGGTCATCCTGCACATGGCACAGGACTGCATCCAGATGGTTCTTGGGTATCTCTAGTGAGGGAGACTCCAAAACCTCTCTGGGCAACCTGTTCCAGTGTGCAGGAACTCACACAGTAAAGAAGTTCTT
>VZRW01003013.1:36189-81826 GCA_013398125.1 Aegotheles bennettii
GAGAGATTCTCCAGACCCTTGACCAACTTAGTGGCTCTCTGTTGGACCTGCTCCAGGAACTCCATGTCTTTCTTGTACTGTGAAGCCCAGGACTGCACACAGGATCCCATATGCCGCCTCACTGGGGCTGAGTAGAGGGGCACGATCACCTCCCTTGACCTACTGGCAATGCTCTTTCTAATACACCCAAGGACACCATTGGTCTTATAGTTTATTATCCAAACAAAAATCTTGGTCATGAGGTTCATTAATGCTTATGTTTTAGAAGTCTTGGAGTAGCAACACAAAGTGGAGAACACCGAATTGAACATTTATACACTTTTTTTAAAAGGACTATGCATCCACTCCATGATAAATAGATTATACTGCAAGATTATACACTACCTTCATTGTGCAATAGCTCCTGAAAATTTATGTTAAATATTAAGATTTGACGCACATACAAACACATGTAAACATTATGTCTATGTAAAACCTGGTTGAATGTTTGAGGAAGGAATAAAGAGGAGCCATCAATGGAATCAAACACACTAAGCAAAGCTGAAAATTTCAGTTTGTTCTGGAAATGATGAACTGCAGCTTGAAAATACTCCCTGACTTTCTCCATGTACAAAGCTCTTGATTTCAGCTAAATTACTTGCTCAAGTTCTAACATGCTTGTTTAGCTCCATCACACACAGACCTGGCCAAGAGCTAAAAGCTCCATGACTGTAATTGAAGTATGTAAAAAAGGCCTGGATATATGTTATTGTTTTCTTCTTCCTTTAAAGAGTTTAATCTGAATTGAATGGCAATATGGGATCTATTTTGAGGTAGATACACCCTTCAGTCAATGTATTTGTGGAATTTTAATTTATTTGCTCCTTGCTCCTTCCTCCTTGGAGGAGCAGCCTGGCTTAGGTCTATGTACCACAGTCCAAGTCTCACATTTCATATCTCACATCTACTGAGTGGGACACTGCATGCCTCCTTGGAATAGAGAGTGTAGCATTTCCATCCACACTTTCTGTGTAACTTCCACTGTCTTTCCAGTCAGCTATCTGGTCCTTGTAACATATCTAAGAGTTTTCCCGGCAGAAACTACTAATATGCACAACTACTAACATGCTCTGAGTGCTCTTGAACTTCACTGCAGCTTGGATTCTGACTCTAGCTCCACCTAGATACTTCAGTACTGCATTGTTGGCAGCTTAACAAATAGCTTCAGCTGAAGAGTATTGATTCATAAAAATAACCCACAGAGTGAGAGGCGAGAGGCTTCACGACTGAAGAGGTTACTCTGAATTGCTTGGGGCTTTTGAGAGGCCGTTAGTGGCTGTTTCTACCAGTTATAAACACTAAGAACAAATGGATTTGGCATGCTTTGTTCTGTAAAATAGCAAGCCTGTTACATTCAAAATAAACATTACCCACCACCACAGTGAGAAGAGGGAGGTGACCTTGGGAAGATAATGCCTAGAAATCAGCAGGAAGAACAGAGATTTAAAAACAGATTGTGACATTTCTATAGTGTCCCCCTCCTTTTTTCAGTCACTGAATTCACTGAGGATACAGATAATCTCTCCTTGGTGCTGGAGTTCAAGCCTACATTATGGTCAGATACAGGGAGCACAGACTCATCTCTTCAGCCTTTAGCCATAGCAGTGGACATTTTCTCTTATGGACATGGGAGAGGGAAACCCCCCAGGACAGCATAGTCCATGAGGCACTTGTTTGCAGTGTGTGAACCTATCAAAACACAAGAAAGCTATGCAGGTTTTTGATACACTTTTGTTATTCATGAGAAAGGGCAATGGTTTGGGGAAAGTTAAAGATAAAATCAACCCAAAAAAAGCCTTTCCTCAGTGCATCCTAGCCCATTTTCACCCTTCTCTTAGCTCTCCTGCACTACTCTTCCTGCACTTCATAAAGGTGAGCTTTCTCCCTCCTTTATCTTCGCAATGTATATGGCTTAAGAGAGGAAAATGAGAAGTATGTCTCTGCCCATTTCTGCTGCCTGGTCAGGATCTTTCAGTTTACCAAGTACAACTGTCAGATGATTGTCTTGCTGAGACAGTCTTCCCATCTTCCTCCCACACATGGTAGTTTTCTTCCATTAGTTTTGAGAGTCAGTGTCTTTTAAATCATCAGCATTTACTCCACCTGTTGACATACTTGTTGCACACACCTGTGGTACTTCAGCTCCCTATTCAGAGAAAAAGGGAATGATTATCCTCCAGAATGGATGGGAATTTTGATGAAGATGTATTGTCACACAATGGCAGGGTATTATACAGAGACTTTGTCCATTATCATATTCAGTGAATGTGAGACTTCCAGGCCTAAAGAGAGATGACACATATTGGGGATGTTTTTGACCAAAAATCCTCCTAGTGCATATGAAGCACAAAAGTTTAGAAATTAAAATTAAGAGTAAATTCCTCCTATATTTCTCATTGAGTTTGTCTAGCTCCCAGGTACCTTTATGATATGTGTGAAAAAATACTACCCCTGTATGAGATCTTTCTCCATAGCACTGATGACTTCACATGTGCCTATCATAACCATTCACCCTTGTAATTTTTTTTCAAGAAGTCTGATATTGCTGCTTTTATGAAATCTATTTCATACTTTTGACTAGTCCCTACTCTACTTTTGTGTTATTTCTAGTTCTTCCAAGGTGTGGCTCATCTGCATAGTAGATGGTGACCATTTTAGAGCAGGGACTCCTTTATGAAATTATTTAATGTAATGCCACGAATCTTGGACTTTGAGATTTTAGGCACTCACCCTAACACAGGTGCATGGTAGTGTTGCACTGATGCCCTGCTGAGATATTAAAACCTCTAAGGAATTTGAAGATGTAGCTGATATCTCTGATAGTGCTTTGTGGTAGATTTTCCACAGTGCACCCGTGCATTAAAAGAAGTGAAATAGTTGATGATGAAAGGTGATGGCCAAAGGCTGAAACAGTCTTGTGGTATGCAAGGGGAATCTGTTTACAGCACCCATGAAAATTAGGAGTACTATATAATTATTTAATAAGTACTTCACAAATATTATTATATTATCTTGACTAACCAGCATGTTACTTTATCTGCTAATGAGTAGACTTCCCTGTTATTCAAAGGTGCATCATAAGTTTCCAGAACATATGTTTTCATACTACACCATTTTTCAGAGCAGGTGTCGCTATAGTAGAATCTAGGTCAGGAGCAGGCCATTATAGTAATGGACTTTGGCTTCTTGCAGAAGACAAACCACAGATATTACTCCAAGTGACTCCACCTCATTCTCCAGGCACTGATGACTGAGCAAGCGTTTTCTTCTGGGGGAAGCCATGCCAGCTTCAGTTGAAAATACCACATGACAGAGACTTTATCCTGCCATCATCACCTCCTATGACTGTGTTTCCTTATTTGCAAAATTGCAAGTCTTGCTTTAGGTTGGACTGTGTTAGTTGCCCATTCCACCTACTCAGCTGCACTTGGCAAACTTGCTTTATAGTTTTAGGGACTTCTCTGTGTCTTGTTGAAACCGAACTGCTGATCTCTTTAATAGGCTACTGTTTTCATTGTTATTCCGGTTTCCAGTGTTAACTTACGTCTATCATTTAATTTCTATTGTCATTCACAGACACGTGTGTATTTATAACAACCTCAAGAAGAGTATGACTCTGTTATAAAATGCTGAAACTGTAACTTCTTAGCTTTGCTTCAGAATCACTTATCAAGGTAACCCAGCCTGTTCTAATCCCATTTGGAAAACAAACTTTGGTAAGAAACTTGATCCTAAACTTTTATGTTACAAACACCTTCCCATTCCCTCTTTTGGTCTCCTGGGTCTGCTCTTGGCTTAAGCTACTTTTTGCTGTCACTGCCTGAGCTGGTGTTGACCTGACTCTTCTAGTCATGCAAGACACTGGCTTTTTTATCCTAGCTGTATTCAGGGCCAACATTTCTTCTTAGAATGGCGTAAAATTGGGAGCTTTCCTCAGGTCGATGACAATTGAACCATAAGTATTCATAAAAATTTAAAATTTAAAATACATAACTAAGGGAAGTGGAAGCAGATTTCTTTGTTTTTACTGTTAGCAATTTTACCTGGGACAATTCCAGTTCATACATGGTAGGGAAAGAGAATGTTAAAACTTTGGAAGGGATCAGAAATATTTTGTGTTTAGCATCAATAGGACCCAAACCAAGTTTCAAACCTCCTGGAATATCAATATACTTATTGGCATTTGAAAACAGAGTAGGGGTTTTTTGTTCCTTAAAAATATCAAAACTGAGAATTTCAGTATTTTCAAATCAGAATAAGAGGGAATGTCTTCATGTTGCACAGGTAAAGTTCAAGCTGGATATTAGGAAAAAATTTTTTATGGAAAGAGTGGTCAGGCTTTGGAACAGGCTGTCCAGGGAAGTGGTGGAGTCACTGTCCCTGGAAGTATTCAAAGGACTTTTGGATGTGGCCCTCGGGGACATGGTATAGTGGTGGACTTGGCAGTCCTGGGTTGATGGTTGATGGCTGGTTCAAAGGTCTTTCCAACCAGAGTGATTCTATAATTCTATGATCCTAAGAAATAAAACATTCAGGAAAAGTCAATGTAAAATCATAAAACATGTAGTTTTGGCAACTTCAACATTTCTTTTGATTAGCTATTTTACCCAACTCTGTCATTTGCCCACATCTTTCAGCTACAGGACAATATTTTCTCTTCTAAGTACCTTCTGTTGCTTTAAACTGAGATCTCAAAAGCACACACTTTTCAGAGAGTGTATTTTTCCTCTACTCACTGTCAACACTGTAGAAAGCAACATTTACACACTTGGGGTCTTGTGCTTGCTATTAACCACCATAACGATTTAGAATTATAATAACCCCCTGCAAGGCTGTGAATTTCTCCCACTTTAATCTCTGAGATTACAATAAACCCCTTCCATGCTCACCACTTTAAAGGTTTTAACAAACAACAATGAAAATATAAAGGAATAACTGCACCAGCTCAGACAAGCATGTAACTCCCTGTAATTTGGGACAAACAAGTCCCTTTGTAGGTGGTCTTTTTCTTGAATGTTGGTTGAATAAAGCTCTCACTTATCTTGATGTTAGAAAGTAGGAAGTGGATAATTCAGGGAATGATGAAATCAGTGACTCTGTTTCATTGTGTTGTCAGCCTCTACTGACTTTAGGGGGAACTTTGACTGAAAGTTTTAAACCTCTGGTACAGCATGGAAGTAACCACTAACGGTATGAATTTTTAGTAAAGTAAAATGGTTTGGATTTTTTTAATTCAAGATGATGAGACCACAGCCGTGAGCCCAAGTCTTGAAGTTAAATGCCCCCTACTGGCCATGAAATGATTTTATTTTTTAATGTTAAAAAAAGCATTAAGTATTCTGGAGAGTTTGTCCTAAGCAAAACTTGTCTTTATCTGCAAATTTATTTATTTATTTATTTCATTTTCTCTCTTGCAAAGATGGTCAAATTATTGTAGGAGGCTTAAACTACTACTAAGACTATATAGGGGTTTTTTTAGGGTTTTTTTGCAAAATATTCTTCATATTGTGTGTGTCTCAGAAAAAAAAGGCAAAAAAATTACTATTTTATGAAAGAAAGCAGAAAATTGTTCTTTGACAGAAAATGGTTATCATTTCTGTGACAGTATAGCTTAGTGCCATGCTAAAATCAGTGCCAAGTTATGAAGAGGTTATGTGATATCCTTGTATGAATGTGTCCTGAAAATCTTACTACTATGATAGAAAAAAATGCAGGACATGACCAAGGCCATAAAAGGAAAAAAAGCTGTGATAAGGTCAGAATTTCAAACCAATTTTTATGAGTTTTCATTACCTGCGACAAAACAAAGTCAGACCCTAAGGCACACAAGTTCAGATAGGAAGGGGAAGAGAGAGTGGAAGCATGCTTATTCATGAGGACATTCCCCTTCCTGGAGCACTTACCTTGCTTTGCCTTCTAATATATGGCCCCAGCTTACTACCTCTCTTACTACCTCTTTTCCTTGGGGTACTCCTGGCACGCAGCTGTCTTAACTGTGCAAAGAACAAGTTTGTCACTACAGAGCATCTCATTGAAAGCAAGCAGAAGAGCTCTTATTATTTCGCTGATACATGCTCTGCTTAAAACCAAGTGTGTTTTTAAGAAATTCAGGTAATTACGAAATGTAAGGGACTTGAGGGTGGGTGGTGGACTTTTAGCCAAAAACTTATTCATAGAATCATAGAATGATAGTTCATCCAGTTCCAACTCCCCTGGCATGGGCAGAGACACCTCCAATTACACCAGGTTGCTCAAAGCCCCGCCCAACCTGGCCTTGAACACTGCCAGGGAGGGGGCAACCACAACTTCTCTGGGCAACCTATTCCAGTGTTTCCCCACCTTTACAGTAAAGAACTTCTTGCTAATATCAAGTCTAAATCTACCTTCCTTTAGTTTGAACCCATTTCCCCTTGTCTTATAACTCCATGCCCTTGTAAAAAGTCCATCTCGAGCTTTCCTGTAGGCTTCCCTTCAGGTAATGAGAGGCTGTTATGAGGTCTCCCTGGAGCCTTGTCTTCTTCAAGCTGAACAACCCCAACTTTCTCAGCTTCTCTTCTTAGGAGAGGTTCTCCAGCCCCCTGATCATCTTCACAGCCCTCCTCTGGACCCCCTTCAACAGCTCTATGTTCTTCTTATACTGGGGACTCCAGAACTGGACACACTACTCCAGGTGGGGTCTCATGAGACTGGAGTAGAGGGAGAGAATCACCTCCCTCGACCTGCTGGTCACGCTTCTTTTGATGCAGCCCAGGATACCATTTGGCTTTCCGGGCTGCAAGTGCGCACTCTTGGCTCATGTTGAGCTTCTCATCAACCAACACCCCCAAGTCTTTTCTGCGGGGCTGCTCTCAGTCCTTTCATCCCCCAACCTTTATATGTGCTTGCGATTGCCCCAACCCAGGTGCAGGACCTTGCGCTTGGCCTTGTTGAAATTCACACAGTTTGCATGGGTCCACCTCTCACACCCGTCAAGGTCCCTCTGGATGGCATCCCTTCTCTCCAATGTGTCCACCACACAGATTGATGTCATCAGCAAATTTGCTGAGGGTGCACCCAATCCCACCATCCATGTCACTGACAAAGATGTCAGAGAACCAGACCCAGTACCAACCCCTGAGGAACACCACTTGTCCCTGATCTCCACTTGGACATTGAGATGTTGACCACAGCACTCTGAGTGCAACCATCCAGACAATTCCTTATCCACTGAGTGGTCCATCCATCAAATCCATGCCTCTCTAATTTAGAGATAAAGATGTCATACAGGATGGTATCAAATGCTTTGCACAGGTCCAGATAGATGACATCAGTTGTTCTGCCCTTATCCCAGTAAATCTGTAACCCCGTCATAGAGTCCACCAGATTTGTCAGTCATGATTTGCCCTTAGTGAAGCTGTGTTGGTTGTCACCAATCAACTCCTTGTTTTCTATGTGCCTTAGCAAAATTTCCAGGAGGATCTGCTCTGTTATCTTACCAGGCACAGAGGTGAGACTGACTGGCCTGTAGTCCCCTGGGTCTTTCTTTTCCCCTTGTTAAAAATAGTGGTTATGTTTCCCCTCTTCCAGTCAGTGGGAACTTCACCAGACTGCCATGATTTCTCAAATATGATGGATAGTGGCTTAGCAACTTCATCCACCAGTTCCCTCAGGACCAGCAAATATAATGTCATTTCACAGCTTACCATGAAATTGATGAACTGACTTGCACAGTTTTTTCTATAAAACAGCCTGATTAGAAATTGTGGGTTGTGAGGTGAAGAACAGACTTGAATTCTCTAGGGTTATGGTTTTAGAGTCACCACAGCTTAAAAGGCTTCAGACCTCAAGCAGCATGTCAGTTCATCAAATACACCTTTTAGCTTCTTTGAACTGATAAGGTTGTAGCTCAGGTTTCCATGAGACCCCTATCTGAGTTACCTTCTCAAACCTCATTCAGTGTTTTTTAGTGTTATTATTTTCTCCAAAAAAAAAAAAATGAGATACCTTTCTTAGGCCCCATGGCAATCACACACATGACAACCACAGTCTTTTCTTGTACATAATGACATCCCCAAAAAGATATCAAAGCTGCCCACCATGCGGAAAATCATGAAGAAGCATTCCCTTGAGGGCTGCTGCCAAGAGTTTTGATGGAACTCCTGAGCTTCTTGAATCCTAGAGCAGATGTCTGACCTTAGCAAGGGTGCATCATGCACTCTCTCTGTTTACAGGACAGCAGTGAGGTCGGCAGACTTACCACTCTCTGCCTCCATCCTGGAGACCGACTACCCCAACAGCTGTTTTCAGCTGTGAGAGCTGAGCTCACCAGATGTGGGCCACCTCTGATCATACATGCGGATCACCTCTGGGTAGAATGCTGCTTAATAACTGTTAGGCATGCAACACTAGAAGCCAGTGTGAGGGGGATTTACTGAGCAGAAGAGGACTGAATCTTCCTCCAGTCTGTAAACCCAGCCTGCTAGAACCTTGTATAACCTGGGAGATATTTCAGGAGAGGCTGCACAAAGTGTTTTTTCCTTGACAGGGGTTTTGTTGTCCCACCACTTTTGCATAACCAGCCCCCTAGACCGCTATACTGACTTGTAACCCTTCTTTCATCTGTTTTAGCCTGGTTTTGCCCAGTACAGCCCCTTGTGTGCAGATTTCCCCTTTACTGGATGGAGAAGGGTTCAAGGATTGACCAACAGCCTGTCTTGGACTCTGCTAATGCTCCAAGAGACAGACAGTGAGAGGATCCTATCCTTGCTGTGCTGACCAAGCAGTCATCAGAGTATGAAATGTTGCTGGGGCAGGAGCAGTGGCTGTCTTACATTGCCTGGATTCAAGTGTGTGTTCGTTTCGTCATGAATGAAATCTGTTCTTTAATTGCAAACTTCTAAAAGCAGGAATGTGGTGGGTTAGGGGTTTTTCTCAGCTTCAAAAGCCAGTCTCCAGAATGACTGGTGAGATTCTTTTCATGGAAAGCACAGGCGTGTAGCAGCAGATGCCAGAAGATAGGACATACAGGACAGTGCATAAGGGAGGAGCTTAAAAGTGGTGCTGACAATTTTCTTTCAACAGAAGCCCTTTCAGAATGGTGCACAGGAAGGGAGCAAACTCTTGCAAGGTACTGTGAACAGGTTTGATGCCTTGCAGGACATTTTCTTCTAGAGGAGAGAAGCCCCAGCCCCACTTCTGCCATTGGACCCCGCACTCAGGCTTGTACATGCCTGTGACTGCTGGGGCCCCCTCTGAACAAGCAGTGTCATCTTAATCCCTCTTGTTTTGGGTTACTGTGGGGTTTTAATTTTATTTTCTATTACTTGAAAATTACCATTTCTGGCAGATTCTGCAAAGTCTTAATTTAATCTACAATGGGTAAAATGCCCAGCATTTTACAGCACAGAAAGCAGTAGAGTTAGACAGTCTGTGCTGTAGGCGTGTAACAGGTATGAGCCAGTGTCTCTGAGGCAGCAAGAGCACTTTAAGCTTTTGGAACAAAACCAGACTTCAGTCATTCTTTCCTAAGGCAAATTCTGTGGAGGTAGCCAAGTGCTAGTCCTCGTGCTGTTTTAATTTATCAAGCTGAACATAATAACACATACCATCTCTTCTTAAGAGCAGGGAAGAAAGAGGATGAGGCAACAACAGCAAATCAAAGTACAGGACCTAAACAAAATGAACATCTTGGTAAAAGCGCATCTCTCAGATCTGAAGATTAACCCTGATGTTTTCTCTTAAAATGTCGGTTTGCTGCCTTTTCTTTTGTTTGGATTGGTAACAAAGAGCTTCACTCATTGGTGGGAAAGCAAGTTCTCTGACACATTCTTGGTCTTAAGAGGAATAACCTGTGCAAACAGGGACCACGGCACTCAGTGTCAGAGCAGAGTGAGGCTGCTAACAGACAAGGAGTTTTGTGGCAGCATGGAGCAGGCACCAGCGTGGGAACAAGCACCCTAGCTGACTGCTGGCAGGGTGAGGTCTGGAGGAAGTAATTTTTCATTAACGTGCCCCACTACACCCGTGGAGGGCAAGCTCTGCTGGACCCCATGAGGAACAGTCATGCGTTATCACTTGAGTTCCTCCAGTTATGGTCTTTTCAGGAGTAGGCCCCTTGAAGGTGGTTCTGGCTGAACAGGGAGGAACGAATGTCCCCAGGGCCGTGGACAATACTTCATTGGCACCAGAAATGTAGACCAGTCAGCTGATAGTGCCTCTGTGAGAAGAGCTCCAGAGATCAAACCAAGGATGCCATGTGGGCAGGGGTCGGGAGCTCAGGAGGAAATACTACTTCCTCCCCAGGGCCCAGTGCCTTCCCGAAAGTGCACTTTGCCTCCTTGATGAGCTGCCACTCCTGTCTATCAACTGCTGCTAAGTGTGACTTTCCTGACAGCAGGAGAGCTCCTCTGGGAGGGGCAGATTCTGCCCTGTTTTTTCAAACGCTGCTTTTTAAAACATCTTTTTTTAAAAAAAATCTCTTTTATTCTGAGGTGAGAGATACACACTTAAGGCTTACAGGGAAGATTATTTTTAGGTGTATTTCTTCAAAGCTGGTCCTAAGACACAGCATACAATATGCAGTTAGTGGTGAACAGTATAAAAAACATGAACTACAAGGCTTCTATTAAAATGAGATACTGAGATAGGATCCTGAAATAGTTGAGAAGGAAGCACAGTTCTGCAGTTATCCTTATAGGTTAACATCTCTTAAAATAATCAACAACCAAAACAAAAATCATACAAAAATCATATCACTGTGTTAATCAGTGACAGCATATGACATGGAATTATTTAACTCTGTTTATGCAAACTATTATAATACAAAGTGTTCTGTGATATCATTGTAAATCACTGCTGGAACTTAATTTATTACATGTGTGTGGCTGTTTCTGTGAAAAGAAAGTTTTTTAAATACAGGTGAAGATAGAGGATAAAGTCTCTACTTGCTTACATCAGTTCCACACTACAAGCTTGGTACTGCATTGCACTTAGCTTTAAAGAAGTGATCCAATGAGAAAAACAACTCAATGTCTTGCACTAACTCCAAATGTAAAGAATATTCTAGCCAAAGGATATGTACACAAAATAATGTTTACACATTCAGAGACCTTGCTCTTTATCTGCATCTTGGAAATGTAATTTCTGTGACTTCTGGTTTTATTTTTGTGACACTGCATGGCCCCAGTAATGTGAGGTGAGTGTACGAGCACTGGAAATGGACTAAAGCCATCCAGGCATCACTTGTGCCACTGGCATCATGCCCAGGGACTCATAATCAAGGCGTTCAAAGCGTACAAACCATAGGGTGTTGTGCAGGCAACATCAAACAAAGTATCTGGCACCAGAGAACTCTTCCTAAGCCCTTTCATGAAAGTAGGCTGTTACAGTCAAAACAGGATGATGTTCCTGATTGACATCTTAGAAAACTTGGATGATTTATTGTGCGTCTTCAGCATAAAAATATATCAGGCCTCTTAAATCTCTGATAATCACTTATTCATTAGAAATTTATCTTTATGTGGGATCGTTAAAAACATGGAAGTAATAAATAAATAGACACTGGAAACACATTTTAAAGAAACAAACCAATTAAATGTTATTTAAACAAACACTGGGATGGCTTTCCAGGGGAAGGAAACACATCAACACCTAAAGTCTTTTTTTTTTTTTTAAAAAAAGTTTGGAGACAGCTTGTGCAGGAGAAACTGTCCTGTAGGTCAAATCGGGCACTTGTGATGGTCCCTTCCAGATTTAAAATTAAGGACTTTGACAGTCATCTCTCTTTCTTTACTTTCCATTGTAGGCATGGAAAGAAGAAAAAACTGATTCAAGGTCTACAAACAGCTGAGATAGAAATGGTGTTTCTTTCTAGAAATATTTCAGATTTAATTATATTTTTCTGTCTTACAGTGTACTCAAACCAAAACTGTCTGTGTGTAAACAAGCAAGACAGATGAGATAGTCACTTTCCCAGTCACAGTGGCCAACAGAAAAGAAAATAACTACATATTGAGTGTGCATCTGAGAGAATCTACGTTTAAATACGTTTGACCACCTGTCATTAATGTAGCCCAAGCAAAAAGCGTGATTACTAGAATTATGGGTTTGCCTGAGGCCTAGCTTCTGTCACCTCTCCTGCTTAAGCTCTTCCATTTCTATACATTCATAATAAGCAGGCCAGGAGGGACATTTGCTAAAGGTTCAGCACCACACTAGTGCTGTCTTCTTTTCAGTGTCGTCTGAACTTTTGGGAATTGTGTGGATGTTTTCCTGTGGAGCTGAGCCAGAAATAGTAAAACTTGCTAGAACCACATTGACTCCACATAGAACTACGAGTGGTCCAGAGAGCCTTGCAGAACTACCCCAGTGGTTACTTGTGGAGGCAGCTCAGCAGCACACAAACCAGAATGCAGTACACAAGGACGGGTCAGTCGGGGTCAGATCTTAGGATACCTTAAAGCAGGGGGTCTGTGGAGTGAAAACTGAGTCTGTTTTGAAAGCCAACATTGGCCAGAAGCCCCTGTCTCCTTCAAAGGGATGACACCACCCTGAGCGCAGACAAAAAAGGAAAGGCAGCAATTTTTCATGCACTTAATTTGCCAAAACCTCCAAGGTAACTCTGCAGCTCAGATCCAGCACAGACCTTAACTGACTCAGTGTGCATTCTTGGCCTCAAGGCTCTGTGAATATCTTATGGTGATTGTTTGGTACAGGGCAGAGTGTTTGCATGTGCCCATCTCTAATAATGCACCACACTTGAGGTCATAAATCTCCTCTGGAAACATATATTGTAGAATCATCTCCATCTGAACTGCTGCTGATAAACATGACTGGACTAAAATAGAGTCAAGGCAGAGAGGAAGATTTTATCCTGCACTTAATAGTGAAATACTTTTCTTATTTTTCATTAGGAAAAAGCCTGGTGTCTCTAACACTCCTTCCTCACCTCAAGTAATGGAGTCAATGAAAGAGATCTGTGTTTCATCTCATGCGTATGTGAATTAAGCTGTATTGCTTTACACAATGTACACTTCACTATAATGCTGGAATTTTACACAAATGTGCACGTTTTGGGGGGTTTTTTCTCTGTAGCAAGAGTAGGTCTTGTGTGACAGCAAGAGGCCAGTAGGTTTAAGTAAACTTGGAGATGCGTAATTTCTACTGCATAGCTGTGATGCATGGAGCTACTCAATGTACAAGCTGTAGAAGGGGCATAATCCAAGACATCTTAGAGGTAGTATAGTAGGTAATATTTTTAAATGTTTTCAAAAAGATGTAATACCTGAAGTCAGAGATAACTGTCACTTTCACCCCAAACTAGTTAAAATCTACTGCTTTTTCACTTACTTTTGGACATAATGAAAGGTAGCAATTTAATTCAAAATTGAATGTATGCTGTGGTTATTCAAATACGGGAACAAGCTAATTTCCTACTGGTTTGTATTTTATACCAGTTTCCAGTGGGATAGAGAGAGAAAACAATGAAATGAAATAAAATAAAAGACAGGACTGTCACTGGGGCTACTGCCCCAGTAGTACTACATACCCTTGCACTACCTCTCCTCACTGTCTCTCCAGCTGGCTCAGGGGACGGGAAGCACATCAGCCAAGCACTCTCTTATGATCCATTTCCACTTCATCTAATGACTTGTCATTACAACTACAGCCCACAAACATTTGGGTTTGTTCTTATAATAGTGTACATGCCATGTACAAAACAAAATAAGTTTCTCACAAGTATTTCCACAAGGCAGAGCTACAAAATGTGGCTGCTTGTGACAGTGTGGTGGGAACCAAGGGAATGAGTACAAAGCAACGGGCACAGAGGCAGGGAAACCAACTAAATAAAATGAGAACAGAAAAATGTTTTCAGTGGGAAGCAGGAACCTAAAATACATGTGAAAAAAGTGTTTTCTCCAGATTGTATTAGTATTAGTATTTTACTTTGAGCTTGTTTTGGCTAGACTGCCCTGTGAGGGTGCCTACTTTCTTTTGGGTGGATGAGAGGTGACAAGTAAGAAAGACTATCTATTAGGAAGTCAAAGACACAAAGCCCTAATAGTTTTTATTACACAGCTTTGAAGAAAGCTTAAGTTAATGAGATTTTCACTATTGTTTATATATTACACAAGCTGAGAGAAACTGCAGTAGCTGTGAAGCATCAGACTGGTTGTCAGGAATTCCTGATGTTAGCACTTCTGTCCTGTGTTAGTAATTTAAGCTCAGAAGAAGACCCATGTGTATGACAACTGTTTCTGTCTACTGTTTGGAGGATGTTTTGACCTTCTGATAACGACTTTTACTGCCACAACATGCAGGTAGTGTCTATTATCTATAGAAAAAAATAGTGATATAATACAGTTTCTGGTCTGGACCTGGCTTCCACCCAGACAGTGAGGAAGGCAGGCAGAATGAGTTCAGGTCTGTCAACACCAGCTTAAGGAGACATGTCCATGCTAATATCAAGTCAAACAATGATTCAGCTAATATAATGGCTGTGGTGCCTTTGTTGGGTAAGTGCAACAGTGCAGAACAAAAGTCAAGTTCAGTGGAGTCTTGCTGTGCCTCTGGCAAGAAAAGGCAAAGGGTAGTCAATGTGAAGGATGGAAAAGTCAACCTTGTTTTCTTATTCAAGTGATAGCGAGCACAAAGTGTACTGATTCTTAAAGCAATGTGAGCAGTCTCTTTCTTGCCAAGACCATAGTTGAATGTTCTTGGCTTTTCCAGCTATAACCAAAGTGAAAGTGATGTAGTGTTAAAAGAAAGCCTTTTCTTGCAAAATTTCAAATTCAGTTTTACAAATCTAAGAGGTTTTCGACAATACAGTCGGGAATAAACTCCGGCAAACTTTCTTCTTGCCAATCACAGCATGCAAGTGAAGCCATATCAAGGTGAATATCTAAGCAGTTATAAATAAGTAAATAGTTATTTTGAACTGCATTTTTCTCCTTTATTTTTACATATATATATATAAACAGAAATAATATTGGGATTTATATAATTTTTAAAAATTACATTGGCTTAGCTCAAGTTGGCCCACTTATTTCTCTCCATGTAGAAATTATGTGATATACAGTATTTCTGATGTTTTTAGATCTTGATAAATAATAAAAAAATAAAATTTGTAGCATCCTTTATTGTCCTCCCAAAGTATATTGTGGCATGACAACAATACCTTTTGGAACAAAGCAAATTTATTAAGTTAAGTACATACTTGGTTCTGTGTACACAGTGTGAAAAATTCAGTCAAGATAGCTGCAACTTTAAAACACAAGATGTAAATTTTCAATGTTAGTCCACGGAACCTTGGAAAGTGTGGAATTTTTTGAGGGTATAAATATATTTTTAAAGATGTTTAGTATTTGCATTCAAAAAAATCTCTTTTCAGCTTCCCAGAGAATAGTTTGAAGGGTGAAGAACAAACAAGCAGACAAGAACAGAGAAGACACGGGAATGTAAGTATGGATATACCTATTATTAAATATATGAACATTTCATCAGTACACAGTCATGTTTTTTAAAAAAAATTTAACCCTTGAGGGAATTATAATGCATATTTATAAACTTTCTCATAGCTCTAACCAAACTTTTGTACTCAGAATAAATGAGTAGTATTAAAAGAGAATGCAGAATTTAGAGCATGCCTCTTTTTTTCTCGGTGAACTCTAATTTACCCAGGTTAATGTCAACTCCTGCATCATTTTCAAGCTGGAAGCCTTCTGAAGATGGAAAGATGTTTTTAAGCCAGCATTGCTTTTTGCCTCAGCTAAGCTTTCCACATCTGAAATATGCTTCTGCAGAAAACAAACTCTTAAACAAAAAACTTTTTAAGATGAAAAAAACCTTTCAATGTGGCTTAGTTATAACCAAAATTATGCTTCTAAGTGCTCCAGACCTGTAGCAGGCCTCTTTATGTAGCTGATTATTTTCCTTCTCTGTTTCAAGCATTACAGCCCTTAGGCTAAGCTGGCACATGAGGCTTCTCCAGCACTCCAGAGTAAAACCAGATTACCACGACCCAGAGGATGACACACAGTAACATGGTCTCTTGTAGGCTTAGGAATTTTGCCAGTGCTGCTCCTTGTAGAAGCTTAAAAATGTCCATCTGCTAAGCTGTATCTCTTGGCCAGTTTAAGGCACGCAGAAGGCTTAGAAGCTCCAACAAGATTCTTGAGGGTAGTTGAGGATCTTTGGTTTTCTCTTCATCTAAAATAAAATTTGCTTATCAAACACATCAGGAGTAGT
The DNA here is from genome assembly GCA_013398125.1 of Aegotheles bennettii. NCBI lineage: Eukaryota > Metazoa > Chordata > Aves > Caprimulgiformes > Aegothelidae > Aegotheles > Aegotheles bennettii. The sequence goes on from VZRW01003013.1 coordinate 52,453, forward strand.
TTAGGAATCCTCAAAACTTCAAGCAAGGTTCTTGCTAGCAGTGTGGTTTAGGAATATCAAATGCTCTGTGAAACAATTTATCTGACTTCTCATGCAGATTTTTCAGTCCTCAGTATATTTTGTATATACAGCTTAAGATTTTTTTCAGACATCATTATCACAGAGCTAGTTTGTGGGAACACCAGTCTTCAGTGCAGGCCTGTTTTGTGTATTATTTCCCATTTGGAGACATTTATTTTTCTTGGCAGTTAGAATTTGATAAACTATGTTTTCTTCTTAACTTTGTCACTGATATAGCACACAATTTCAGTCAAGTGCTTAGTGTTTTATTTCTTTCAACTTAATGTTTGGGGGTGAGGGGTGTTAAGGTCTCATGAGGATCTTCAGCTCTTGAGTATCCTCACAGAGCTCTGAAATTTAAAGTGTGTTTTAGACTAGAGATTGTAAAATCTTAAGCAACAAGAGATCCTCTGCAGATGACATTTTCTGTAAGCTTTTTATTCTGCTATTTGTGGACTGAGTTCCTCCAAGATCCCATATAGTTTTGTTCATTGCACCCACTTCCAGTTTGCAAAATGCCAGTTAGATCACCATACTCCCATAGCAGTTACAGGTCAGCAAGTATGTGAGAGCACGCCAATCTGTGGAGCATTTTTTTCTATTTCACTGTTTTCTGAGTTTTCTTCTCAGGTATAAAGTTTTCTTCTCAGTCAGGTATAAAGTCTATCATAGTTGTAATGGCCTGGAACCAGGATTGAAATAGCAGTGGAAGAACTAGTGTGATGTTGAAAATGTCACGCAGTCCATCAAGGCTCAAGCCATCATACAGTTGGTCTTATTCCTGGAAGGTTCTTCCATTCCATAAGTTTAATTGGTGTAGAAGTCTTGCTTGTTCACATCCTTAATGTTTTTCCACTTGCTTCAAACCCATTTTTGTATCGCTACTGTCATTCATGATTTGCCTTGGGCCATATCCTTATGATTTTAAAAGAAAACAGAAATCTACGTCTGCTTTCAGGAACACAAGCATGGGCAGAATTCAAATATGTTGACAAATAGTCTGTTTGCAATTGTCAGAAAAAGTGTCTTACTTCATGTTTATTCCTACTCCAGTCCATAAGTTTTTGCTTGGAGATAAATATCAGTTACAGTAAGTAAACACAGGAAAACTCAGAACTAGTAGTTTGTAGTTTTCTCCACAAATAATACCAATAAACTTTGTTCAGTTTCAGACAAAGGACATGCACCTACACCAGGCATTGTAACACACAGTGGCATTTCTGAGGGTCTGTTGTCAATAAACTAAAGAAAAACTGAAGAATAAAGAAAAAGAGAGAGGAAAACAAAAAGAGAAAGAGAAAGAAAAAATGGAAAAAGAAAATGACCAGGAAAAGGAAAAGGAAAAAAGAAAGAAAAAGGAGAAATAAGAAAGGGGGGGGAAGGAAAAAATAAGAAAAAGTATAATAATAAGAAAAAATATAATAAATATTTTTGCTGCAAAAAGATATTCCAAACTTCCATGAACTGTCAGAAGGACATGCATGTTTAGCTGTCAGTATGTAAATACACAAAACAAAAACAGTATATACATTCAATCAAGGTCAGATTGTAAAATTTTAGGGTGGAAGGAGATCTGTCAGCATTTGTTTCCCTGAATTAAAAATAATCTTCCTTACAATCTGCATGACCTCTTAGTGGAGATGAAGGTACTTTCAGACAGCCTCTGATGGTATGTTTAATCTGAAGGAGTTCTGTGAGCAAATAGTTATTTTATTCCACCATGGCAATTTTTTTGTATCTGAACTGGAGGTCAGGATGGGAGGAGGAAACAGAGTTTCCTGAAGAACACAAAAATCACCATGCTGGCTACTAAAACCTTGGAAAAAGCCGGAGCATTGCATGGACATGCTGCATTTTCATTGGCTGTGTTTCTCAGCTGTGTTAGTTTTATTAATCAGGTACTTTGATGCTGGTCTTCTTCACTATCATTTAGTCTGTATGGATAAAGAGAGATTATTGACAAACTTTCACTTTCTTGTGAGGTCTATTAAAACTCAGTAGAGTTAGATATGCAAACATAGATCATGTGCTTGTTTCCTTTCTCATTGAAATGCATGTGAGAGAGGTATCTATTTTATAATGATGTGTAGGTATTAAAACAAAGGTATTTAACCTCTACATTTATTTTTATGGTGTTGCAACTGCTGTAAAGATGAACAGTAGTTGTTTCTACATTTCTGGAGACACATGGGTGTTCCCTACTCTATTGGTCTTTCTTTTCTGTTGTCACCTGCACTTTAACAAGACTGCTGTAACGAAATTGTTAAAAACACACAAATCACCTTCCTCAGTTTGCTACATCAATCCCACTTGTTGCTGGCCCAGTTTCAGCCCTTGCCCAGTGTATTGTATTTTTCCTGTTAGCATGCTGTACATTGGTGCTAGAGGCTGACTCACAGTTTCAGTAAGCATTACAGGATGGTGCACCTCTTTAGTAAATTACACTTCTTAGTGAGGAACTAGGACCCAGATAGAACCTAGATAGTGTCAAAGAGGAAGAGGAGGGGTGGTAGAAACTGTGCCATGAATGGATTTGAGTGGGAGCAAGAGATGCAGTATTCAGCCAGGGGGCTGATCTTCAGCACAAACATTCAATATGTTGCCTTCATCCTCCAGCACCAAAAACTAGCCAGAAACAGAAGAGCTATTCATATTTTAATAATATGTGTCACAAAGCCTCTGAGCCCTGTCCCACACTAAAACATTGTTTTGTTTGACAGTAGTTTGTAGGACCTGTGTTGCTGGCTGGAAGCGCAAGGCTCTGCCAAATGTTGAACAAAAAGTTGAAACACAAGGATGGAAGGTGTGAATGTCAATGGATCAACATGTTCTGTTTATCATTGTATTTCTGAAATGGTCCCTTGAGCTACTGCTCTACAACAAGAACTATGGTGGTGTTTTTCAGGCATGAGAATTATGTATTACATGGTATTAGTACTGAGGACCATGAGGTCCACCTTCAAGGCACTGTCTTTATGAGAAGCTTAATTTATAAATACAGCTGTTGTTTTTCTCACACACAGATGTGCAGAAATAAAGAACTGGAGCAAAAACAGTGAAATTAGCATTCTGCACTGTTGTTTTTCAAATAGTAAGCCATGGAAATTGGATAATGGAAGCATAAGGGTGTTTCTTGTGTCTTAGAAATACAAAGAGCACAGGTTTCCTAAGGCAAATGTGCTGTAAGAATCTATGTAGGATATATGTGGGATTTTTAGCTATCAGTCCTTCCTGTGAGATCTATGCTTGAGTTAGAAAACATTCCCAGCTATGGGAAGGAGAAGACCAAAACAAACTAAACCTGATTTCATTTCCACCGTAACAACCACAACAAAATCAAAAGGGCAGGTCCTGTTTCCATTCTGGCAGCCAGTTATAACATTTGATAGTACTGTGACATGCTGATTTCACAGAGCATCTTTATTTATAAAGGGTTGCATGAAGAACCACTGAGTGCAATCCCAAAACAAGCTCAGTCAGCCTAACCAGCCTTTCTCTTTCCTCTCCCTCAGATTAAAGTTAATGTAACACATTCCTGCTCTACAAAAATGAGAGGGTTTTTTCCAGGCATGGTTTGTAAACACACATATTAAAATTGGCTCAAAATGGCTATGTGGGCAATGGTATTTAATTTTCATGACCCTGACTTTACCAAACTGTGCCTGCCTTATACCCTCAGTGTTTTATTTTAACACATCACCACCTTTTGGGGTTAGGAGGGAATTGATGGTATTTGCTGTATTTCTTTTCAGTAGAAAGAAGAGAGATAGATCAACCCCACTCGAGCCGGAACAGATTTCATTTTTTAAGACCTGCTTGAAAAATGTGTCAGTAATTGAGTTTTTAGTTTATGTATGTATGTATGTGTCTCTTCTCATGAGGGAAGTTTTGCTTGTCTTCATTTCTTTCACATTCAAGAAGGGAGAAATGTTTTGTGAATGTGATCCAGAAAGATGAATAGACAAATATAATGAATAAATTCCAGTAGATATTTTAAAAATAATAAATAATATTTTTTAAAAAAAAGGAACCACAAAGCTAGAAACAAGAAACAAGCAAAAACTAAAGTGACTTCACAAGCTGCAAAACTCCCATCAGCTTCCAGTTATTTGGTCATTTTTGGCTCATTTTTCTTCTTTGCCCTGCCATGAATATGCAAGGCATTATTTATTTTCTTCTCTGTTAGGAATTTCCATTGACCAATGATTATTTACTGTTCTATGCATTATGTCTTCCAGTGCAGAGGTGACTCACAAAGCATCAAATTAGACATCTCACATGGAAGTGTCCACAAAAAGTTCAAAGTGTGTTTCTGCAGAAGGTGACTAAGAAATGCTTTGCAAGGAATTTTTTGTAGGACTTGCTAAGGTCAGTGGCTCACAAGCAGGCAGCATGGCTTAGATTATCTGTGGAACAGTATGGTGTGTTACTGTGGTGTAACCACAAGAGACTGTTCCAGAGCTTGCTCCTGAAGGAATGTTGTGAGGAAACTCAAAGGGGTTTTGTCTTAGAAACTGGCTATCTCTCTACCATGACCACTGCAAAGCTTATCCAGCCTCTTATGGGTAGGAGGTATTTTTTTTCCCTCTGGCTCACTCAACGATGCAAATATCAGAGACAACAGCTGCAGCCTGACTTGGGTCGCATTTTGATGTGTCAAGGACAATGACAGTTTTGTCGCTCAGATAAGTTTGATTTCCCCTTATCTGCTAGGGGAAACAGACCTTCAGTCTGTGTGCTGTTTGTTGTAGGCCTGAAGAACATGAGAAGAAAACACTCAAATGATGAGGCAATGTTGATGGCTTGTCTGCCTGGACATTCCTCACACCATGGCCTGTATCTTTTATATGTCAGAATGGTTTAGCTCCTAAGGAAACATCTATAGACCAATGTTTTTTATACAGTACTCAGCAGTTACGCGAGTCTTTTAGGCATAAAGCAAAGACAGGACAAAATATCACCTATTACCCATACTGAGTCATTTCTTGGAAAAGGACAAGTGTATTTCCTGGACTATCAGAGGCAGAAGGCACTGCAAGCAGTCTTATCAAGAACTGTCCTTAAAAGAAGTGGGGGAGGGACAGCAGAGATGTGTTCAAACAGAGTCCTCCAAAAACAGGCTGCAAGCCCTCAAATAATGTTCCAAAGCTATAAATCAAATGAGACAGGGATAAGAAAAAAACAAATCCAGGAATTTGCAAATTCAGCAAAACAACTGTAGGTTGATATGCAATATCATCTCTTCCAGCAACCAGAGAGGGACTGAGGGGGGAAGGCATGTAACAGAGATGGCAGAAGGGAAGGAAACAGGATTTCAGTCCTTAGCGTTTCTCTGGGGACTGTTAATAGTGAGAGGCTTTCAGCATTTGGACTGCCTTACTATTGGCAAGTGCTTTCCAAGCCTCAAGGGGCAAACTGAATTTCAGCAAGACAGTGAGGAAACATAGGGGAGTAACAAATATTTAAGAAAAAGAGTGTGCTTGGTGTGCTCTGATATCTATGGCACTGGGGTTCTCCTTGCATTGCCATCAGAGTGAATCTGCAGTGAATTATTTCTCTCCTGTGTCTCAGCTTTCCTGTGCACCTTTGGCAATGCAGTTTTCCTTGTCAGTATTGCAGACCAAACTCTCTTCCCCACCATAGTGTCCTCCACAGAGGTTTGCATTCTGGTTTCAGACAAATTAAATTTGTGATCACCCTGCCATGAATTAAACCAGTTCACACTGTTTGGTTATGGAGATATGGCTAGCTTTATGCAAGTAGCATGATCCAGAGGCGAGCCTGCTCAGGGATTAGTGCAGGGCTATTTGCTATGCCTATGCACTGAGCAGTGAGTACCAGGAATCTGGCTAAGGCAGGTCTCAGCATTCTGTAGGGCAAGAGCTTATGCTATTAAAACGGAGTTATTAGTGAATATTATGAAGAATTATTTCTTGTGTGGGGTTACAGACCATGGTAAGGCCACTTGCAGTGCCAGAAGGTCATTAAGCTGTCTCGATGAACTCTGACATCCTGTGAATTCAATATTGTGGTGGGTTGGCCTCAGTGAGTAACCAAGCATTCATCAGCTGTTCTCTTACTTCAAGTTCAAACCCCCACACCCCTCCTGCAGTGAGAGGGAGGAGAGAATCGGAAGAGCAAAAGCTAGAAAACTGGTGGATCCAAATAAAGACAGTTTAACAAGTGAGACAAAGCTGCACATGCAAGCAAAGCAAAAAATTTTCTGTTATCCCAGGCTCTTAAACAGTTCAGTAAGGTACTGCCAGCACGGAAATTATGCAGCAGCAAGATGACTTTTGGTGATTTCCACAAACTTAAAAGGTTATATTCAGAACACGTGTAAAACCCTGTTCTCCAAAACCATGCTATATTACTTTTGGTTCTGCACTAGTAAATTCTTTGGGGCTTTTAAAACCACAGTTCCTTCATAATCATTATATTAACTTACATCTGACAAGTGAAACAGGAACCATGATCCTGTTACTGTGGGAAGAAGGAAATTTCACTTTTTATCTCATCTGCAGTCCCAGTTTGAAATGAGAGTTAAAAGCAAAAGTAAAAGAAGTGCTTTGATTAAATGCTATAGTAATCTTATTTTTCTTCCTAACTCATGAGTCACAAGAAGCAAATCTTTTCTGATACCCGGGTTGAAATAGCACTTGAAGAAGACACCTTTGATATTTAAAGGACAAAGAGAAACATCAGAAAAAGGAATCTACAAATACTAGTAGCAGTACATTAAGAAAGTGAGCTCTTTAAAGAAGAGAAGAGCTGTTTGTTGGCTGAACATGTTTTTCCCTATTGAACTTACTTTAAGAAATTGTAATAACTTTGTTTTGTTTTCTTCTAAAGGGTAGTGAGAGACTACAATAGGTATTCTTTAAACTGATTCTTATTTTATTAAGGATAATGAAAGGTATAGTTCATCTTCTAAGCACAGTACTGTCATTCTGGCACCTGCATAAACAGATATTTTATGTGCAGATTATAAATTGCATTATTACAGATAAAGAAGTGCTGTTTTTTTAAAAAGTGCAAGATGATTATCTATAGATAGCAGGGATATGGTGAATTGTTTGATTTTTTTTTAGTAGAATACACAAAAACACATTTAATCTTTTTTTTTTTCTTTTTTGCTGGCAAAAAATATTGGATTTAGAACTGTGATTACTAAAACAAAAGAAACTTAAATATGATGATTACAATCTGAAACAGCACATGTAGGATCTGATAGAAGAGGTTCCCTTACTCTGAAGCAAATAAGGTAAAAATTGTCTGGCAGTTGGTGACAGACAAATTCAATTAACATGCAAATTATAAATGAGAATAATGAAATACTGAAACATCTTACCAAGGAATTATTTTTAAACAGAGAACATATATTTTTCAGAGAGTGCTTCCTTTCATACAGACATCACTAATTTTGTGAAAACCTGTTTTGGAAATAATGCTCATTCTTTTTCCCCAAATTCAAAAGTCGTCCAGGGATAAGTCTTATTTTGTGATAAAATATACTATCAGAAAAAGATTTGTTACGTAACACCCCAGTCTCATGCTGTTGTATTTAAGCCTGGTTTGAAACTGCTTTCTTTTTATATAGTAAATTCAGACTTTCAATTTGCTGAAACTTTTTCTTGAAAAAAAATATTGAAAAAAATCTTTTCTTTCTTTGAAAAAAAATCTTTTCTTGAAATCTCAACTTTCCCCCCCCCAACTATCTGTAATCTCCATAACTTGGAATTGCTAGCTTGAGTGTAGATTACTTTCCAAAACCAAGGATGATGTCCAACTGAAAATTGTTAGATTTTAAATGGAACAAAATTATGAAGTTCTTTGATGTAACTATCTTGCTGGAAGATTTAATGCTTCCCATGTACCTGAAAAACAAAAGATATCTGAGATGTATTCTTATGTGTTACTACAAGAGCACAGCAGATGTGAGGTGAGCTGGTATTTTGTCATATTCTTTGATTTTGAAATTAATCATAAGTGCAATTTTTCCCTGTCCAAATGAACATGTGTGGTGTTATCTACTTGTATCACATAAATCTGACTTTCAGAATTTGAGACTTTTTTTATAGCACCTGCTAATATTACTGTAGATGTTTTGGAATATAGACATCTGTAACTGGAAAAATCTTGAAGGACTTTTATGTTTCAAGTTTTAGTCTTAGCTAAATATAAATATAAACATATATATAGAAGATGTGTTGAATTAAAGAAAAGTAGCCCTTTCATGAAGAAGTACAGTGAATCAGATGAAGCATTATCATACCAACTAGGCACTTGAAAATTGACCATATGGTAGATATTTGAGGTAGAAAATCCTTGAGTACTGGAGGAGTAAGCTACAGAATAAGATTCATACTTGATTTCCATGCTACCATATCGTAAATTGTGCTTTCCTCAGCACTTGGAATTGGTAAATATGACAAATTCTACTGAAGCTGCTAGAGGTAGCTTGAATATTATCATTGAATATAATGGAAAACTTCTCTTAAGAAATAACCTAGAAATAGATTTTTCTGTCTGGTATATTTTTGTTGTTTCTTTCTTTTGTTCCTGTGGTGCAAATTTTGATTCCCTTAGGAGATACAAAGATCATGAAAAAATTACAATCTTATTCTGCCTGAATTAAAATATTATATCTTGAGTATTATTCATTCGGCAAGTACATAAGAGACATACAAATATGTCAAGCTGACAGGAACACGTCAGAGCTGTAATTGTTGAAGCAAAAATGGGGTGGGGGAAAGACTATGTTTTATCTACCTTTCCAAAAACAACAAGAAAACTTCCAGAATGTTTCTGAGGAAGGAGGGTAAGTTACAACTCGATTTCCTTTCGGCTTTCAGCCTTCCCTGATGCACCAGACTGCCAAACATGTAGAGAAATCAGAGCAAAACTGAGAACTCATTAACAAGTCAGAGAGAAATTCTGAGGAGTAAATGAATCTCTGCTTGTCATCCACTGATTTTCTTGCAAAGTGGAGGGTGTCCCACCCTCACATGACTCCACAGTGAAGGACGTGCTCCTGCATTATAAATCCATGGATGTGACCACAGTTCTTGCCTGCAGAAAACTGAGTGGTCTTTAGTTTGAGTTCCTGTGAAGGCCATGTTGCCCATGGGAATGCTTGGAAATCCTGCTGCTAGTGCCAATAGAAAATCTACAGCAAATTACTGAGTTTTGAACATTCTCCCTATCTGTGTACTCAATTATAGAATACGTATGAATGGACACATCTCAGCTGTCTGGCACTCTTCACAGAGACCCAATTTGCTGTTCACTAACAGGTATGAGTCCTTTGATGCACTGTAAGCACCTGATCACTCTATGTGAGTTCCTTGATCTTGGTAGAATTAAAAAAGCCTAATGTATTGAGGAGAAAATGAGGAAAGAGAAGAGGCAGAAGTCTGCCTTCTTTGCTTACAAAAAGGCCTGATTCTTAACAATCCTGTGAGATTCTTTTGAAAAGCAAATAGCAAATTATGCATTTTGCTAGTAATCTGGACTAATTAAGGTGAAGATTAAAGTAACTGTAGAGCAGGTAGCACCTGTAGGAAGCGATTTGTAGAAGTTAGGCATAGTACCTTTCATGCATAAGGACTGTAGAATTTGACCTCATGAACCCAAATTTGCTTTGGTCTCAGGGAAGGTTCTTTATCTTTTCCAATGTGCTTTTGTTGTACTCCATGAGCAACCTATGTTTTGGGGGTTTTTTAATTGTTTTTCCCCAAAATCTGTCTGATTAATCAGTATTTGAGCTACTCATTTAGTATTTAAACTGCATCAAAGACTTCTCATGTTGATTCACTTTAATTCAGTTTGCTACCCCACCTTTAAATTGTGCTGATATTAAGCCAGATCTTACATAATCTACTGGAATGTTTGAGTGCACATCAAAGAATGGAATACTATGAAGGAAAATATGTGAATGGAAAAAATAAGTGGTAGAATAGCTGTTCCATCGTAGTTCTCTTCCTAATTTTACTCAAAGCTAGTTAATAAACATCTTTGCAAACTGTATCTAACTGATCTCTGTACTGTTGCCTTCAATTCCACATCTCCCACATCTTACAACAACAGCCCCATCTTTTAGGACACTGTAGTTCAGTTTAACTCATGAGCACTTTAATTTATCATGGTAAAGTCTTTACTGACTGAGAGAATAACATGCATGAAGGCTTTCATTTAGAAGAGTGCAAAGTTTTGCTATACTGTTCCTGTTCTAAAGTCTGATGATATGTTGAAGTAGTGTGCCAACACTCATTATAGAGAGAACTGGAACCAGAGATACATCCCTGTCCTGTGTGTCTCTAATGATTAGATCAGTGGTTTATAGGCTTTAACTTTGGACTATAGTCTGAAGTAGTGGAAAAGGGGATATTCAGAGAGTGAGACAATTATAAAAATCTGTATTGAAATCACAAGGAGTTTAAATACTCTTAAAGTGTCTCTTTTGTGCCAAAGTTGCAGCAATTTGGTAAATTTACATGTCCAGTTATCTATGTAAGTCTGGCCTCAAGATTCCAGAGTCCTATTTCTTTTCAGAACACAGTCAGAAGTCACTTGAATTGTTTTGAAACCACATGTTTCTGTCAATGACCCTTTCCCTAGCAGGCTTTCTAATGTTAAGGCAGATTTATCTGCTTTGGTAATAATGACTACTGTAATTTGACTTTGGTCAGTTTACACTTTAACTAGGTAATTATCTACGGTAATACTTTTGCTTAACTCCTTAAAAAACTTATTCTTTGAATGTCATGGGCAAGTGAGCTGCTTTGTATTAAACAGGAAATTGCAGATTAATTGTAGATAAATAAGTGATTTGCTGACACTGTGCAAGAATATTTTAAGAGAGTAAAGATCTCTTTCCTAGAGATGAGTATGGGTAGAAGAAAAGAGGAAACCTGATAGGGTTGTCTGTATAAAGTTTTGACAAAACAAGGAGTGCTTAGAGAAGCATTTTACCAGTCAAACTCCTTCCACTGGAGTTCCCAGCAGTGCCATTGATTCCCATTTTGAAAGGGAACTAACAGGAGAAACTATTCTACAACAGGAGAAGGGGGAAAACACTAGGACTGGGGCAGTCTGAATACATCTGTGGGCAACTTGCAAGGAAAAGTAAGACAATAAAGCTGGCAGCTAAGAGGATGCTGCAGACTACTCTTGCTTGCAAACGTAGGGAGCTTTTGGAAGATAGTACCTCTGAACATCACTAGCTTTGGAAATGAGGTTGAGGGGTGTAGAGTGGGTTTCATTTTTACTTCATAAAAATGAGCTTTTCTGTAAATGCTTAGATTTGTGTCAGTAAAAAGGAAAACAGATCTGTGTGACCCTGCTGAGAGGGGAAGTTCAAACCCATTCATGGGGAGTGCCCTGGGTGTGCTAATGTGTTTAGAGTAAGTTGTGGCTGGCACTGTAAAGGAGAAATCTGTAACTGAGTTTAAAGGTCTCTTAGTCAAACTCATCATGTGGAACTTCACTGACTTTCAGTGGTGATAGCATTGGGCTTAATTTCTTTTTCATTTTTAATTTCTTCTTATTTTGGGGTGTACAATTAGCCCCCAATTAAACAGTGAACTTGTACCACTCTTTTGCCTACCTACCTGCCTTCCATGAGTTCTTTGTTAAATGTAACAAAATGGTGCAAGACAACTGAGTCATCACTGTTCAGGTGTAGTGTATAAGGCTGATTATAGACACTGACAGTCTAAAATTACAATTATAATCATAATTATTTATAATTATTAGAAAACCCCACTAATATCCTCATGGTCTTTTACAATGTGTGTGGTGTCTTCAAAGTGTAATATTGATATTAACATCTGCAGATGAATAAAATACATATTTAAGTTAAATCTTTACAATTTTGTGAGTATTTTACTCATATTGTTTTACTAGAGTTGTTATCTGTTTAATTTTATAGCTGTTACACATCAGATGCCGATCCCTTTATATGTGAGGCACATGTAAAAACTACACAATACAAATCTATCTTTTTGGCAAATTACTAGGAATCTTTGAAAAGACACCTCTGTCTTGGGACACAAAGAATGTCTGCCTAGCCAAGGTTTTTGTAAGGCCTTTTACAATTCAAAACAAAAAAATGCAGGTAAAGAAATATAAACTAAATCTGAGACAGTAAAGAGTGCAACTGAGTAACAGGCAGGACTGCTCAGCTAATACAAAACACTGTAGTGCTGCTTGGTTCTAAATCCAGTGAGTTACAACAGGTTGTTCATGTTTCTTTCTAATGCTACTTAATTAATTTCTCTAAAGATACAAATGTGAGTTGCGTGCCATCCCAGATACGAGCTTAGAAATGCCGGCAAGGACAACATCATTCACCATGTCACTCACAATCCAGGTGATTTGGGGATAATGCTCTGTAAAGGCCTTGGCAAATGTATTTCTAGAGCTCTTTGATCTCATTACAGAAGGCAAGGTGTGTCTGCAGATTCTTCTGCAAGGAAGATTTAGTTAATTGCTCTTGTGCAATTTCTGGTTTGTCCTCAGTATGGCAAGTAGTATTTCCACACCTAGTGCAGCAAAGGATGGTGTGTCACCTGTCATGCCTCCATTTAAAAAAATTGTTACTAGATACTGTGTTCATGGGAATTATTAAACTTCTGCTTCATGGCATCATTAAATTAATATCTTAAAATAATGAACCACAATCTTACATTGGCTTATAATAATGTGATATGATATCTTACAGTCAGGGTTTTTATTGTCCTTTGTGTAGAAACTGACGAGACCTGGCTTACTGTGCTTACTGGGTTACATTTTGTTCTCAGTCACTTACAAAAATTTGTGCAACAACTCAAAATAGGTTCAATGCATATGACTCAGAGAAGAATCTCACTCCCAGTACATAATTTCTGGTGAAGTGCTCTCGGATAAAGAAAATCAGAAGGAGCGAACAACTATGTTGTTGGATTTTTTTATGGCAAAGTCATAACTTTAACTTCTTCAGAATCAGAAGTGCAAATCCAGTTCCCAAGGTAAACTGGCTTCAGTAAGTCACTTGTAACAGACTGATAGCTGAAAGGCAATAGATAAAACCCTGCCTCCCACACTGGCCACCAGCAAACACGATAGCAAAGGATATCAGAACCAAAAATCCTGCAAAATCCTGAAGCCAACCTGGTCTTCTGGTTTATTATGGTCAGTGGATTAAGAACTTCCTATACTGAACATCACATCTCAGGGACCATATTTGCTAACCAGTCATGCTCTATCTTCTGTGACTTTCTTCAGCCCCTTCCCAAAATTTCTTTCACCAGGTGCCAGTGTTTCCCACCATGTAGTGGAGTCATGATGCTCGGCTGTTGTCTTAACAGTGTAAACCCATCAGTGTTCGTAAAGTTTGTTGTAATCGTGGGGGTGAATCTCAAATGAAGGGCTCTTAAACTCTTTGTGGAAAAGTGGAGTATAGCAGCAAAGATACACTCCAAATATGAACCCCTTTTTAAGTGATCACAGAAGAACATGACAAGAATGAGCTCTTAATTATCTATGATAAAAATGAGAAGTCATTGAGCAGATAATGTCTGTAACTGTCATTCGGAGTAAAAGTATATAAATTTTTGTAGCACCACTCATATCTTTTCCAGAAGATTAGAATTTAACACATTTTCAGCCTTAAGGAGGGTTGAAGGAAAAACAAGTTGAACTGTGACCTAACACAAGAAGTATAATTGGTTCTGTGTTGCAAATGTGGGGGTTGCAAATAGAGGGGGAAAATGTGTTTAGACATCATGAGTTCCCCTAACACATCTGCTCTGAGACAATTGTTACAACAGAAAGTTTGTGTTAGCAAAGAAGTTCCTAAATTTGGGTGCGTTTCCTTAATAGAACATTAAAAAAGTATTAATCACACTGTCTTTACAGCAGATGGATAAGAATACTAATTATTGAGACATATTATATAATTATTGATTACATATTATATAATATGAGATTTCTAGCGATGAAGAAACTTTCATAGCAATAATAGAGCGACAAAAATCTCTGATAACAATATTAGCTGATACAATTTTATAAATTCTTCATTAGCTGGTTAATGGAGAATGTATTTTATAAAGCATTGTACCTGATCTCTAGGGAACCAGATGTGGTTCTAGATCTGGCCACTAAGATCTATAACCATGTAAAATTCATCTCCACACTTTAGTGTTCCCCCAGGATGACCATTTTCTTTTGTAAGTGGGTCTGCAGCTGAGTTCTCATGTGATTTAATTTCTGAAGAGGAGCATGATGCTATCTTTCGGTCTACATTTTCAAACTAACCATCTATTGGAATGCATAGTTTAATTTCTGAAAATCAACATTTCAAGAAATGGAAGATCTGTTCATTTAATAGATAACTCTTTTGAACTGAATAACTACTTAGAAGCAAACCAAGACCTTGTTTTCTTATTCTAATACTAATTGTTATTATTACCTTCAATAGTGGCAAAATATTTCATTGACAGCAGTTTGAGAACACTGATATTACCTTACAACAAAAGATACCTTGCATACTTATATATCTATGTTATATATGCAAGCCTGGTAATAATTCTGGTAGTATGCTACGTACTTACTTTCAAGAGGTAGAGACATTGTAAGTGACTGAAATCATGACCACAAAAACCTGTCTTTCTATGTGCAGACCAACCATAATCTACCAGTGAGTCTCTCCTTAACCTGGAGGAGCCTGACCTCAGATGCAGCCTTAGAGCAGCACCAGAGACAGACCACCTCAAACACCTGCTAGTAGAGTCTCTGTTATTGAAGCAAGAGTTGCAAACCCCTTTAAGCAGCAGAAAATCATGATAAATTATGTTGAAGCTCCTTTGGAGAGTTGTCCCTCTAAAACCTTGCAATTGGGTGAAAGAAAAGTAGGAAAACAAAGGAGGTTCTACATTTCTGCAGAGGGAAAAAAAAACAACAAACTTTCTCAGTAGCATCTGAGTGCTCAAGTAGAATTTGCCTGCATCCTAAAGAGATGATGTGTCTTTGTGGTGCAGGGGAATGCAAGGAATTAAAGGTGCTCTGAGGGATTAGAGGAGAAACACTGCTAGCTTGTCAAAGATGGAGCAGAGCTTGGCAGCAGCTCCTGTTACAAACCTAATTAGGTTTTCCAGCACAGGCTTTGCCTGAAGAGGGAGACACTCCTAATGCCAGAAGGGAGTGGGGTTTGCTCCCAGATAAATTAATTACAGTTACTAATTAATTTAAATCTAGTGTTTAGTAATCTTCAGCTGTATACAGCATAAATGTAAATGAGTACACAAAGCTGATGATGCAAGAGTTGTTTGTTTACAAGAGTAGAAAACTAATTGCAGTTTTCATCCTGTGGAGTTTCAGAGTATAGAGAAGAATCATTGAAATTTCAGCCTCCTCTTCTCAGCAAACTAGATGTTAAATATAACATGTCCATAAGAATACAAATGTTTTCCTTTATCTCTCAGAGGATGGTTATTAGAAATTTGGAGATCTTTGACTCCCATTGTTTCTTTTCACAACAGAAAATTCCCAGTAACATAAAATCAAAGTTATAGGAGAAATACTAATCAAAAAATTGTTTGCTTTTTTCCTGTAAGAAACAATAAATTAAAAATCTTATTCTGAAATATGTCTATGGGAACCTTCATGATAATTTTAGTTCCTGACATTCCCATTTTTCACCAGTGTCCAGATTCCATTCTTAGGCCATAACATCCAGAAAACAGTGTTCATGCTTTTTTGTAGAGGGAAAGTAACATAATATGGCTGCTATGTAACTGTCATGTGAATTGTCTTTTGTTCTAAAAGCATTAGATTCTCAGGAAGAAAATATTAAATTTTCTCTGGAAAGTAAGCATGTTGTCTGGGGACCAAAAATAAGATTTGAAAACCAAATTTTCCCCTCAGAGAGTTTCCATCAATATTTTTCTGTCAGTCCTAGTAAAAGTTTAAGACACATCATAGTACACTTTTATCAGATTTCATTGCTATGATGTCCTTAAAATGCATTTCTTCAGGGTGAAAAACCATGGAAAGTTTGGAGGGGTAGAGAATGGAAGTATGTGGCATAGAACTGGTGGCAGAGAGAGAAGATCAGGAAAATTAGTAACAGCACTTACAGCTTGATTCTGTGACAACAAAGTCTCAGTGTGAATTGGCTCAAGTAATATATAAATATTCTCAGAGTGCCTGAACCCCCTTTTGTAACATAGGAGAATAATGCTGAAATTGTCACTTCACTACCCTGTGACACTCCTTTCCATCTCTTTCAGACTTGCCCTTGGTGCAAAGCATATTGTAAGCTCTCTGAGTCCATCACTGCCATTTACTGTGTGTTTCTGCAGTGATCTCCTTCTAAGGCATATTAGACCCTCAGATCAGTGCCATGACCTTGATTTGGTTCTTTATTTCTATTACACTAAGGGTGAAGCAAGGAAGGAAGGAATAGAGAAACAAATGGAGGAAGAGAAAGAGAAAATGAATGAAGGAGAGAAAAAAAGCAAGCAAAAAAGCAAGACAGAAAGGAAAATCCAGAAAACAAGAAAGAAAAAAAAAAAAAGAAAATGCAAGAAAGCAAGAAGGAAAGAAAGAAAATAAAGGAAGAACTAACCATAGAGGGCCAAAGTAGTCTCTTGTGACTTGCTTTCAATGGAATTTCTCCAGAAAGTCATTTAGCCCAAAGGGTAATAACAGTAGATTCCCACAGTGTCTTGATGGATTGGTGTGAATGACTCATATCTTGATATTTTCCAGTATGTTTTGTAAGTTTTACACTGGGCAACCCCAGAATTAACTTTGAAGTGGACCCTAGTTTTCCTGATCTCTGAATTAACTTCTGGCAGTGACATATTTTGGTGGAGGCAAGAATGGTTTTGTTTTTATATTTTTCAGCAATACAAAATTGGAATCTTGGTGCTCTGTTAGTCATCAGCTACTTAAGCTTTGTTTGAATTGTATGTAAACAGCTCCATCCACCAAACATCACTTTGTTCCTCTGATGAGAACTTGGGGCACATATTCTTGAGTGAAATAAAGCTCTTATTGTGTAATACGAGCCCAGTAGGGATTGAGTTTGAGAATCTGTCCTCCCCAGCTCTTGAAAGCATGAATTGCAATGTTGAAGTGAGTCAATGAGAGAAGATTTCTGTCTGTGAGCTGCAATGAACTCCCATCCTGTATGGACCGAGAGCAAATGGAGGAACTGTGACACATGCTTCATTGCCAGTTACACACGGCGTAGGAAAGAGTGAGTTTATGACGTAGATTAGGCTCCAAGTTTGCCCTACTTTCAGTGTCTGAAACCATCCTAAAGACTGTCTGGCCATGAACAGTACATGGCCAGCACTTTCCATCTGTGTGTATAGCAGAATTGATTGTGTCACACAGAGCTGCACCTTGGATCTGCTCTAGCAGTGAATCAAATGATCCACGTGAATCAAATCCACCATGTGACATTTGGCTCTGCATATATTGTGATCTTCCAGAGCTTTTGCTTTTTTGACATGGTGCATAGCTGAGTCCCAAGATTCTCTCACAAAAACAAAGGTTCGGTTGCTCACAGTGCTCCAAGAAGTTTGACCTGATACTTCCAGGACATGTGGAATTTGAATATTCATCTGCTCTATTAACATGCAACCTGCCATACCAAGTCAGTTTTAGAGTGACTACAAAGCTAAAACAAAAAGGCTGATTCTCGATGACACATCCCTGATTCAGTTGGTCTTGAAAAAGCGAGAGGTTTCTTTGCCTAAACCTGCCAGTGGAAATCTGACACTGGTGGTTAGCAATGGAATGCTTTATTAAACTTCAATCGCTCTTTGAAACTGAATGGTTTCGATTGCCACACAAAATGAAACTGCAGTCGTTTGCTCAATGGTAGGATTCTGGCTAGACAATTCATTGAAAAATACTTTGTAGCTGTAGTAAACATATAGCATTGTATTTCTGATCGGATCTATGTTAGGAGCCTGATTTCCACCTTAAACAAGTACCTGCCTGTCCTACTCTTTCTTGCATTCATCAGAACATGAAAAATCAAAAATGTTATAGTGAGTTAAATCTACTGGCTTGCCTAATAATAAAACAGAAGGAACACATGAGGAAATTCTCCTTTGACTGTCTCTAACTCCCCCTTTTTCCAGTAAAATATAGGCAGAATCTCCTTTACTAATACAAAATTATTTCTCTTGAAAAGCCTATTGAAAAAGTGCAAAATATCTTTTCCAGGGAATGCATTTTATTCTTGAAAGTCATGTTTTGGGGTTTTGGGGGTTTTTTTGTTATCTGCCACAACATTACATCAATACTTGCCTGTGAACAGGCACTTCACAGTAAGAAAAAAGTTGATAACCACATACATTGAAAATGTCAATCAGTCTGAAAGGTCATCAGACAGAAAGTACATAAAATGCTAGATGGCTAAAATAACTGCAAGCTCAATAGGAGCCAGGACCTTGCCAAGAATTTTGGAGCCATGTGAGATCTTGCATATTTTAACAGCATTTGTGCAATGAGTCTGTTGTGTCCAGATGCTTTGGCACGTAACTTTCTGAAGTATTGGTAGGATGGGATGCTGGGCATCTGATAAGAAAAATCCAGATTCAACAGTTGTTATGTGATGTCATCAAATCCTAAAACATCTGGAAGCTCTGCTGAGGCTGATGTGCACTGTTGTGTGTTCAGAGACACCTGCACAGGACACATGGTTTGATCAGCTTCTTATTTTCCATTGTCTATATTGTCTGAAGATCACTTTGTTGCAAGGTATGACTCTGACATGAGCATTTTTACAGGTTCATGAGATAAATCACAGTTTTACAAACCCTCTCTGCTTTTGTCTATAATTTGACCCCAATTACTGCTTCCTGCCCTATTTTCTGCTTCTTGATTTTTTGATCTATGGCATTGTCTTATGTTTCATCTTTCCACTACTCAGTTTTGTCATAAGTCTCTTGAACTGTACTGAGAGCTTGCTTAATTATGACACTGCTAAGGCCTTCTTTCAACTACAGGGGAGCATTAGAGGACTGAAAGGGAGTGAAATTTCTCCAAGGGAAACCACGCTTATTTGTCCCTGTCAATTCTGTGGTCATACTAATGGGAAAATCCCAAACTGACAGAACATTTTGGGATACACATACCAAAGTAAATGTTTGAAAGACTCTATCTTCTCCGAGACAGTAAAACTAGGGAGCAATGATCCAAAAAAGGGCAATGTCTTTCTATTGTCATTGATAGTTGGTGCATCAAAGTCTGACAAAATTTATTTTGAAATAACCCTGTAAATGTTTTTTCCAGATTTTAGTCCAGATGGAGAATAATCTTATGAAACCAATGTCTTTCAGAAGTGTTTGCCACACTGGGGCAACAAGAATATATTTCTACAATATGACATCTCTCCAAAACTGATCTAGCTATATTCCAGGAAGAAAACAAAAGAATTAAATGAAACAGTGTGATCTGGAGATGATTTTCAGAATCTTTTCTACTCAAGAGAGTTCCTTTAGGAAACTTTCTGTACAGTAATGTTGAATGAGTACTGGAACTCACAAAAAATCAACATTTCCAGTTGATCAGGGTTCCCTCATTCTGTACCTTTCAGAAAACTTTGATTTAAACACAATTTGAATTGCAAATAAATTACTTTAGAATTGGAGGGGGGAAAGGGGAGAAGAAAAAGGAAAAGAAAAAAAGCAGGAGGCAGGATCACCCTGGACTCTGAATTACTGTGCTACATGCATTCCCAGATCTGGAATTAGGCTTGCCAGGAATCCCCGCTCAGCCACACTGAAGCCATCCCTTGGATTTGGTAGAGGCTACTCAAGCCCAAGTATTTCCAGCAAAACCCTTTGGGCTCAGCAACCATCCTTTTATAGTGAAATGTCATTTCATCAGTTCAGCTCCAATCAGCTGCAATAAACAGTGTGATTAAATTTGGTGAGAGATAGAAGCCCTGCAAGTGAACAAAAGAACTACTTTGAATTGTCAAAATAGTCACAGTAACAAATGTTAGTGGGATACTTTTAGAAGGAAATATTTCTGAGATGGACACAAAATCATGACTGCAACTAAAACAGGATGATTGGACTAAACAGTTTCATTCTCTGTTCTTGGCAGGATGTGTGCTGATGGCTATAATTTGTAATTCTGGAGCCAAATCAAGGCAACTCATCATGATACATCTGCTGGGTTTTGAACATGCATGGAGTGAGCATGTGTGCTTTCCTGAAAGCTTTTCCTAGAAGAAAAGCGCATTGCAAAGATTTATACATCTATTGTGCCATCTTTTGACATGGCTGATGAAAATCAAGGCATAACCCCAGTGCAAGATTTTTGATTGGGGGATATGTATTGGCAGAAAGGAAGAGAAAATGTTGAAAAGAAAACTTTCATGGTGAACTATTAAGCAATATTTGACAGATATTAATGTCCAGTTCCAAGCATACTTAATTTTAAAATGGCTTGTAAATAGTCCTTACTTTTTCTCTATTGACTAATGACATTCTGTGTATAAAAGCAATAATAAAAATAGTGTGTGATTGCAGTTATTAATTCTTGAACCTTCTCATGTGAACCCTCAATGCAAATATTGAAGTATTTCTTTGCATTTTGTGGTTTGTTATGTTTTTCTTTGTTTACTTTTTTGTTGTTGTTGTTTCCTTGATTATTTATGTTGGTACTAGACTTGAAGGACTCCATTATGTTCAGCCTATCACCACCTGCTGATTGCCTTTTCTGCATAGTGAGGAAGCCTAGTTAAACATCAGCCACATGATATCTTAGCAGGATTTAGGAATATCAATTAGACCTAGCCATGTGTTTTCAGATTCAAGAATTTGGTATTTGAAAATGCAGAATCAGAAAACAATGCAATGGCAAACTTTTCCAAAGATGTAACATTTTCCAGACAAAGGAAATCAGAGATTTTACAGAAGTCCAGTTGTAATGCTCTACAGTGATAGAGGAGGACTGTATACTTTCTGAATACATAAACTCCTGCAAAGTAAGATTGTCCCCTGCAGTTTGCATTGTGACTTTCTGAGCCACATAATTCTTTATTCTGCACTTGGAAATGGATCTCGGCTTTGACAGTGGACATGTGTTCTGAGATGGTAACCCAACAAATGACCAGGGCAAGCAAAGACAGCAAGCACCACTAACTTTTGCCAAACACATAAAGGGTAAAAGGGACAAGCTAAAGGATTTAGCAATCAACATAAAATGGGCAATTCAGGAATGCTGTTGAATGTCCCTCTCATCCATGTGGTGTTAAGAGGGTTACAATCCTAACATGAAGCTTAACACGCTTCTATGGCTGTTGCTGTAAGAATTAAATCAGGTTTTCATTCATATTCATAGAATGATAGAATGATATAATGGTTTGGGTTGGAAGGGACCTTAAAGATCATCTAATTCCAACCCCTTCTGCCAGTCCCCCAGATGAAGAATTGTCAAAGTCTCAATGGCAGATGGATTTCAAAAGCAACTGTTAGGATTTGTTCCTCTCTTCTCTTTGCATACCAACCCTCTTGCAGGGAAAATGATGGACTGTTAACATTTTCAGCACCAGATGGAAAACCACCACCCAGGTGGGCTCAAACAGACCTTCAAATGTTAGAGATTCCCAGTGCAAGTGGAGGGCAAACTACAGAGGTAAAACTTTTCCTCAGACTTCATTAGTTTCCCTCTCATGGTATTCCTTAAACTACAAGATTGCAAAATATTTTTGTGACAGGGTATAAACTTCTGTGTCCCTCAGCAGCACTTACTGTTCCCAGCATGAGTTTGATTACTTCAGCTTATTTCTCCAGGCAAAACATACTAACAAAATTAACGTACATTTATTTCTGTAAACAAATACACAAATGCATAAATCTGTTCTTATTAGCCATTGTGTAGGAATGCATTTCTCTCAACTAGCCTTTAACCGTGCTGTGGATGAAGTGGTGGATCTGACAGGAGTCTGTTGTGCATGCTTTTATACTGACTGTTCCTCTTGTTTTGGAATATCTCCGAAGTAAACATTGCCAGTGAAATGATCTCTTTGCACCCTCCTAAGGAAAAGAGTGGAGGAAAGGTTTCTGTTACTTGTTAAATATTAAGCAGCCAGAAACCACTATTTCTTTTTTTTTCCCCTCCTTCCATCTCTTCTCTTATTGGCAAAAGGAAACCTGGCTTCATTGAGTGCTTCGGTTTTTCATTCGGTAGGTCATATTGCATTGGGTCGTACTGCATTAATCTCAAGGCTTTAATGGCAGGATTTCCTTCAGGGATAGGTAGTGGCTTCTGCTCATTTTGATAATTCTTCGTTTATTTCCTTTCCACATTTTTTCCTGCATTGCATGGCACATCTGTTTCTTTATATCCAAAGGAAAGAGCTATTTTTGACTGCTTTCAGAGAGAGAAGATTGTTGAGTACCAGAAATTAAAAGGTTGGCTGGAGGCATCCTGCTTACTTGAGGTGCCACGTCAACATTGAACACTGTCATAATTCAGAGCAACAAAGTTGAAGACTCTTCGGTCTCACAGACACTACCTAGAAGTTGTAGTCCTCAGTTTTAGCTTAAGTGTGTGCCAGCAGTTAGTCACCAGCAAGGACCAGAGAACCTACTCACACTGTATTTATGGTTGTCTCAGAAGGTTCACAGGAGGCCTGAGGCAATGCCCCCTGAATCCCAAACAGTTTATTCCTTTTCATGGGCACAACAAGAAGGCAGTTTCACTTGAGGAGTTACGAACAGGCATGACAGTTGTTACTGCTGCAGTAAGATGCACACTGCTGACAGTGTTCCTTGCTGTACTAGGGGAGCCCTAGGGTGGCCTAACACCTGCTCCAGGAAGATTTGGTGCACCAGGGTTTCCTCAACAAAATTCCTCTCCCTGGACTCGGTGCAGCCCACTGTAGAGAAACAAGACCAGCAGTCCCCAAGCAGGGCCTGAACCAACCTCTGATCTCCACAGCCCTAAAAGAAACAGTTTGGAGGTCCAAGGTTAGACAATACAAGGAATTCCTACACTGGTTTGGTGTTCTGTAACTCACTGGGGCTACTTCACTCACAAAAGGCATTTTGCCTTCATGCCACTACTAAATGAAGAAGCAGAGGAAAGATACAATTCTTCAACCTTTAAAAGCCCAGTATTTATTGTTCAGCCATTCCTATTTGCTTTGGGGTCAGCCTTACTGAACAAGTATATTACTATGCAGAATTGACCTTCATGCAGAAATGATCAGGTGTTTCAGTCTCTGGAAACTAAGAACTATTTAGCTACATTAGCACATTAATTTCCCCTTCCCTGTCGTGCTGACACTAAACATCACTCATTTACATAGGAAGTAACACTTCTGTAAAAATGTTTGTAAAGAACTCACTCCTTTCTGCTCTGCCTTGAAATTCAGTATTTCAGCACCAATTTTCTTCTGAACATTTCCATTCTCAGAAGGAAGGCAAGTTTTGATATAGTAGAAATCTTGTCTTCCAGTTACAGTCTTTCTGTAGCACCCTAAACTATCTTGTCATCCTTCATGTCAGTACATACTGTATTAAAACAAACAACAGTATTCTATTAGCAGAAGAATGTGACCGATTAACCACCACGATTCAGCATGTGGAGGGTGTACATTTCACTCACATCATCTCCTTGCTGTTGCTAAGCAGGTTGGGGGCAGACTGAATTTACTAAAAGCTCTGAAACTTCCAGTAGAAAATGCGTTTCCCAATAAATTAATTCTGTGAAAAGCTGGCTTTTTATTCAATAGCTCATGCAGTACTGCCATCTCGTGGTCCTTTCTGCAACAGCTTGCAGGGGAGAGTCAGCAAAATGCCAGTGGGAACAGTCGGCTAATCCTAGGCAGAAATAGTTGACGCTGTTGTGATCCTGCCAAATGCTTACCTGAATGCATGAGCAGACTCTGCTTAGTTCATAGGCCAAAACCTGTGAGAAGACGCTTTAGAGCAGAAAAGGATCTTGTAAACACATAGGCTTGGAAAGGGAATTTCAAAGAGAAGGAGCTTACCCTGAAAAAGCAACAGTAGTGTTTTCAGACAGAAAACTAAAAACAATGGATTATTTTCACCTGAAAAAAAACAGATAGCAATTAAAGATGAGTGGTTGGATTAGGAAGGGAATAACATTGGATGTACTAAACCAAATAAAGGATTGCTGGAGTAAATGCCCTGTGAATAGCATGAAGTCGTTGACTTACGGTATCATATTCTCACCCCTGCCCAGAGGCCTATAGCTGTAAATGTGTGGTCCCCAAAAACTTCATTGTTAAGTATTTTTAAAGCATAAAATACTCAAAGCAACTATTACAGGATGCAATGGAATTAAAACTGTAAGGAATTATTCATAGGTAAAGAAATTAACAGAGTAAGACAAGGTTACAATTCAATAAATTTATGAATCACCTATTGAGACCAATGGGACAACGCACTTGCTCAAGATTACACATGTGCTTACGCACCTCTCTGAGTCAAGGCTACATGGCAAAGGATAAATTACCCTGCAAGGCAATTGATGTATCAAGAAAGATATACGTTTAAGATTGAGACATCCTGATTGCTTTGTGAGAAGATGCTGAAGATGTTGTTGAATAATACACAAATTATCCATTGAAAATCTTTTCATCTTCCAAGTTGGTCTTCTGGTTGTTGACATAAGACTGTTGCTGTGTAAATATCATTTAAGACTAAGACATGATCTTTTAACAGATAGGATGGATAAACTTGTACCCATGCCTGACTGGTGACCTCAAAGAATGTTGCACTGGTGCTTGTGTTCGGGCCATTCAGCTGAATTTTTGTTTTGACAACATCAAAAAATAGAAAGTCACTGTGAGTACATCTCAATGATTCCACCAGAACTAAAAAATGATTATTTATTATGTATTCCTATACAGATGAAACTTGGGTGATTTTTATTAATGGCCATTATTATGGATGGCTTATAATTTACAGAGGTTTTTACAAAGAAAACATTCTTTCTGTCTCATGCTTCCCTTTTCAATTAGTTGAGAAGGCTTTGAAAGTTAATGACAAAACAGTGGTCAAAAAGTGCCTGAACTCACAGTTTGAGACAGTATTTATTTTGACCTGTGGATTCAGATTTTTCCTTATTTATTTATGGATTAATTGACTGGCTATTTACTGCCTTTGATGTAGCGAAGCTGCTTTCTGAGCCCCCTAGTTGTCATTGCATTGAACACTTTTTCTCCATGTGGGAACTTAGTACTTAGTAAGAGTACTTAGTATCTCATAACAGAGGCATTCTGAGTTTATCACCTCTTCTGTACTCACATGCAGAGTTTTTTCAGTTTCTTACCATAATACAATATTTCCCTTGATGATTTGCAGGTTATGTACTTGCTTTCCTCTGGCTCTGAGGAAGACAACACTCAGTGTAGAGAAGACAGGTCTGTGATTTCATGTTGGGTGTAATACCACATGTCAGGCTATTCTGCAAATGGACATCTCCCTCTTTTCTGTCCTGACATATTTTATTCACCTCATAGTGTTCATTTTTTGGAAACTAGATGGGTCCTCAGAAGTGTGCATGGACTTTTCAGCCCTGTGGAAATAGATTATGGTTCCATTTGGAACTGAGTTGCTACTTAGAACACATGTGGACGTTATGAAGCATCTCCTCCAGCCAGGAGCCAAACATCAGGTACAATGAATAAGAAAAGCTTTTCCTGAGGATCATAAGAATGCAGCATCATGTAATTATTTCTTTGGTTGTTCCCACTGAGAAAGCCTAGAGGTACCAACCAAGAACTGAATCCATATGTGCTGAACTCCAAAAGAACATCAGAAAGAGGCAATCACTGTCCCAAGAAGCATACCTGTGAAAGCAAAGGTAGGGAAAGAGAAGCATTCCAAAAAATGTGGACTGATATGCTGTAGATCACATCTGCTTTTATACCAAATTGACCTGACTCTGCAAAAACTTCAGCCTTAGTAACCCTTCTGTACATAGCATCCTTAAAAGCACATCTTTTCTGAGTCTTTCTTCTCTTTTTTTTTTTTTTAATGGTAATATTTTCCAACAAGAAACAATGAACAAACACAGGAGTTAGACAGAGCATAGGCATCTTGAGTTTGTAAAAGTGGCACTTTTCAGAGCCTCTAGATGAATGTTTTGAAAGCATTTCAGTTTGACAAAACTGTTGCATCAGGACTCAAGCTGGGGAAACCTTGTGAATGGATGTCACATTTTCTTGAAGCTGTTAATCCCAACAGTCATTTCCCTTGGCAGGCAGGTGATGCCACATTGTTACAGAGCTGTACTACTTCAGATTGCAAAAGAGCCGCTCCTATAAAAACACACCCAAGGAGTGGCTGGGGAATAAGTAAAATGAATCATGGCCCACTACAGAGTTCTTCCTGTCATTCAAGGCTCACTTGCCAAATGCAGGAGATAAAAATTTGAGGGGAAGATGAAAAAATACTGTCATAAGGAAAAAACACACTGACCATTGCAAGTAATCTTGTTTACAATTGTACAAATAAAAGTTAATTCTTGTGATAATAACTGCTACTAGTATTTATGATGACTGGAATTTAGATTGACTGCTGCATTTGGGCATACTTGAATAAAATGAATAGTAATAGTCACTTTCTATGTTGTGTGTTGAAAAGGGAGTGCATTGTTCTCACCTAATTTTTGTGTGTTCTATAGTTCTTGCCTTATACTTTGCTGGCCCAGCTGAAGGGATTGATTTACAAGACATAACTTGCCAAGATTTACAGAGACAAAAGAAACTAAGCTAATTATAAGGACTTTGAAGGCATTTCAAGTAATTCATCAAACCATATGCTGGGATATCAGGGAGTAATGGCAAGTTGTAAATATCCAGCAAGACCCTGAGGCTGTTGGAAATTTGATACCACAATCTGAATTCTCCTAGTGACCTCAGCTGAAGCTAATTGTGAGCATCATTTATATGCTTCAGATTTCACCATGCTTCACACAGCTCTAGAAGTAAGGATGGAAACTCAGCTGTCATGCTTTGAACCCATCTGCAATCCAACCATTCATTCAATTCTGCATTTTTCAGCTCCAGCAAATATTATCATTATGCAATGGATTTACCTAATCAAACCTGCCCATCACATGCTTTTGATGTATTTGTGTGGGAAGGTGCCAGATGATCTCACTGTATTCCACGTACTTTGGGATGAAGTACCCTGATTCATGTCTTCTCAGTGACATTTTTCACAAGCTCAGCTCACTGAGAGTATTTCCTCTTGGCTAAGTTTTGCCAGTGTGTGTCAAGTGTGGATACTGAAAGTGGAGCCATCTTGGCAGAAGTGGTGTAACTTCAGAGAATGTTGCACAGCTCCAGATTACACTGAAGTTAGTAGGAGATGCACTTGTTCAGTGCTCTGAAGAGAGTGTACCCATCTTTTCAGGACAGACTAGAAAATGCTGCTCTAGTTGGTTACGGACATGGAAGGAAGCCTACAGGATATGTACCATTGGACTGACTGGTGTCTGTTTTTATGGAAATTCTGACAGTAAACCATTTTCAGCATATGAAGAGGAAAATGCATTAGTGTTCTTCCATTCTAAAACTTGGGAAGATATTTGGACAATGATCATTCCAAATTTTATGTCTTACAAAAATTCAAGTGCAAAATGTATGCTGTATAAATTAGGAGAACTGTATGTAAATTTATATACTCTTTTCCCAAGTAACAAGTGATAAGACAAGAGGAAATTACTTCAAGGTGTGCCAGGGAGGTTTAGTTTGAATATTAGGAAAAATGTCCTCACTGAACGGGTTATCAGGTACTGGAACAGGTTTAGTGGAACATGATTTAGTGGTGGACTGGGCAGTGCTAGGTTTAAACTTGGACACAATGGTCTTAAGGGTCTTTTCTAGCCTAAATGATTTTATGATTCTACATACATATATATGGAGATACACAACTGTTATACTTTTTTTGACTGACTGCACCTCTGAAATAGCAATTGTAAAATTATTAAATACCATGATATCTGATACAGAGAGTTTGTATTTTAAAAGCTGATACAGATGCGATGAATTAATCAGTTAATTGTAAATAGATTATCAGAAATGACTGTACTTTGCCCACCTTTATAGTATTACAAGAAGTAAATTGTTCAATGAAATACACATGACATGTTGTTAAAAACTAAAAAGTAGTATTGTAGAGGTTTATAAAAGTAATCCCAGGAACCTTCTTAGTCGCTTTCTTTTTATTTTTATTAAAAACATCTTCTAAGGAAAACTTAGAACACAATGGTTTAATTGATCTCATTCTTTCTCGAAGAGTATCTCATCAAAGAGCATCTTGAGAAAATCAAGTTTGAGACCACCTGAGGAACTTGAACATACACAAGTCCATTGGACCTGACAAGATGCATCCCAACATCTTGAGGGAATTGACTGATGTAGCTGCCAACGCACTCTCCATCACATTTGAAAAGTCATGACAATCAGGTGAAGTTCCCTGTGACTGGAGTGAAGGGAATATCACACTCATTTTTAAAAAGGGTAAAAAGGAGGACTCTGTGTCTGTGTACTAGTGACCAGGCAGCCTTACCTCCATGCCTCGTAAGATCATGCAGAAGATTCTCTTGGAAGACACGTTGAAACATGGAAGACAAGGAAGGGATTAGAGACATTGCTTCACTAAGGGCAAATTGTGCCTGGCTAATCTTGTGGCCTTCTACGATAGAGTGACTGTATCAGTGGACAATGGAAGAGAAACTGATGTCATCTAGCTGGACATCTGTAAGGCTTCCACAACATTCTTGTTTCTAAATTGGAGAGATATGGATCTGATGGATGGACGGTTAGATGGAATGGGTTGGATGGCTACACCCAAATAGTTGCAGTTAATGTCTCAACATTCAAGTGGAAACCAGTAACGAGTGGTGTCCCTCAAGGATCCGTACTGGAACCAACACTATTTAATAGCTTCATCAGTGACATAAACAGTGGGATTGAGTGGGAGTGAGTAAGTTTACAGCTAATAAGGAGCCAAGTGGCATATTTAATTTTCTTCAGTCAAGGGATGCCAGCCAGATGGACCTTGACAGGCTTGAGGCCTGGGCCCCTGTGAACATCATGAAGTCCAGCATCATGAAGGCCAAGTGTAAATCCTGCATGTGGGTCAGGGCAGTCCTCAATATCAGTACAGACTGGAGGATGAATGGATTGAGAGCAGCCCTGCAGAGAAGGTCTTGGTGATTCTCATGGATGACAAATTCAACATGAGTCAGCAATGTGCAGTTACAGCCCAGAAAGCAAACCGTGTCCTGGGCTGCATCAAAAGAAATGTGACCA